>VZRE01012946.1:61533-81910 GCA_013396775.1 Cephalopterus ornatus | reverse complement strand
TCTCCCCTCATCTCCCCTCCCCTCCCCTTGATCTGGTTTGGTACATCAGTAGGGGTCACAGTCTGTCTCTGCTGTTTGTCAGCTTGATTTTTGTCCATTTTAGCTTTACTGACTGATTTCATCAAAGTTAATGGCTGTAAGACAACCTCAGGGAAGATCTAGCAAAGCCCAGGATGAGCAGGAGCTGAAACTGGTCTCTGTTGGCACCTGCCATTCCCCAAGTGACCCAAGCTCATGGTCAGGTGTGCTTTGTGCACAGAATTGTTTCCATCATCACCATCTCCAGCTGATACATCGCAAGTTGAGGAACAATTTCTGCTCCTGTGGGAGATCACCTGGCTGTTTGCACTGTTGAGGGAAATTCTTTTCATCCCCTTAAATTATTTTTGGTTCATTACATTTGTCCATTGAACTTCGACAGACTGATAACTCCACTGCTCACATTATCTCTGCCTCCTTCTAGATTTTTAGGAATATATCAGCTATTGTTTTAGGCATGAATTTCCACCCAGTTAAAAAGTCCATTAAAAATCTGTGCTTCTCAGGTGGGCATTATCACAAGTCATTTCACTCAGAGTTATTGCACAGGAATTGATCTGGTCCTGTGGGTTTGTGTTGAGCTCTTGGCTTTGCTTCTGTGGTAGCAGCAATAATTCCTGTTTCCAGGCATTTGCTTCTTAGCTAGAAGCCCTTTTTTGCCTCTTTTAGCTCTTTTAGCTCTGTTATTGTACTCCATATTATACAAAATTAAAATTTCCTGTTATTTTTTGGAGTGTGTTTGGATAAAGCCAAAGGTCATCTCCTTGCTCTCTTATTGTGGGTCCTTTCAATTTGTCTAATTAAAAAACTGACATCTTTTCCATAACTTGTGGGCAGTTCTCAGTTTACCCCTATGGATTCCTGGTTCACAGATGGATTCTGTGGACCCTCTCTTCCCCCTGTAGTTTTATTCATCCAGTATTCTGTTCTTTATCATGGTAAAAGTGGTAAATTTTGGGTGGTTTTATCTGTGATGTAAGGAAGATGTAAGTGAGCCCCATCCAGCTCCTGTGAACTCCCTCCAGCTCCATCTCAGCCCCTGCTGCTGTTCTCCACCTTTTCATGTTTTTCAGTTTCTTCTGCTCGTTCAGAAGTTGTCACACCTGGTTCTGTTTAACACTCAATGTAATGTAAATCCTCATTCCTGACTATCACTGAGCCTGACTTGTTAATTCTGTGTGAATTGCGGGACTGTTTTGGGAGCCTCCGTCAGCATACATGACAGGGGTGGGTGGAAACTTTCCTTTTAAAATGTGCCTATTTCTCTCTGTCCTTAGGAATTGTCTTGTCAGAGCAGCACAGAGAGCCCCAAAATGGCCTCGGAGGTGAGTTTTGGGGCTAGGGCTGGAAAGAGGGTGGGAGTGAGGACGAGCTGGGAGCTGTGATGAGATGGACTCACAGCATGGGGGCGATGGGGAGGAGGAGAAGGGTGTGGAGCAGGTGGCAGAGTAAGGGTTGGGGTGATGTGGGGAGGGTGGTGTGGCTAGGAGGCCCTAGGGCGGTGGTGTGGCTAGGAGGCCCTAGGGCGGTGGTGTGGCTAGGAGGCCCTAGGGCAGTGGTGTGGTGGGGGGACCCGTGGGCTGTGGTGGTGTGGGGGGGGTGGCGTTGGCTGTGGTCGTGTGGGGCGCGGGCCTGTGGGCAGCGCTGTGGCTCTTGCAGGTGGCCGTGCACAGGCCTGGGGGACAGCACAGCCCCGAGCAAAAGTCCTTCCGTGAAAGGCAGAAGTATTTTGAGATCGAAGTGAAGCAGCAGCACCTGGACAAGCCTCCCAAGCGTGTATCCTTGGTGGGGGAGGATGACCTGAAGAAAATGAAAGAGGAGGAAGGTATGTTGGAATTTGTGCACAGAAATTTGGCCTGTTGAGTGATTCCTTTCCCATGGAAATGCAGCACTTCCAGAAGAGAAGCCCGTGGGTGGTTATTAAAAGGCCTGGAAATAGCTCCAAGTAAGTGAATGTTGAGGAGTTCTGTGGGTGATCCACTGGTACTGTGTGGGCTAGTGGAAGTGCTCTGGTGTCAGGGTATCCTGTATCACAGCATCCCAGGATGGTTTGGGTTGGGGGACCTTAAAGCCTACCCAGTCCCACCCCTTGCCATGGGCAGGAACATGTTCCACTAGACCAGGTTGCTCCAAGCCCCATCCAGCCTGGCCTTGAACACTGCCGGGGATGGGACAGCTACAGCTTCTCTGGGAAACCTGTGCCAGGGCCTCACCACCCTCACAGGGAAGAATTTCTTCCTAATATCCCATCTAACCCTGCCCTCTGGCTGTGGGAAGCCCTTTTCCTGTCATTCCAAGCCCTTGTCCCAAGTCCCTCCTCCAGCTCTCCTGGAGTCCCTTTAGGCACTGAAAGGGGCTCTCAGGTCTACCTGGAGCCTTCTCTTCTCCAGGTGAACACCCCCAGCTCTCCCAGCCTGACTCCAGAGCAGAGGGGCTTCAGGCCTCAGAGCACTTCCATGTCCCTCCTCTGGACCCACTCCAGCAGGTCCCTGTCTGCAGTTCGTAAACACTTGAGTAACATTTTTGAAGCCGCTCCAGACAATAAGTCTGTGTCAGCTGCCCAGATGAGCAGCACCATGGCACCCATGGTGCACACAGGACTGGCAGCAGAGCTCTTGGAGCTCTCAGTGCTCACCATGCTGCTCTGGGTTTGCAGTAGGAGGTAAATTGCTGCTATGGTTTTTTATGTCATTTCCTTCTGCTTGAGAGTTGTTCTAGGAGGTGATGAGGAACAGTGTGAAGAGGAAAAAAGGCCTTTTACTGAATTCTCCAGCCACTACTCTTCAAATTATACCTGGGCCTAGCATTGCTCTGTCCCAGGTGCGGAACCTGGCATTTGCCCGTGTTAAATTTCATGCCATTAATGGTTGCTCAATGCTGCAACCTGTCTGGATCCCTCTGCAAGGCCTCACAGGCCTTGAGAGCACCTTTCAGTTTGGCATAATCAGCAAAGTGTTACTGGTGCATTCTGCTCCTGCAACCGGATAGAAGTATTAATAAAAATCTTTCCCAGAACTGGCCCCAAGACTAAGCCCTGAGGAACACCCCTGGATACTGGTCACCTGCAGGACATCTGCCTCAGAGAGCCACCTGCTCTCTGTCCCCTTCTGTCCCTGACCCTCTCATGACCCGTATGTTTGCAGGGCCACTGCCATGTGTGGGGCCCATCACCAGGACCCCGGGCCTTGGTCCCTTAAGGAGGCCAGTGGGAAGATGCAGATTCCCAAGGCTGTTTTCTCTGCGTAAGGGACAGAAGAGTCAGTACACAACTTTCAGTTTGAGGATGGGAACACTGGACATGAGAAGCTGCTGGAAATCTGCCCACAGAGTGTCCAAGAATGGAAGTTTGGTGGATAAGGAAGGGGACTGAGGGAATGGTGTAGAGTTTCTTCCATCTGAAGCATTAGTGGAATGGTGGAGGAACAAAGGTGTCCATTGAGAGGGAATGGACTGAAACCAGCACAGACTTGGAGTCATGGGGACCTTAAGGACCTGCCCAGAGGTCCGTCCCATCATTGGGGGGTTCTGCCCGGAGGTCCCATCTCTGGAGGGTTCAGTGTAAGGCCCTGCCCAGAGGTCCCATCACTGGAGGGTTCAGTGTAAGGCCCTGTCTAGAGGTCCTATCGTTGGGGGGTTCAGTGTAAGACCCTGCCCAGAGGTCCCACCCTTGGAGGTTCAGCGAGTGCTCTGTGGTGTAAGCTGGCTCATGTCTCCTTTGGCAGCCCGCAAGCTGCAGCAGCAGCGAGCCCTTCTGTTGGAGGAGGAGGCCGAGGAGGAGGTGCCCGAGGTCGTACAGTCCAGTGTCATCATCGAGGGTGTCGAGTACAAGGTCGAGAGGCTGAATGGAAGGAGCATCCAGGCTCCGGCAGCTCGGTAAGACACGACTACAGGTAGCCCTCTACCATCCATGTGTCAGAGACGTCCCAGGAATTCTCAAGGAAGAGGGTGGGCCAGATTTCTTCTTCAGCACAGAAAGCTGTGTCTTTTCAGGGAGCTTTTCCAGCTCTGTCTTTTCAGGGAACAGCTCCTTCAGCCATGCCAGAGGGTATGTAGAGAGATTGATTTTTAGAGACAGCTGATTCAAGATAAGCTGAATGCTGAACCGAGTTGGGGGTTTTTTAGGCTTTTGTTTCCCAGTTCTCTGGGGCTTGGCCTCCACATTGTCTTGATGGTATTTTTCTAATTCTTGGGCACAGAACTGAGGAATGAGAAGAGTTCTCAAAGGCTCCAGATAAAATAAGGCCGCACTAGAGTGAAGGTGAAACTGTCCTTAGCTCTCTTTGGAGTCTTTGGGACAGACATTCTCCTCTCCACAAACACTGAACACAGTTACCCCGGTACGTGGAATCTCATTTCTTTCTGTTGTTTCTGCCCAGTCTCAGTTGAGGAACTTATCACACAATGATGCCCTGAGACTTCCCACTCCTGTGCTGAGGCAGCTCCAAGGAGGGCAGCAGCCATGTGCAGCTCCTTGGTTTTTTTGGGAAGTCCCACTTACCCCTCCTGTTTTCATGTGGGAGGCTGCAGAACAGGAAGGCCGGATCCATCAGATGATTTTCAGTTGCTTATTATTTACACTTGAATATGGGGGAGGTAGTAAAAGAGACTGAATTTGTGTTTCTTGAAATAATTTTTCTCATACTAGAACAGAAACCGAAATTTAACCAAAATAAACTTGAGCAGTAAAAATCAGGGCTGAGTGTCACAATAAACTGAACACCCCCAGCTCTCCTAGCCTGGCTCCAGAGCAGAGGGGTTCCAGCTCTCGGAGCAGCTCTGTGGCCTATCTCGTCGAAGAACTTAAAATATACCAAATTAATCTGTTAATGAAGGTATAGAATCAGGATCAGGTGACCAGTGCTTCCAAGGTGAATCTCTGTTGGACTCCTCTGTTTGGAATGCCTTTGTGCGACATCTTACAAAGTGAAGCGTGAAGTCCAAGTTCCCGAGACTGAAGGGAGAGATCCAGAGGAAAAGAAAGCCCAACAAATATTTTTATTAAAAAAACTGAGGCAAAAATTCTGTGTGTGTCTGTTAGTGGCTGGCTGACCTCCAACTGCAGGAAATGAGCTCTGATGTTAGCGTGGACATTTAGGAGATCCCTATGGGAATGCTTACAGCGATGGTGGAGGAACTGCTGAGCAAAGCCATGGAAGGCTGTGACTTCACCCTGAACCATTTATTGCTTTCTGGGAGTGGACCTGTCCCACCCACACTCTCTAGGTGTGCAGCATGTGGTGCTGCAGCTCACAGGGTTGTTTTCTCCAGGCCCTCGGAGCTCAGCGAAAACAGCAGCTTGCAGAGGAATTCTCTGGAAGAGGGGATCAAGCCCGAGCAGAGAACCAACTCCATGGCAGGGTGAGTGGGACTACTGGGGCAGGGACTGGATAGTTCCTGCTTTTTAGCAGCCAGAGGCTGCAAAGGAAGGATTTGGTGGAGAGAGGGAAACTGACTGGGACCAACGTCATAGAATCCCAAGGTGGGTTGGGTTGGAGAGACCTTCAAGACCATCTGCTTCCAACCCCCGCCGAGTGGGGATTGCCAAGGACAGTTGGTCCAAGCCCCATCTAACCTGAAACTCCTTATGAGAACTAACCTGAAACTCCCCTTGTGCCCTGTGTCCTCTCAGGTGATACCCATGGATGTGGCACTGAACAGGTGATTGGGGTGTCACTCACAGTCAGGTGAGCTGTGTGGACCCCGCCATGCTCCCTCTCACTGCTCCTCTCCCTGCCCAGGCTGAGCCCGTCGTTCCTGGGGGATGCTGGGGCTCCGGTGAGGACAGCCAAGGCCGAACGGCGGCACCAGGAGCGGCTGCGGATGCAGAGCCCAGAGCTGCTGAGCGGGCAGGAGAAGGAGCTGTCTCCAGCAGAGCGCCGGGCTCTGGAGGCTGAGAAACGGGCCATGTGGAGGGCAGCACGGTGAGCCAGAGCCTCCACTGCTCCTGCGCTGGGCTGGAGTACAGAGTGGGAGCTGCTGCATGTCTGGGGCTTACAGGGAATAAAACTAGGGAATAGTTCCAAAGGCAGGTGTTGAGGGAGGTTATGAAGGATTGGTTCAAGCCATGCAAAGCACCCGATGAGCTGAGCTGAGCTTGTCTGCTTCCAGGGGGTCCCCAAATTCCCAGAGTGCTTGCACATTCATGGACACAGGGGAGTTCATGACAAATTCATGAACACAGCTGTGTGTGATGGTTAGGTGTGTTCCTTCCCTCAGCACACAATTCCCACCTCCCATGTAACCCACGTGCAGTCATGTTATTGAAGCTGCGAGGTCACACATTCAAAATGAAAAATGGGATTCCACATATCCAATGGTGCTGGGCTGGAAAACCTGCTGCAGCCAAAACATTGGTAGGATGAGGCCATTTTTGCACCCACAAGCTGTTCCATCAGCATGAAAGAGTGATTAAAAATTCTTCTGGAAGAAAGAGAACTTCCTAGCTCAGAACCTAAGACTTGAAGCTAGTCCAGGCATTTACTGTGTCATAGAATTCCTTCCAAAAATTAGTCAGGCTGCTCCCATAACTAATGATAGTTTTCTTCCCCTGTAGGAAGACATTCAGAGGACAGTCTGAACTGTCTTTTGGGGTTTGGATGAGGCTTGAAGAGGAACAGGGCTGCTAGATAAGATACTGGAGGGATCACCGTGAGTTGTGATTCCACTTAGCAGTCCCAGTGTTTGAGCTTAGACATGGATGATCACAGAGCTGTTGCTGCTGGGGAGGCTCCAGGAATGGAGAAATGCCAAGTGGATCCTCAGTCAGAGCTGGACTGCTGTTCCAGGGCTTTGAGGGTACAAGCCTCTCTGTGCAAATTTTCTTTGAGATCAGCTTTCATAAATCCCAGGATGGTTTAGGTGGGAAGTGACCTTCAAGACCACCCAGTCCCACACCCTGCCATGGGCAGGGACACCTTCCACTAGACCAGGTTGCTCTAAGCCCCACCCAACCTAGCCTCGGACACTTCCAGGGATGGGGCAGCCACAGCTTCTCTGGGAAACCTGTGCCAGGGCCTCACTACCCTCACAGGGAAGAATTTCTTCCTAATATCCCATCTAACCCTGCCCTCTGTCAGTGGGAAGCCCTTCTCCTTTGTCCTGTCACTCCAGGTCCTTGTCCTCTAGCTCTCTTGGAGCCACTTTAGGGACTGTCTTGACTGCCGTATCCTTCCTTGTGAGGTAGGAGAGACCACCAAGTCCCTTGTGCTGCAGGTGCTTCAAGAGGGCTGGAATCACACGTCTGTCTCGGGGAAGGCTGTGAGTGTGGAATAGTGCCAAAAGCAGCCATCAGTGTTACACTCTGCAAGCACCACTGTGTCCCCAGGAGCAGACAACCTGCACAGAATTGTGCTGTTCTTTGGACCTAAAAGAAAGGCTCAACTGTTGTATTTAAGCCAACAAAACAGAAACTGCCTGTCAGGCTTCTCCTGGAATCCACATCACTGTGCTTGGAGAGGGTTAGGGCCTGATTTGCCATCTCTTCCCAATGAGACATAGAGGAGTCTCACTCCCTTGTGCCTCCATTTCCCAGGTACATTCCTCACACGATGGGGCAGCTTTTGTGAGGTCTGTCAGCTCTGATTCATGCCTAAGCATGAACAAATCCAAGGAATGCTGTAATAGAAGCTTTTTTTCAGATGGATGTCAAAAGGAGAAACAGGACATTGCCTGTACAGACCTTTGGAAGCAAAGCAGAGTCCCTGCAGGGACACTGCTTATGTCCCAGGTGTGCAGCTCTGGTCTTGGGACTCTGCTCTTCCAGGAACTTGGTGTTGCCAGCAGATAAACCTGAAAAATGCTGGGAGGGGGCAGGATGGTTTTAGGACACGATTTGCTCCTGTAACATTACTGTCCATCTGACCGTGCTCTTGGGCCAGCTGGCATTTGGCTGGAATTGCACAGGGCACAGTAGAAGTTCCACATGACGCTGCAGGAGGGTTAGTGAGTGTGGAAGCATTGTGGGTGTACCTGTGGGCAGGGGAGAGATCCCTCATCCCAAACCTTCAGTCTCTTCTCTTCTAAGCATGTTTTGTCCATGGAAAAAGAGGCTAGCAAAGGTGGAGCCTTCCAGAGGTGGGAATACCTGGCAAAGACGAGCTGCTTGAGCTGTGAGGTCCAACATTACTGAGTTTAAGTTCTGCAGACCAGGGCCTCCACTTTGCTTCTGATGCCGAGGTGCAGCTTTTTGTGCAGTTCTTGAAGAAGTGCCTGGCTGATGCCTTGGGCAGGAATCAGTCACCATAACGTGCTCCTTTTTGTAAGACAAGGAGGGACTGTTCCCTGCTGCCATAGGTCTCCCAGGAGGATCCAGTAGTCTTGTGGTCCCTCTTCCCTAGCTCTGGAGCAGGCACAGCGACATGAAAGCAGGCAGGCTCAGGTCCTGTCTCCAGAGGCCCCTGTGCTGTGGGGGGGTTCTGCACAGCCCCACACATGGGGCTCAGCCCCACTAACCCATGTTCTTTCCAACTGCCACAGGGTTTGTTCCTCCCTTTCTAATCTCCTGTCTTCTGCTTCTTTCCAGTTCTCTGCTCTGTGCTGTCAATCGTGACCCCATCAGTTTGCACCTTCTTGGGCTTTCCCTGTTCTCTCTGTGTCATCAGTGCTCTGCTAGGATGTGTGATGCCCCTCCTTCCCCCTGTGGCACCCCCGTGCTCTGTTGGGACACATCCAGAGACCCATGTTACACACCTGTTCTGGGCACGCACAGGCCCTGGCATAGACTCATGGAATGGTTTGGTTTGGAAAGGACCTTAAAGCTGATCTGGTTCCATCCCTCTGCCATGGGCAGGGATACCTTCCACTATCCCAGGTTGCTCCAAGCCCTATCCAACATGGTCTTGAACACTTCCAGGGATAGGGCAGCCACAGCTTCTCTGGGCAACCTGTGCCAGGGCCTCCCCACCCTCACCAAGAAGATTTTCTTCCCAATATCCCATCTAACCATGCCCTCTTTCAGTGGGAATCCATTCCCCCTTGTCCTGGCACTTCCGGCGCTTGAGCCGTGGGAAGAGTGAGGTCCAGAGGCAGAGGTACAAGCCGAGGGGCAGCTGCCCAGCCAGGGCTTTGAGCATTTTGGCAGTTTTCCTCCCACACACACACTGGTTTAAGGACTCGCTCGCCCCTTAGTGACACATGTCCCAGGGCAAACACCATGTGTCACGTGCTTAGCCATTTTCTTCCTCTTTTCTATGGTCCAATAAAGGTGCCTGGAACAGGTCATCAGGTACAGGTGTACACTGAGAGACCGTCCCATGTGTGGCACACATCCACCCCTGCCCATACCCCTCAGTCTGACACATACACTCTGTGACTGTCTCACAGCCTTTGCCATGGGTCTGAAGGTGTTCCCAGTCTCCTCCCAGTCCATGCGGAGGGCAGCTCTGGATGTGGGGCCTCTGAGCCTGATGCTCCTGGGCACACTCGCAGATTGCCCCTGGGGGTTTCTGCTGCCTTGACAGTGGCCGAGGTTGAGCAGGATCAGATCTGGAGCCCAGTTTAACCAAGGCTGTCCCTATGTCAGACCCATATTTCCCCTCACCAGGGTATGTTCCCGTATCTGTTTCTTTCTTTCCCTGCTCTTGTCCGCTGCAATGTTCATCACCATCATCTCCTCTTCCTCTTCCTCCTCTTCCTTTTCCTCTTCCTCTTCCTTCTCCTCCTCCTCCTCCTCAGATCCTCAGCTCTTGAAGACAGTATTAAACAGTACGAGCAGGACCTGGCCAGGAAGCTGTACCAGTCCCGGCAGTGGGCACCTGCTCCTGGGGCCAGGCCAGCTCAGATGTCTAGCCCAGTGCAGAGTCACGCCTCAAGAATCCCTGGGTCAGGAGGCCAATCCAGGTGTGCACAGACCCCTCCCCACAGCTGCATGCTCCTGTCTGTGTCCCTGTGCCCCTGCTGGGGCCTCCTGGGGCAGAAGGACATGGGAGTGGTCCGTGGTGTCCATTGCCCAGAGAATGAGGGGGGATGCTGGGGCTATATGATGGGGAGAAGGGTGCAGATGTCTCTGAGAATCCCAGACTGGTTTGGGTTGGAGGGACCTTAAAGATATCTTGGTCCACCCCTTGCTATGGGCTGGGACACCTTCCACCAGACGAGGTTGCTCAGAGTCCCATGCAGCCTGGCCTTTCATGATCTTCTGATGGCTGAGGAGGGTTAAGATGCAACACACTGAGCACAGAAGACAATAAAGCCCTGAGGACTGACCCTACTTGTGTGATCCCTGCAGTTCTGTCCCCAGCTCAGGTCACTGTCCCATAATGTGGCACCTCTGGGACTGCCCGCAGCTTCTCAGTGCATTGATGCATAGCTTCATGCTCTGTCTGTTTGACACATAGGATAACGTGTGTTTTGGGATGGCAGCCAGCCCAGCTGTCCTCCTGCCCTGTCTCGGGGACCCTTGGGGGCTTCGTCCCACCTGTCTGCGCTCAGCCCATGGGCTCGGGCCGGTTCCTGGGTGCAGATGGCGCGTGGTCCCTCACCAAAGGGGCAGTGGCTGATGGTTTTTTCTCACTCCCTCATTCCTGAGGCAGGATGAAATCACTGGAACAGGATGCTCTTAAAGCCCAAATGGTTATTGCCAAGTCCAAGGAGGGGAAGAAACGCAGCACACTGGAGCAGCTCGCAGAGTCACCATCACCCGCTCCAACACCATCCCCAACACCGCTGGAAGGTACTGTACAGCTGCCAGTGCCTCCAAAGGAAACAGGCATTGCTCCTCGAGCTTAACCTGCTCAGAAGCAGAGCTGCGGGAAGCAATTCCCTCCTTCAGCCTGGTTGGAAGGTTCTTGGGGGCATGTGACGTTTCTCAGTAGAGGTGAGGTTCCAGAGAACCGAGGCAGAAACAGTCAGCATCCTCACTTTCTGAATAAGCAGGGAAGAGGTGTTTGTTGGGAAGGCAGAAGGCAGGGCCTGAGTATGGTCTCATCACACTGAAATGCTGCTGAGTGGAAGGAGCAGGCTGGGGGGGGTTGGATGTCACACAGCTGGTCACTAACTGTGCTATTCTGTCACCTCTTGCAGATTGCAGCCCCAGGAACGTCACTTCCCCGGGAAGGCTGGTATGATGTCCTACTGCTTGCTTTTGTCACCTCACCTTACCTAAATCCTGGGATTTCCTGGTTACTTGGCTTGGTGCGGGCTGTACCTTGGGCTGTGGGTCCCCTCTCAATCCTTGAGCCAGGCGTTGCTGCATGGTACAGGGAATGCTAAAGAGGGTGGTGGGTGAAGCTGTACCCCTGGCTAGAGGCACCGCCTTTATTGCAGCTCCCATGTAACATCTGTTTTCTCTTTCTCCATTTTATTGTCATCTGTTCCTTGGTTCTTCACCTCCATATTCAGAAAGCTTTTCACCACAGTCAGAAAGCCTTTCCCCAGGTTCAGAAAGCCTTTCCTCATGCTCAGAAAGCCTTTTCTTGGTTTCAGAAAGCCTTTCACCACGGTGAAAAATCTTTCCCCTAGTTCAGAAGGCCTTTCTCCATGTTCAGAACTACTTTTCCCGGGTTCAGAAAGCCTTTCACTTCAGGGACTTTGCCCCGTGTTTCCTCAACAGCATAAAACAGACCTTGCAGACCTTCCTTCAGCTGCAATTAGCATTTTCCTTTTCCTAACCCTGTGTAAATGCCAGGGGACCTTGTTGCACAGACCAAGGGAAGCGTGGGAGCAGCTGTACAGAGGGGACCTGGTCCTGCCAGGTCACACCATAATCTAGCCCTGGATTGGAATCCTGACTGTGCTCCAGCTATCAGGAATTCTGCCATGAAATTCCCAATGAAAATAGGTTTCCTACCTGACTTGATGTGCATGAGCATTTCAGTGGAGGACGTGATGTTTCCTCTGTGACTTGGAACCCCCAATCCTGACATGAGAACAGCTGCAAAGGCAGTGTCCCAGGGATGCCCCATTTTCCAGGCTCTATCCAGGTGCTCCTGGCTCTCCCCGAGGATGTCCTTCTGCTTCTGCTGTGATCTCTGCATAGATTGCTCA
This sequence comes from Cephalopterus ornatus, assembly GCA_013396775.1. Lineage (NCBI taxonomy): Eukaryota > Metazoa > Chordata > Aves > Passeriformes > Cotingidae > Cephalopterus > Cephalopterus ornatus. The sequence goes on along the minus strand of VZRE01012946.1, from coordinate 69,889 downwards.
GCTTGCTGCTGCTTCTCCCTTCATTTCTCTCCCCTTACTCTCTTCTCTGTTTCTTCCTTTGTGCTGTCCCTTCTAGTCCATGTCTGAAAAGAAGTTTGACTACCGGGAATTTGCTGCTATTCCTTCCTCCAAACCTGTTTACGAAATCCAGGTATAAACTGCATGCTGAGCCACCTTTAGATTGGTTAGGGCTTGGTTTATTGGAAGAGTTGAGTCTGTGTGGGGGCAGTGACACCAGCCTTGATGAAACCTGAGGGTTTATTGGAGGCTTCAGACAAGTGGAATTGGGAAAAAGTTGGTCTACATGGTTTTAAAATAAATGACAAAAGCTTTGCAGATTTAAAGCAGCTGCATCTTCACCTGAATGGGTCCTGAAATATTTTTAAGTGAAAGGTGAGAACTAAAAGAAGAAAAAGCTATAAAATTATTACCACCAGAAGGCAAATTGGAGCAGATGTAAACTTCCAGCTGGACGTGTCTGGCGTCCTGCCCAGGAGGCAGCAGGGTGTCAGTTCTCATGTTCTGCTGTCAGTGAGCTGTGGAGAGAACACCCAGTTCCAAGGGTGAGCACCATGGCGAGGTGCTTCTCCTTTCTAAAATAAGCTAATTTAAGCTGCTTTGTCACAGAATCCCACCTGGAACCACTGGCCCAGTGCTGGAAGCTATAACTGCCTGTGTCAGTCAGTCACTGATGGCATTTGAGCAGATACCCTGTGTCTAAATGTTTTTAGATGGCTTTTTAGCTTTATATAAAGATAGTGAAGTAGATACCCGTGTTTGGAGAGCCAGCAAGCTCTGCCACTTGGGCTTCAGCTTGCTGTGGGGCACAAAGATTGTTGTTCCAAAGCCAGGCTGGCTCCAGCAGAGCTGTGATTTGAGAATTCTGAGGCAGTTTTACATGATTTGATGTCTATTCTTTGCTGACACTTCTCCCTGGTGGTATTGCTCAGCCCTTGGAAGTCACTCATCTTTTTCTCAGAGTTCCTTCCTTTGGGATGTGCCCTTCTCCATGTTCTGTACCAGGCAAGTTGGAGGACTGGCTGCTCGAGCCCTGTGGCAGCTCCAGACCACATGAATTACCCCACGTGCAACAGTGGGTCTTCGTACAGCTGAGAAGGTGCCTCCAAAGGAGGCTGCACCTCCAAATCCTCAAACAGTGCCTGTGGGCCTCTCTCAGCATTGCAGGAGTTCATAGAATCCCAGAATGTTTTGGGTTTGGAGGCACTTTAAAGCTCCTCTCATTCCACCCCCTGCCATGGGGAGGGACACCTTCCATTAGACCAGGTTGCTCCAAGCCCCATCCAACCTGGCCTTGAACACTTCTGGGGCAGCCACAGCTTCTCTGGGCAACCTGTGCCAGGGCCTCTCCACCTTCACAGGGAAGGATTTCTCCCTCATATCCAATATAAATCTCCCTTCTTTCAGCTTAAAGCCTTTTTGTCCACTCTTTACACTTTCTGTCTTTTGTGTCGCTCCCTCTTCTCCCTACACACAAGTCAGGCAGTGGGTGCTTGACCTAAGTATGAGGGGTTCATTTGGAATCAGGAGCCCTCTCTGAGGGCCATGCCCCAGCTTTGGCAGTACCAGCACCTCTGAGGGCAGCAGGTTCTCCATAGGGTGTTGGAAGGCTGGAGGTGGGGAATTACCTGGCACAAGTGTTACAGGGGTGGATGGTCATGTTTGCTGTTCTCTTCCAGTCGCCTGATGCAGCTGATGACCTCAGATATGTCGACGACCGAAATAATTCAGGTAAGCCCATGGCCAAAGGAGTTCTCTCTGTTCTACTCGCTCCCCACCATGGTTCTAGAGAGTTCCCCTTTGCTTGTGGAACCACCCAGAAGACTTCACCTTCTGCTGCTTGACACAATGTCCTGTTTTGTCTGTTCTAGAATGAAAACTCCACACTCACCACATTCATTTTGGGTAGGATATTTGCATTGTGCTTCAGTGATGACTAATTTGCCCAGTGTGATGTGTAACAAGCATGCCTGGTTTACTCCAGATTTGTGTCCTGGAGTAGAATGGTAGTAGGATGTGGCAGGGAAGTTTTGGCCTCTGTCACCTGCTGGAGGTGAATGATGTCCATCATTCGGGGTCTGCCTTGTGCCCCTTCTGCTGGAGAGGGAATCATGAAGGTAAATCCATCCTGGTGCAGAGGAGAGCTTGCTGCTCCGGTATCTCGGAGGCTCCAAGTTACGCTTCTGGGTCTATGAGCATAGTCACCTCAATCAGCAGGAATTAAAGCTCTGCAGCTGTATCTCCAGGCTGTCCAGCTGGGGTGTGTCTGTCTGTCCCCAGCTGTAATGGACAGGTCAGACTATCCCCCGTTCATCCCAGTGGCTGTAGCAGCCTTGTGGAGCTCAGCAGAGCCCGCCTGCTCTGTAGGAGCACTCCTGTTTCTCCAGCAGTTGGTGCTGGTTTGCTTCTACCTGTTTTGCAGATTCTCCCCCTTTATTTGACACAAGAGACAGTTTCTTCTATCTTGACAAATCCTTCTGAGTACAGTCTGCACCCTGGACAGCTGATCTATGGTTGGGCTGTTTCCAGAAGAAGGTTCTGCTGCAGGACTTAAAAAAAATTTACTTTCCTGAGAACAGCAGCTGTTCGTCATCCCTCAGACTCATCCTCTCAGCCCTAGATTATTCTCTTGAGGTCATCCGTTCAGTCAGTGCAGGGAACTGGGAGCTCGTGGTAGGTCTGGGAAATACCAGCCATTGCTCAGGGCCTTCAGACCTCACTGTTGCCTGACACTGCTCTGTTGGGCCCTCAGATGGGGTGAAAGGCAGGAAGAAAAGAGTGTGGTGCTCACTGAGAGTTTTTTAACCTGGTCCTTAGTCCTTAAGTAATCTTCAAGTCACCTGTGATATGTGTGAGGCACCAAACAAATGCAAGTTTTCCCAAATCAGCTGGCAAGGGTGGCAGGTGAGGATGCAAGTACACTCTCTTGGGATGGGACAAAGCTCTCCTGTTTTTTTTAGATCTCCCCACCCCATCTCGCTCTTCTGGGCAGTGCAGCATCCCAGCCAACATAATCAGAATTATTCTTGATCGTGGAATTATGGCTTTTTGACTCATTGCAGTTCTTAAACTTTGTGTTAGCAAATGATTGTAGCAGGAACTCTGAGGACATCCGACTGCAGGAAAGCGTTGGCATCTCGCTCCTCCCAGCACACACTTGTCCATGCAGAAACAGTTCCCTCCATTCTGGGTCTGACTTTATGATCATTGTCTCTTAAGGCCATGGAGTTAGTGAACTGCAGAGCAGCATTTTTAGGGTGGAACCATGCAATGTGCTTGCATTATGACATAACTTTTCCAGATCACCTGGAGCCAGAGTCTTTTGCTTCCCAATTCTGTAACTATCAGGTTCCATAAATCTCCCTGATAACTGTGTGTTGCACCTGTTACTGGAAACCTGCTCATGGGATGTGAGAAGCTGCTTTTGTCCCCGAGGTCTTTGTCTACCTGGGCTGTCTGGTATCTGCAGCAGCTCCCATGGGAACGGTGCCTCCTCATCCTGCCTGGCCTGTTTGCTGCTGGATAATGAGCTTTGGCAGCTTATACCCACAGAGGAACCAAAGGTATTCTCTCTGCCCTTTGTGTCTTTAATTTATCCCCATCCAGACTTTTTAGCCACATCCCTACTCCAAAGACTTGCATCCATGCTTTTCTTCTCCAGACTTGCATTTCACAGATTCTTTCCCACCAAAATGCCAACATTTCACAAAACTGGAATCTCTGGATTCATACCAGTGGCAATGCTTATGTTCTCCTTTCGTATTTCCTGATTTGTCTCAGGGTGGGAAGCATGTAAGGGAGGCTTATACTGGTTCAGGATACACCAGGATCCTGTTCGGCTGAAAGTTGGTTCTTAGGGTAAGACCGGAAGAAATAGAGAAAATGAGCTTGCACAGATGGATATTCTCAATTTTCTGGGATCACCTATTGTATAGGCATGTCTTGAGCCACGTGTTGTGTCTGGATCAGCAATGGAATGAACCTCTATAAGAATTGTCCAGGTACTGTTTACCTTTCATGATGCTTTGTTCCATAATGAGGCATTTTGTTTACTTTAATCATTTCTTGATAATCCCTCGGATCTTCTGGGAAGCAGTGAGTGACTGTGTCTCACTTGCTCTGTCTGTGCCAGTCATGTCAGCCAGTATCACAGCAGTTCCCTTCTTTTCAGGCTGAGGAATCCTGTTCCTCTTAGTGGGAATTGTTCACACACCCATCTGGACCTTTTTTATTTCATCCATTTCTAAGGTAGAGGAGGAGACTAGGGCTGCCTGCAGCTCAGATGTAGCTGTGTGGTTTGTGCAGGAGGAGAGAGTGTTGTGAATTGTGCTCTCCCACCTTTTCCAATACCTGGACCTCAGAAGTGAAATGGGATTGCTGGGAAATTGCCAGTGTCTACAGAAAGCTCTCCCAGTGCCTAGAGAACCATCATCTCATTTAAGGATGGTGCATTTTTTTATGCAGTCAGGATTCTATTTCTTTTATTGAGTTTAAACATCATCCAGTAGTGTAAGACTGAACTTACTGAGTCAGCCTGATCCTGTAGCCAATCCGGGGTCCAATGGGAGCCATTGGGAATGCCAGAAAAGGACATAAAAGAAGAAAATCAGGAAGTGGTTCTTTCCAGACCTGCTCCAGGCTGCACTGATCTGTGGGTTTGTACTTTCTAAGCCAGAGGCTTTGACTTTAGAGTTCTTTCTTTCCTGAATCTATTCACATTTTCAGTAAATTTCCCCTTCCACATCATTTCCCCCTGAACTCCATGGATCATGATGCACTTTTTTATAGCTGAGCTTCATTTGGCTCCCTGATACAGCTTAGTGGCATCAGAGGTTTCTCCCAGTACAGCCTTCATCACTCCTTCTCCTCCTCATCAGTTGCCAGATACTGGCCCTGGTAGGGTCCTGGCTGCTGGGTGTTGTATCAGGTGGCAGGTATCAGGTAGCACCGTCCTGCCCTTTTCCCATGGTTTCACCACTTATTTGCCCACCAAAGCTGCCCCATGGCAGCTTGTTTTCAGTAGAGCTTTGCCCGGGGAACAATCCAAGCATTTTTAAAGCTCAGTATGCTGCGTGGGGATCACTAAACCTGCATGTTTGTGGGTTCTTTTGGGCAATTCCAGCCTTAGTGGGTCTGAAAGAACTGACTTCCCTCTAAGCCACAGGATTTTCTTCTCCACCCATCCACTCACCCAGGCTGGATTTTTCCTGCATGTGCCCATGACTTCCTTTTATATCTGTTTGTCTTGTCTGGGAATCAGTCACCTGCTTCCCAACCCCAGTGTCCTGTCAAGGGGTTGGACAGTCTGGGAGAGGTGGGAGTGTTCACCCTGGAGAAGAGAAGGCTCTGAGGAGACCTTAGAGCCTCTTCCACTGCCTAAAGGGGATCCAAGAAAGCTAGAGAGGGACTTTGGACATGGGCCTGGAGTGCCAGGACAAAAGGGAAGGGCTTCCTACTGACTGGCCTGGCTCTGGAGCAGAGGGTGGGACACTGGGCACAGCTCAGCAGACAGCTTTTTATTTGACAGATCTTCATGGATTTCTCTATTTGAGGTTCTCTGCTACATCTAAAGGCTTTAGAGAGGCTTCCCAGGAGCCCATTTGCACTTGAAACTCATGGATTAACTATGCCCTGCTGGGTTGTCCCTCCAGCAGATATTGGGGTGGTTAAAGTCCCCCAGGGCTTGTTAATGAGGCTGCTCCCATCTGTCTGTGGAGGCCTCATCCACTCAGTCTTCCTGGTCAGGAATGTCACCTGTCCCTTCAATCCTGACCCATGATCTCTGCTTGGCTTCTCAAACCTCACCGGGTGCGGTTCCAGCATCCAGCTGGACACTGACATAGAGTGTGACCCCTACCTCATCTCCCCTGCCTATCTGTCCCTAAGAGCCTCCAAATGCTCCGGTCACACGAACCATCCCACCACACCTCTGTGACGCCAGTAAGTTTAAAGCCCTCCTGACCATCTGGGCCAGTCTGTGACTGAAGATGCTCCTCCCCCTCACTGACAGAGGGACTCCTCATCCCCTGCAGACCTGGGTCAGGGCGGCTCCTTGATCTGGAGAGCAGAAGCCTTTCAGGACACTCCATTTTTCCTAAGGCTTGGCTCTTTCAGTCATGTTCAGTGAATGGTGGGTGTTAGAGGCGGGTGTCTACTTACTCATGGGACTTCCTTCCCAGGATCCACAGTGGTCACTACATGACCTACAGGTCACCAGAAAGTTCTGGGCACGAGGTTACTGTGAGTCACTGAGCCTTCAGTGCTGTCCCGAATCTAGCACCTGGAAATACCCTGGAACACTCCCTGGAAGTGCCCAAGGCCAGGTTGGACAGGGCATGGAGCAGCCTGGGCTAATGGAAGGTGTCCCTGCCCATGGCAGCAGGTGGAATGAGGTGAGCTTTAGAGTCCCTTCTCACCCAAACCAGTCTGTGATCCTGTGATACCCTAAACATCTGCATTAACTGTGCCAGCTGAGTGCTGACAGAACCATGGGATGGTATGGTTGGGAAAGGACTTTACAGATCACCCGGTCCCACCCCCTGTCATGGGCAGGGACACCTTCCACTAGACCAGGTTGCTCCAAGCCCTGTCCAACCTGGCCTGGAACACTTCCAGGGATGGGGCAGCCACAGCTTCTCTGGGAAACCTGTGCCAGGGCCTCCCCCCCCTCACAAGGAAGTATTCCTTCCCAATATTTTATCTAATTTAACCCAGTGCTTTCTAACATCTCTTGTCCTTGCAGTTTCCCGGGAGCAGGATGGGCAGCCAGAGGAAGAGGACACGTTAGGAACACGGGATCCATCAGCACCAACTCCCTCAGCCCTGGAGGACATGGCCCTGTACAGCAGCAAGCGCAAGCTCCGACACAGCCGGCGCAGTTTGGAAACTGCTGTCCCCACGTAGGTGACCCAACACACCTGGGCGATGGACAAGCCCGGCACAGCCCTTCCGAGCTTCCTGTGCTCCAGGGACAGCACCGGGCTGCCACCCTGCCACGTCCAGACTCTGGATGGGACCTGAGCACCCCGGAGCTCTGCAGCCAACTGACTCCTCTGAGGCTGTGAACTACCCTCGTTTCTCTTCCGACAGTGCACTGGGCCACGTCCCGAAAACAAGTCAACACTGGACTGACTGCTGGCAGATGGAGAGGAGGGGTGGGCAGGACAGTGGGCAGCTCATTAGCCTGTAAATATTGTGTGTGGGGGAAGGGTAGGACAGGGAGAATGTAGGAGTGTGAGTGTGTTGGGCTCCAGCTGTTACTGCCTCAACTTGTTTTTTGTAGTGGTTAAAAGGAGCTTTTCCTCTGGTGGGAATCAGGAGGAAGGTCCAGCCTGCCTTTACTCCTATTTAATTTTCAGTCTTTTGCCAAAAAGCATCTCCTCCCACCTCCTGCACTGTGTCACCTCACTTCCCTTTGGGAGTGTGTGGGAATGGGAAGCTTGGAGGCAAAAAAAAAAAAGGAAATAAAAAGGAAAAAAAACCTGCAGAATTCCAGCAAAGTGCCTCCCTCTGCCACTGACACTCTGTGCTCAAGGAACATGCCAGAGCCTGAGCCAGGTCTGTGCCACCTGCCTCTGTCCTGGTGGGATGCTGCTGCTGGGACTCTGTGCAGTGCTGGGGAGAGATCCTTCCCTGGATGGACATGTCGCTGTGTGTCACACGTGGTGTGAGCAGCTCCATGAGCACACAAGTGTCAGAGGAGGCCAGGCTCTGTCTTCTGTGGCACTGGGGCTGAACTGGTGGACTGGGCTGGGAGTGGGACAGAGCTGACAGCTGCAGCAGGGGTTTAGGGTGTGTGTGACAGTAATGGGGAGCAGGATAGTTGGGGTAGGACACGGTGGCAGAGATGGGAGGTGTGACAGCAGTACCTTAGTGGGTAGGATTCAGAAACTGGGAACGGGTAGGACGTGGCGTTGCTGAGGTCAGGTTGGGAATTACAGGGTCTTACAGGTAGGAATACTGGTGGGGAATCCACAGTGTCCATGGCTGGCTGTGAGGTGGAGTGGGGCATCACGGGGTGCCTGGCATGGGGCTGGCAGGGAGCACCGAGAGCACCACAGAGCAGGATGGGGCTGGCCTGTGCCTTGCAATAACTACACAGTTCCACTTTGCCAGCTAGTTGGCTTCAGGCCCCTTTCCGTGGAGAACAGGGACAATGAACGTTTGCCCATGCAAGAGGGAAAAAGCAAAATGAAAAATGAGCAGGGGTGTGAGTCCTGGGTGTGAGTTCTGGTTTCCACATGTGAAACAAGGGGTGCGAGCAGGTTCTGTATCACATGAGGTCACAGCTGCTGCTCCCAGCTCTGCCATCAACCTCTGCTGCCACTACTGAGGGGAA
>VZRE01012946.1:0-50814 GCA_013396775.1 Cephalopterus ornatus | reverse complement strand
AGGGGGGGGCGGGGGGGGGGCAGGAGGCCACGGGTACGGCCTCACACCCCCTTTCCCAGCACCCCCGGAGACACGGAGGGACAGCCTCGCCGCAGGGTCCCCCTCTCGCCGCTGTGGAGATGCGGCCACAGGGCGCTGCCCCCGACCCCTCCTGCTGTCACAGTGCCATTGCCCAGGAGTTGCTGCTCGACTGCCCCGAACAGACCCCAGAGCAGAGAAGTGCCCGAGAGCCCAAATCCCCCGTCCCTGGGAGCCGCAGGGCCAAGCCCTGCCCGGGGCTGGGGGCTAAAGTCCGTGCCCGGGGCTGTCGTGCAGGTCCGTGTCAGGGGCTGGGGGTCCGTGTCTGGGTCGCTGCTCGGACCCGCTCCCAGCTCCAAGCTGGTCTGACAAGCTCAGGGCAGACGGGAAGGGAGAGGCCTCCGGCGGCTCAGGAATGCGCAGCCCTTATCTCTGGCTCCCTGCGCCTGGGGAGGGAACAGCTCTCCGGAGTTTGCCTTTCTCTCGCTCTTACTCACCCCAGCTCTGCCCTGGGTGGAGCCTCGCTCTCCAGGCTCCCAGGTGAATCAGGTTGTAGGCACGTCCAGGTGAGGAGAGAGTGACCCACCACCTGCCCCAGCTCACCTGGGAAGGCAGGAGAAGGGCAGGGACCTCGTGGGGTACCTGTATGGCCGCCTGACCCAGAGTGACCCACCACCAGCCCGGCTCCCCTGGGAAGGTAGGAGAAGGGCAGATACAGCCGGGGTACCTGCATGGCTGCGTGAGGTGGAGGGCAAGGGCTGGGGAGGGCCTGCCTTGCTCCTCTGCACAGGGCTGGGCAGGGATCTGGGATCTGGGACAGGGAATTCTGCAGGCATTCCATGGACAGGAGATAGCTGCTTCTACGCAGGAAGGCTTCAGTGGCAGGAGCTCCCAGTCACAACGTGATGGGGAGAAGGGAGAGACACAGGAGGAGAAGGGGGAGGCAAGTGGGGAGGGAAAATGTCCCAGCACTGGCAGCAGTGACTGGGGATCACAAGAGAAGGGATCCAGAATGTCCCAGAGTGGTGTCAGCAGGGATTGGGGATGGGAAGGGAAGGGACCCATCTGTCTTCAGATCAAAACTGCTCAGTGAACACTTTACACAGCTGTGTCCCGTCCCTTTGAGAAATCCCCAAGGAGCGGGTATTCCCAAACTCGGTCTTGGTCTTTGGGAAGTCTTACAGCCTGATTCAGCTCCCCATGACAGAGCCCGAGCTCACTTCCTTCTTGGATCAGGAATGCAGTAGGGATGTGTGGTCAGGAGGTTGGGACAGAGGGGACATCACTGGTGGTCGTGCTGGGAGGGCTGAGGTCTGCCGTGTGCAAGGAGCTGGGAAGCAGTTCTGAGACTCCCACTCTCCACACGCATGGGTTGGGTGTGCAGCCGAGCACCGACACAGCCCACGAGCCCTGACACAGTTGTGCACGTCCAGGCAGGAGGACGGACAGACGCGTGTGGATATGCATGCACAGGCACACGTGCTGACACTCACTGAGTTTTCCACAGGTGTGAGCCTGACAGACCTCAGGGTTTGTGTGTGAGCAGAGGAAGGGGACGGTCCCGTGTTCCTCACTCTAAATTGGCTGAGGTCAATAGGGGTCAATTATGGCTCTTGCCTGGCCTGAGGACCAGGTTCTCCATCTTCTAGAACAGTTAGAGAGGGAAGAGGCACCTGCAAAGGGACAGAAGTGCTGATCAAATCCTTCTGCTGCCAAAAACATCTAATTTTTGGAAGCTGCAATAAGCTCAGCTGTGAGAGAGGCCAAAAATATGTCAGTAACAGCACACTACCCCAAAGCAGAACAGTGACAGTGACAGCAGTGCCAAACACGGCTTCCCAGTTCCCTTTGCACTTATTTTCCCTTGATCAGGAGGCAGGAGAGCACAGCGTGCCCCAGCTCTATTAGAGGGACACAGAGGGACTGTAGTTTGGGGAGAGAAGGTTGTTTAGGTTTTGTTCTCAGTCTTATTTACCTGAGGGGCTTTAGAGTTGTACTTGAGGGGTGAAGAGAGAGCTGGATTTGCTGTCACCTGGCAGTGGGAATAGGAGTATTCAGAGGGGAAAAAAAGTTATGCTCTTTGTGTGGCTTAGGGGAAATTGCATGTCAAAGGAAAAATTTGTGGCTGCCCCATCCCTGGAAGTGTTCAAGGCCGGGCTGGGGCTGGGAGCAGCCTGGTCTAGTGGAAGGTGTCCCTGCCCATGGCAGGGGATGGAACGAGATGGGCTTGAAGATTCCTGCCCACCCCAACCAGTCTCTGATTCTGAGATTCTATAAATGTGGAAATGTCACATGCCACAGTCTATGTTTGTGGCAGAGCAGGGTTGTGGATCAAGACTGATTCACCCATGTTCTAGACATAGTTTTTCTGGCAATCACAACTTTCCAAGCAACTGAAATTCACCTACAAACCTTGCGGGATTGGACTTCTTTGCATTTGATGATTATATGGAACACTTCTGGACTGCTTATCAGGCCAAATATACTGGATTTTTGTAGCCCCAGTGAGGAAGAGTTTGATGAGTGCATTTCTAAACTCAGGATGTGGGGGAAATAAAAGCCAAAGGCAGAATGTGGTTCTCCTTCTCCATATTAGACTTACCTTGTTGGTCCTTTTCTTGAAGTTTTCTGGTCTAGACTGTAATATCTTCTACCTTGTTAATAAAATTCAGGGAAAAACATTGGCTGAAGGAGAGAGTGTGGCATGAGCATTGCTGTCATAGATGTGGCGCCTGGGGACATGAGTTACTGGTGGCCTTGGCAGTGCTGGGGGAGTGGTTGGACTCATTAGGCTCAGAGGGCTTTTCCAACCAAAAGAATTCCATGATTCCATGATTATTCAAGTAATCTGCTCTCTAAGAGACCCCTTTTGCATGCGGGATGGCATTTCATTTCCAGCAGCTGTGAACATCATGGTGTGTCCTGGTGCCTCCCCACAGCTTGGATTTCCCCATCCACCCCATACCCTTGTTGCACAGGATAGTTAAGGCTGATATGTTGATATGCTGACATGTGTGACAGGCTGCCATGCTGTGACGTGTTCACATGGTGACATGCATGGCAGGCTGCTGCGCTGTGACATTGACAGGTGTCTCGATAACCTCTTCACAGGGAAAATTATGACATAATTTTTCTGCCACTTTTTCCTTCCTCTGGCCTGCAGGAAGATCCCCTGGACATTCCAAATGTCTGGCCAATTTCCCGATTCTCCAGCAATGAATGTCCTGTGGGATCCCTTGCACTGGTAAGCAGAGGTGAATGAGAGTCCAGTGGGTGTTTGAGGTGCAGACTGGGCTCCCAGTTCCACTCTGCCACATGTCTGTAGCATTTAGGGCATTCCATTCTCACCTGAGACACAGAAAGAGTCTATGGAGCCATTTGTCAGGTTCAGCTGCTACAGGTGTGAACATGGAAGATGCAGCTGTGATCTCTGGAAGCTCAGTGAATAATTGATTAATTGAAGCAATTTCTCATCTGATGGCCATGACTTCTGATGACTTCTGTCTTTTTTGTAATAATGACTTAGATCCATATAAAACCATCCAGAGTAAAAAAAAATGGGGTGACATTCACTCAGATTATTGACATGGAGTGGATCAACTCATCAGATGACCAAAGGAAAAGGCCTGTGGGGTATTGTAACAGGAGTAACAAATTCCAACCAGAAATTTTAGCAGTAACCCAGGCTTTGAGCCTACTGCCTGCAACTGAGAGGACACTGAGGATGAGAACATGGCAAAACTCAGCACAAAATGCAGAGAGGAGAATGTAAAGAGGAAAAATAAGGATTAGGACTTGGCAGAGGCAGTTGTGCCTAAAAAAGGATCTAATCCAGTTTATTGCCCACATTTCACTGTACTGTTCCAGGGAATGTGTCTGAGCCTTGCTTGGGAAGGTGTTCAACATCTGTTTTCATGGAATTACGGAATAGTTTGGATTGGAAGGGACCTTCAAGACCATCTTGTTCCACTCCCCTGCCATGGGCACGGACACCTTCCACTATCCCAGGTTGCTCCAAGCCCCATCCAACCTGGCCCTTGGACTCTTCCAGGGATGGGGCAGCCACAGCTTCTGTGGGCAGTTTTCTCTTTGCCTCAGCTCTTGTACAATTCCATGGCCATGTGCTTTGGCTAAAGCAGGAAATTCTGGGGTACAATTCAACACTACATGTGCTGCATCACTGTGAGACTGACAAGTGAAAGGTCTTACCTGAGAGATCCTTTTCAGGACAACTCTAACCCTTAGTATGGAAAGCGAGCACATGTAGGAACAGCTTCTGGAGAGGACGAGCCCATCTTGCTGTTCATACTGGTTCTTCCTCTGCTGCAACAAGATCAGAAGGCACTGGCTGTCCTTCCATCACAGTGCAGAATTAAAAACCCCACACCTTCAACCATATTCCAGGAGACAGGTCCCTCCCCAGATCGTTTACCAAGTAAAATGTTTTCTTGAGAGCAAACCAACACTTTCCATGTCTCATTGTCACTATGTCTGTTCCAGTTTTCCCTCAGGGATTGCTGTCCCCTCCTAAACCTGACCCTCCCAGAATGACAGCAGCCTGTTTTCACAAGATCTTTTCTATTTTTTCAGACCAAATAATTTTTTTTTTAAATAACTAATTCCTAAACTTCAGGTGTTGAGACATTTGGAAACCTGAATTTTCTTTCACGGCCTACCCTAAGAGATATCGGTGATGCCAATGAACATGGTATATGGGCCAGCTGGGGTCCATCAAAGGGATCGAAATCTCCTCGACTAACTTCTTGCCCAGGGTGTGGAAATCTTCAAGCGTTGATAGCATGGAGGGGTTTGTGGCTGGCTGTGCAGAGTGTGGGCTAAAGAATAGTCTGTGCTGCCTTTTTCTTCTTGGTGGTACCCAGTGAAAAGATGAGGTGTTTAGGCCCAGGAAATTGTGCCTGTACTTGCACATAAGCAAGGGGCAGGGATCAGGTTTTCCCAGCCTTTTCCAGATGAAGGGATCCAGCCCTGTTTCCTCCCAGGCAGTTCCTTCCTCAGTGCCTACAGACGTTCAGCAGCCTCAGCTCCTGGGAGTGTCCCGAAGCAGTGGAGCAGGTCCAGCCAGGGAAAGGATCACCTGAGCGAGGCAGCCTGGGAACTGGCTGTGCAGGCAGAACACGTAACAACAAGCACTGGAGTCAGCACTGGGGAGGCAGATGGAGCCAGCCCCAGGTGCTGAGGCATCAGTAGGGCTGGCACCAGGCATAGCAGATGAGAAAGAAAGGGAACACTGAGCCGGTTCCCTTTTGCTTAGACTGGGCAAACACAGCCCAGCACCCTTGATTCACACCTGGCACAAAGGCTCAGGAGAAAGGCAGGTCCTGTTATTTATTTACTTCAATCTGTAAAGCTTTGTGGTGATCACAGCATGGCTGAAACTGTGATTTCCTGCTGCTGTGTTAGGAAAAAACCACTAAAGTGGAACATCATATGAACAGGGAAAAAATGCTGCCCAAGTCAACAGGTCTGTACTTTTCCCAGTTTCTGCTCTTAGTGTGAATCCAGAGGTAAAGGGAGTGTTTCTATATCCAGCTTCATCTGTCAGCCACTTTTCCTTACATTAAATATTCCGTATGGTTGAGGGTTTTTCTGTGCAGAGGCAGCTGCAGGCTGTGATCACATCACTGCTGACTCTTCCCAGTATTAAGGGGGTCTGACAGCTTTTGGGGATCACAAAATAGAATGTCTGTGGCAGGTATCACAGCCAGTCAAGTCACTCCCAGTTAGACTGGTGGGAACAGAGGCAGACCTCAGGCCAAACCAAAGGGATATTTCCCTTGGAGACTCCCTCCTCAAAACCCTCTTGATAATAGCACAGGGATGGCTGAGGGCTGCATGCTCATTCCTCTCCCCTGTTCCTCACCTGCTGGTGGTTTTTTGACCAAGGAGGGGAGTGACTTCATTCAGACTCTCCATGCACTGGCACAGCAGCAGCCAACCAGTGTCTTTGGGACAGCCCAGGCAGACGGGTGGAGGAGACGTGAATCCTGCCTTTTACCAGCCCATTTTATCAGCTTTCATCTCCCACTTGTTAAGTTTCCAACAAGCTGCTTCGTGCTCTCCTTTATCCATTGCCCCCGAGCATGGGAGGAGTTAATGCAAACAGCCACAGAGCTGCCTTCTGTTCTCCTGCAACTTCCTCCTGCAAAACCCAACCACCAGCCTGGAGGAGTGTGTGAAAGAGAGTGCCAAAGAGCCAGGGTACCCATACCTCCTTCTTTCTGTGGGATTCTTGGGGCTGTCCTGTGCAGGGCCAGGAGCTGGACTTGATGGTCCTTGTGGGTCCCTTCCAACTCGGGAGATTCTGTGATTTTTTTTCCATACCATTCTGTGTATGTGTCTGTGCTCATCCTGTATTAAGAGAAGGATTTCTTGGGGAGGAACTAAAGTTTGCATGTTTGGTTCAAAAGGTTCTGATCATGAGTGGTGTTTTTGATACTTCTAAATTTATGGATGTGGTTTCATGGAATGATTGCTTAGGATAGCAGAGAACTTCATGAAATGCCAAATAATTATAACAGACTTCTAGAATGTGTGAAGAGGTGACACTGTGACACCCAGGAGGGGGCTGGAGCCCCTCTGTTCTGGAGACAGGCTGGGAATGCTGGGGATGTTCAGCCTGGAGAAAGGAAGACTCTAGGGAGACCTTAGAGTCTCCTCCAGTGCCTAAAGGGGCTCCAAGAGAGCTGGAGAGAGACTTTGGACAAGGGCCTGGAGTGCCAGGCCAAGGGGGAATGGCTTCCCACTGCCAGAGGACAGGGTTAGATGGGATATTGGGAAGATATGCCTCCCTGTCAGGGTGGTGAGGCGCTGGTACCCAGAGAAGCTGTGGCTGCCCCAGCCCTGGCAGTGTTCTAGGCCAGATTGGACGGGGCTTGGAGCAATGTGGTGTAGTGCACCCCTTGGCAGGGGATGGGACTGGATGATCTTTAAAGTCCCTTCCCACCCAAACCATTCCATGAATCCTTGACAAGGGTCAATAGATGTTGATTTTCTTATCCAAAGCCAAAGGACAAGCAGCAGATCCAAAGGAGACAGAAGCCATGATGGACTGTCAGGCTGAGCTGGAGAACTCCTTGCCTCTGGCTTCTGCAGATACTCCAATTTGGTAGGGATTTAGGGAAACTCTGGGTGAGTTGGTGACAGCAAAATGCTCTGAGACTCTTGACAGACATCAAAACCCATCTGGGGCTGGAGATTATGGAGCTTCACGGAGCTGAAATTGGCTCTGAGAAGCGGTGAAGAATCAGAAGTGCTGTCCCTTTTCCTGTGTGTTTTCCACACTACCTGCTCTTAGTCCCTACAGGAGACAGATTTCCAGGGCTGGTGGACCTTTGATCCCCTCTCCTAGAGCTGATTTTATGACTGGTTCTCCCAGAAATAGATGGAAAAGGCAGGGTTCAGGCATGGTGAGAAAGAAGCCTGGAGAGACTGAAGGTGTGTCAACTCTTTATTGAGAGAACCAGAAAGGAAATCATGGAATCATTTGGACTGGAAGCTTATCTGTTCCACCCCCCTGCCATGGGCTTGGACACCTTCCACTATCCCAGGTTGCTCCAAGCCCCGTCCAGCCTGGCCTGGAACACTTCCAGGGATGGGGCAGCCACAGCTTCTCCAGGCAACGTATGCCAGTTCCTCACCACCCTCCCAGGGAAGAATTCATCCCCAATATCTGATCTAAATCTAGTCTGATTCATCCTCCTGTCAAAGTTGCTGCTCGTCCTCTAGGCAAGTTCTGGTATAAAGTATTGACAGTTTGAAGCAGGATTGTGTGTTGGAGTTAAAACAAGCGAGGTCTTAGCACTGAGGCTTTAGAAGGCTGATTTGTTACTGTTCAGGAGAAAAAATAACAGAATACTTGGCCAAATGTGAGCATCTCTGTTAGAAGATGAATCCTTGGATATTACTCACTTATTTTCCATCACCTCTAAGGGGCAACAAAAGCCTTGCAGGTAGGCACATTATACACCTGCATTTGGTGACTGACCCTTGAGTAGCAATCCTGATTCTGAAACTTGGGGGTTTTGGGTTATTTTAGATGCCTCTGGGCATCTACACACAGCAGGTGTGACAGCAGCCCTGCAGAGACCCACAGCCTCCTTGGCAGCAGCTAGAGGCCAGGCCAGGTACCTTCAGGCATCCCGAGTGACATAGAGCACCTATGTATGAACACCTGAAACCTGAATTGCTGCCCTGGTTATGGTTTGCACTTTATTTATATTGACTTTTCCAAGACTTAAAGGTTTGGTGCTGGGAAGAATTGGATTTTCCCCCTGCTGCCTAATTTGCCTTCTGAAAATTTTCTTTTACATTCCCCTAAACCACCAGGGCCTGGGCAGTGGAATCAGTGGGGGTGTTGCCAGCGTGTTCAGTGGACTGAAGAACTTCTCAGGTCCCGTATTGGTGTGCTCTGCTCAGAAAAACAATTGCTGGAATTTTTTCCCAGGTCATATTGGTAGGATGTAGCAGGAGTCTCTTGCTTTCCAGTCCAATCCTGGGGCAGTTCTCTCCCACTCTCCCTGGGACGCTTTTCCTGGTAAAATTGTGAAGACATGAAGAACATTGATGATGTGCTTGAGCTTTCCTGTTCCCTCCTGGGGGGGGCATTGCAGGGTTTTTGGCTCTGGGATTTTGGATTAAAGGCCTTTGGGGTCTTACTTTTCCAACATTGTCATGGAAATGGAAGGAGGGATGTTCAAGGGTTCCCTTTGACCTGAGCATGTCACACAGCTGCTCACAGCTGCAGGTGCTGGGTTGATGTGAGCTCTTCTCCTCCCTGAGCTCTAACTGGACACAGAATATCCTGTTACTCTTTTTAAAGATCCCCAAGGGAATTGTGGAGGTGCCACACATTATTATTTTTAGCATCTTCATAAAATGAAATTCCTAATTAAATATAATAAACAAGCCTGTAAGTAAAATTCTCTATTACCCAGTAGTTACAGGCTGAAAATCTACATTTGGTATATTTTCAGTTTGTGACTTGGTTTCTTTGACAGTTGTGATTGTTCCGAATTCCAAAAAGACAACATTTTTCTTTCTCTGAAGTGAAAGAAGCTGCAGGAAACAGATTTGCAGGTGAAGTTCAAGCAAGGAGCCAACCCCTGCTTGGAGTCCCTCTTGTTTGAGGTGCCCCTGATCGAGGAGAATCCAGCCATCATTGAAGAGTACTAATAGCCAATGTGTGTCCAATTTCCTGTCCCTCTGGAGTGGGGAAACCTGAAATGGTGTTCCCTGAGCTCCTGTTAAAGGAACCAAGGCTCAAAGCACAGAATGCCGTACAAAATACATGGAATACACAGTTCTGGGGTCAAAAAAAATAACAACGCAATGCTGCACACTGAGTAATCCATCTCCTATTCCCTAAGGCATGTCAGCTGGTGCTCTGCCAAATCCAGCCTTGCACTGGGAAAATGGACACACTTGGAATAGATCAAAACTAGTTAAAAGAGAAGTGAAGAGACAGGAGTTTAAACACCAATTTTGTCTTAGAAACCTCCCTCTGGCACACAAATAACAGCCAGAAATGGTGTGTGATTGCTTCCAAATGATTTGGAGAGGAATTGCTTCCCAAATAGTGGATGACTTGACCCAGAACTGGAGACCCAGCCTGGCAGTTGGCAGTTTCACAACACCAAATCTGACCCAGTGCCTCAGAGCTCTGCCAGCTGCAGACATGTGTTCCCAGGAGCTGGAACAGAGCAAAACAAAATTATAAAATAAAAAAATCCATGAGCTAAGTGCAGAATCCAGCTGAATTTGGCAAGATGGGCTGTAGCAGGAGAAGTTTTATTTATTTCCTTGACCTGAGCTCAGCTCACGCCCACCAGAGTGACAGAAAGTAATAAATATCTTTTGAGATTCCAGTAACTTCTCCCCTTTCACTTTATCTGATAGGGAAAGAGTTTAGAGGATTAATGGAATATCCATAATTTTGTGCATATATATATATTTATATATAAATATTTACATATATAAACCATCATTTTTCATATAAGCTGAGAATTCATCAACATGGTATAGTTCTTGTTGCAGCTCAGGGAATTAAAGGACGCCAACAATTAATAGAATCATGGAATCACAGGATGGTTTGGGTTGGAAGGGACCTTAGAGCTCATCCTGTTTCAGCCCCCTGCCATGGGCAGGGACACCTTCCACTAGACCAGCTGGCTCCAAACCCTAGAACATTTCTAGAACTGGGACAGACACAGTGGCAGAAACACAACTTCTGGTTTTTGTTTCACAGTTCTCAGATTTGTGGGTCTATTTTGGAGGAAATAACCCTGTCTCCCAGGAAGTGCAGGGCTTTCCACGCCCCCCTCCAAATATCCCTTGGAGGCTCCCCCGAACATCCCTCCCAGGCCAGCAACCCACCTCACTCCCATTGCTGTGTTCAGTGGTACCAGGTCCCCATCAGCTCCACATCTGTGTTTTTCCAGAGACTCAGAGAGCCCACGAAGATCAGTTCACTTTCACATCAAATTTACTTCTTCATTGGTACCACTTTTCCTGCTTTCTTACAAATATCCTGAGTAGCACATCACCTGGGCAACTGAAGTGACTCCTCATTGCAAAAACTACCTCACTTCACCTTCCCCCTGTATTTTCTGACCGTTTTTCCAGCCAGGAATTGTAGGGTGGTATAAAAGTGTTCTGTCCTGCCTGTACATACTTTAACCATCTCAAAACGTCCAGTGGGAAGGAGTTAGAATCATGGACTTATAGAATCATTTAGGTTTCAAGAGCCCTTGGAGCCCATCAAGTCCAACTGTACCCCAGCATGGCCAAGGCCACCACTGCCCCATGTCCCCACGTGCCACATTCACAGGGCTGTTAAATTCCCCCAGGGATGGGGACTCCACCTCTGTCCTAGGCAGCTGTGCCAGGCTGGACAACCCTTTGCAGGAAGGAATTTTCTCAATATCCAACCTGACCCTCCCGTGGCGCAACTTGATGCTGTTTCCTCTTGTCCTGTCCCTTGTTCCCTGGGAGCAGAACCCAACCGCTCCCCAGCTCCCCACTCCTGTCAGGGAGTTGTAGGGAGTGAGAAGATCCCCCTCGAGCCTCCTTTTCTCCAGGCTGAGCTCCCCCAGCTCCCTCAGCTGCTCCTGGTGCTCCAGACCCGTCACCTCATGACCTGGAGTTACACAAACCCTGACCCCCACCTGGCTCCACTCTCCTCTCAGGGAGTTGCAGATCAATAAGAGAGTTCTCCTAAATCAGCCCAGCTGAGCACAGGTGTTTTCTGGTGTCCTACAAACCCATCACCTGCCAGTCCATTTTCTGCCCTTTTAGTTCATGTACTGAAGGCAGAGATGCCCAGCTGCCCCTGGTCACAGTTTGTGGATGTCTTCTCTAGAATGAAGAAAGTTCAGGCATAAAACAGCTTTTTTTTGGGATATGAGGAACGAAACTTCCATATCACCAGCCCATTCCAGTTGTGAATTCCCTCTGAACGTGTGCAGTGCAGTCTTCTCTGGTCCTACCCAGTAACACTCAGCATTACCCAACTCTTCTGAAAAGCTCCATCTCCTTCTTCATTTATAACCGTAGTGAAATAATTATATTAATCAATATAAAATTAAGGTTGTTTCACCACTGTTGGATGGCAACAACAACAGGAGCAACCCTCACCCTCTGCACTCACAATCATTAATGTAACAGTAGGAGTCACTCACTCTTTTTGGGGATCATGAGGAAGTCTCTGCTGGCACCTCAGTGCTGGGGGACAGGAAAAGAACATTCCAGCATTGACATTAGTTCAGGGTTTGAAGCTGAAGTGCTTTTAGCTCTTTGCAGATCACTCAGATAATGATTTTGTTTGTGGCACGACAAACTTTTCTTTCAAAAATTGATTAAAATCAGATTTGTGTGTAATTTCAAATAATTAGTCCCCTACAGACAATTACTAAATAATGAATATGAGCTCCTTCAGCTCTGATTTTTCTCAAGAGATTGAAGAAGCAATTACATCCCTTGTTTTTTATTTCTTCATTCATCTCATGAGGACTCCTCTGCCTTCTGACTGTGTTACACCAGCAGAGCACCTGCACATGCGGACCTCCTGCTTCTGTTCAAGTGCTGAGGTGATCATAAGATCCAACTTATAAGGATTCAGAGGGTACCAGGCACATGCTTTTGGTTTAAGGCCACATTACACACAGTAAATAATTTTTGTAGCATTTGGAAATTAATTTTAACTGAGTGCAGAAAATAACCACTCGGCTTTAAAATAAATGACAAATTTAAGCTTAGCAACCAGCAGCCTAAAAGAGAAAGGTGGGCATTCTGTCAGGTGCATAGGCCTTGCTCATCCCAGGGCTGTCTGATTGATTAGTTCCTTATTTTGGCCCAAAACAATTAACTCTGTGAAGGTAATGGTTAAGTGACTCACATCTTTGCCTAATTAATACTCCCATCCCTTTTGAATGAACTTTCTCCAGCACTGCTCCATGAGCTTTGAATCTCTTCCCTTTGCCTTTGCTCTGTGAGGATGATGTGTCGCTGTCATGACACCACTCTCATGGCTGGTTTTAATTTCCTTACAGCTCTCCCTCCCCTCATGGCTCGTCGGTCCCAAAGCTCCTCGCAGGGGGACAATCCCCTTGACCCCAATTACCTTCCCCCCCACTACAAGGAGTATTACCGCTTGGCACTGGACGTGCTCACAGAGGAGGGCAAGGAGAGTTACCAGCGCTTCCTGGCAGAGGAGGCAGCCCCTGATTTCCTCTGTGGCTCCGAGGTGGATCACATCATCCAGAACCTCCAGAAGCCCCAGTATGCCAACCAGGAGGGCAGCACAGACACTACAGGGGACAATGACATGGACGGATCCTCCGGGACTTACTGGCCCATGAACTCAGACCTTGCCGTTCCTGAGCTTGACCTGGGCTGGCCAATGGTCTTTGGCTTCAGGGGAACGGAGGTGACAACCCTGGTGCAGCCACCTCCCCCGGACAACCCCAGCATTAAGGAGGAAGCTCGCAGGATGATTAGAGCAGCTCAGCAGGTGAGAAAGGGAGAGCCCGGCTAGAGCAGAGGTAAAATCACACGTGCCAGAGAAGCGCCAGAACAGAGAATGGTTTGGGTGGGAAGGGACCTTAAAGCTCATCCAATTCCACCCCCTGCCATGGGCAGGGACACTTTCCACTATCCCGGGTTGCTCCAAGCCCCATCCAACCTGGCCTTGAACACTTCCACGGATGGAGCAGCCACAGCTTCTCTGGGAAACCTGTGCCAGGAAGTCACCATGCTCACAGGGAAGAATTCCTTCCCAATATCCCACCTAACCCTGCCCTCTGACAGAGGGAATCCATTCCCCCTTGTCCTGTCATTCCAGGCCCATGTCCAAAGTCCCTCTCCAGCTCTCTGGGAGTCCCTTTAGTCACTAGAAGGGGCTCTAAGGTCTCCCTGGAGCCTTCTCTTCTCCACACTGAACAACATCAGGTCCTCTGCCTTTAACTTTGCTCCCAGGACCTGAGAGAGGGGCAGGATGATTCCCACCCCACTACTGACTGCCTGTCTCTGCTGCTCTTACAGCACAGTGTGCAAGGCCACACTAAAATACACCAAGAGTTCACAGAATCCCATGACATTTGAGGTTGGATGGGGCATCTGGAGCTGGTCAAGTCCAGCTGCCCTGCTCAGAGGAGGTCAATTACAGAGGGTTAATCAGGATGTGTCCTTGAGCATCTCCAAGGATGCTCTTTTGAGCATCTTCAAGGGAACAGGATAGCCTGTTTAACCCCTTCTTACAGTCCCAGAGACTTCTCTCATTTTTATTGGAAATTTCATGTGTTTCACTTTGCATCTTTTCCTTTCCCTGGGCCTGACTGAAAAGAATTTGGCTCCCTTCTTCCTTATGCCCTTTCCATCAAGTATTTATACTCACCGATAGGAGCTGGGAAGGACAGGGAGGTAGACCTGTGAAGCTGCTTCCCATAGTATCAGCACATGGATGTAGTTGGATAGTGGCTGCCTGAATGTTGGCCAGGAAGTTACCTAAAAATTGGCAAGAGGGTTTTGGAGGAGGGGAGCAGCTCCTTACATCACCCAGTGTGGTTACAGGACCAAAAAATTCATGGAATCATTGATCAGTCAGGGAACACGCAAGGACAGTGAAGTTTTCCTTCACCTTCACACACAGAACATGCACCTTCCTGGACAGAAATTTTGTATCCAGTTCTCAGGCCTGCAGTGGTTAAAGGAACCTTTAATTGGGATGTTTCCTGTTCCAAAAGGAAGTTGGAATGAAAGTTCTAGTTTCAAAAGGGAGATAGAGACAGTGCAGCTTTGGGATGTGAGGTGCTGGGGAACATGATCGGTCAGGGCATGAGATGGCACAGGTGGTTGATGTGTTCTTGCATCCCTTCCCAGGTGGTGGCCATCGTGATGGACATTTTTACAGATGTGGATTTGCTGTTTGAGGTGCTGGATGCTGCTTCTCGACGAGTGCCTGTCTACATCCTGCTGGATGAAATGAACTCCCAGCTTTTCCTTGATACAGCTGCCAAGTGCAGAGTCAACCTGAACTATGTGGAGGTGAGCAAAGACCTGCCCTGCTTGAGTTGTGTCCTGAGGCAGATGTGTCCTGGGACACAGAAGGCTAGTGTGGCAGGAAACACCTGAAAAAGGGGAAAATAGGCCAGAGCCTGGTAAAAGATGAGTGTGAAGAAAGAGGGGAGAGCTGGCACGACAAGGGGTAAAGGATGAGGACACACTGATAAAAGTTTGTCCATCTGTGTGTCTGCAGACACACTAGAGCTGGAGGATAATCCTGGTGGCAGGATGGAGGTTAAAGGAGAGGGGGAAGGAGGAGGGGCAGGGGAGGGAATGAGGGTCCCATCTGAGTCAGTGCCTTTCTTGTTTGCAGTTCCTGAGGGTGAGGACAGTGTCTGGCCCAACCTACTACTGCCGCACAGGGATGTCCTTCAAAGGGCACCTTAAGGAGAAGTTCCTGTTGGTGGACTGCATGGTGGTACTCAGTGGCAACTACAGGTGAGGAGCCCTATCGTGGTACCTGTCCTTTGGTGAGAGACTCAGGTGCTTTGTGCAAGGGGTTGGCTGCAGAGGTGCCCAGCTCCCATCTGAGTCATGTAACTTCCAGGAAGAATTTGCTGTAGTGTATGGAGTGTAAGATTTGCATCTTAGTCTGGACCAAATGAACTTTGACCTCTGCTCATAGAATCAACAAATCATTGAATGGTTTGTGTGAGAAGGGACCTTAAAGCTCATCTTCTCCCACCCCCTGCCGTGTGCAGGGACACCTTCCATTAGACCAGGTTGCTCCAAGCCCCATCCAACCTGGCCTGGAACACTTCCAGGGATGGGGCAGCCACAGCTACACTGGGCAACAGAGAGGTGGATGGTTTTAGTTAGAATGGAGATCAGCCATTAACATGATACCATTCTTTGCGAACAATAATCTCCCCATCTAAGGCATCCATTTTTGGCAGAATAAATGTTTTTAGTGAGTTCCAATATGAGAATTTCTCCTTCAAGTATTAAGAGGTCATGGGATAAACACCTGTCATGCTCTAAGCATGTAATCACAGAACCACAGAATGGTTTGGGTTGAAGGGACCTTAAAGCTCATCTGGTTTCACCCCCTGCTCTTGGCAGGGAGACCTTCCACTACACTAGGTTGCTCAAAGCCTGCCACGAGTTGCTTCTCATGGTGGAAGATAAGCAAATAGAATTAAGGGTATTTTAAAAAACAGTATATGAAGATAAACATCCACGGTATAGGCATCTGAATAAAGTGCATAGTCTTTGTAACAAGATTCTATTTTGGCTTTTTTCCTGATGTTTGGAAAGAATTATCGTCAAACATGATGCTGTATCAAACAACTAACTGTTCCAATTGGATTGTTTTTTGCTTATGAGAGCATCAAGTTAATTGTTCAAGACTGCTTCTGCCACACTCTCATGTGCTTTGGGTTTTCAAATATTATATCATTTTTGAAGTAGGAATTTGTGAAAGTGTTCAAATACAGGTTGGATGGGGCTTGGAGCAGCCTGGGCTAATGGAAAGTGTCCCTGCCCATGGCAGGAGAGTGGAACAAGGTGATCCTGATGGTCCCTTCCAGCCCAAACCAGTCTGGGATTCTATGAGAGAAGCTGGTGAATTGGTGAAGCAGCATTTTGGCAATTCCACGTGGATATCAGGGACAAAAGTTCTCCTCACTGAAGGATATTGCGCAGCAATTTTTCAGGAAAAGTACACCATATTACAGTGGAGGTCAATACCCCAATTAAGGAAGTCCTCGAGCCCAGACACCCCAAGCCAGGCTTCCTTCACATGAAGAATTAAAAAATCTGCAGAAAAACCCAGTAATTTTAAGGGTTTTGGTTAACCCCAGCAGGCAGCTAAGCCCCATACAGGTGTCCCTCATGCCTCCTAGCAGGATATGGTAGAGAATCTGAAACATGAGAACACTCCTGGGTTGTGATACAGTTTAACACCTACAGCAAACCTGCACACACAGACAAAGCAAAGTAAGGAATCTTTTCCCTGCTTCCCACCAGTTGGCAGATATCCAGCCATTCCCAGAAAAGCAGAGCTTGACTTGGGAAGGCAAAGGCTGTAACACTGAACATCTTCCTCCCTCATTTGCAGCCCAGCTCCTTCTGTCCAGTCCCCCTTAGCCTGTGTGGGTGGAAGGATTGTGCCACCGCAGGGGCAAGATCCTGCACTTGCCTCTGCTCAATTTCCTAAGGTTCCCATTGTCACATCTCCCCAGCCTTTGGGGTCCCCTGACTGGTGTCACCTTCCAAGTGCAGAGGGCACACGCTGACTGTTGTCGCAGTCATTACTGACAGTGTTAAAGACAGAAACATCTACTTCACATAACAATAATCATCATCATCTAAAAAGCCTCATTCTCTGGCTGTGGAAACTACTGACTGGCTTTTTAGAACAGATATCATTTGTTGCGTTGTAAAATCCTCTGCAAAGATGTGATCCCAAATCAATACATAACTGTGAGATTTGGGAACGATCATGTGTAACAAGTGGCTGCAAGGGAATTTTCTGTCATTATTTTGCCATATTTCTGCCTGAGCAGAAAATTCAGGAAAATTTCCTTCAGGCAAGAAAACGCTTTAATGACAAGGGGTACAGCTGAGTTACTCAATGCTAATACCCTCCATCACTTCTGTTATCTCCGTAGTTTCATGTGGTCCTTTGAGAAAATCCACAGGAGCATCGCGCACATCTTCCAGGGCGAGCTGGTGGCCAGTTTTGATGAAGAATTCCGCATTTTGTTTGCGCAGTCAGAACCTCTCGTTCCTCCAGCCAATGTCCTGGCAAAAGCAGAGAATGCCTTCGCCATGGCACCCTTTGGCAATAACATGCCTTTCTTTCCCAAAAAAGGCCCCCTGATGTTCCAGAGGGATGACAGTCTCTTCCCTTCCTTCATGGACAGAGTGGATCCAGACAGGTACTTCCTCTCCAATTTTCGGCGGGATGACATGCTGCGGCACACTGTGGAGGGGTCAGCCATGCGGATGTATAAAAAGGTGGAAATGGAGAATTCCCAGATGGATCCAGTCAGGGGCTTCCTCCGTTCCAAGCAGCTAGAGCTGGATGCTTTTAAGAGACACAGTTTTGCAGAAGGAACATTTGAAAATTTTGCTTCTTCCAAGCAGTACGCCCGGCAGATGTTCATGAACAACATGGATGAGTTCAAAATCCAATCCAGTCATTTCCAGAAGGACCAGTTCTACCAGTACCAGTTTGAACATCCCCATCTCTCTGGCAGACCTCAGGGATTCTTTGAGAGGATTCGAGGGGGAAGGCCAGGATTCAATGAACTGGAAGACTATGGAGAGGGACCCCGATACCCTGAACTGGAACCCAGTTTCTCACAGGAGGGTTTCCCCTTACGGCTGGATTATGTACCCTCAAATTCTTCCAGGGAGGTGAGACATGGCTCCGACCAACTGAACCCTGCAGGCAACGGCCCGATGGGAATGATGTTACGGAGGCAGAATATAGGACAGAAATTCATTTGCCAGACTTCTCCTACGCAGAAGCAGAGCCTGGAGCAGCGCCTGTTCCTACAGGACAAGGATGAGGACCAGGACGATGACAAGAACACACAGGAAAACAGAACAGGGTTACGTAACTGGAGGATATCTTCGTACCTCAGTGCATACCAGTCTGAACCAGATGAAGGGCTCCCGATGCCGATGGAGTCCGAGGCGTATAATGATGCTCTTGGGGATCCCCTCACAAAGCACCCCACTGACCTCATCCCAGCCTTCAAAGCCCCCACATCTTTCAATAGCAAGGCACTGGGAATTGACAGTGCCAAGGAATTTGCGGATCCTGATAGAGCAGGTGAAGAAACCTCGATAATGAAACCAGATGCCTTCAGGTCCAGGATAAATCCTTTGATCCAGAGGAGTTCCAGGCTCAGGTCCTCTCTGATTTTCAGCGCTGCCAAATTAGATCAGCCCAACACCACAATAGAAAAGGTACAGATGATCCAAAAAGAGCAGATGTCCAGCGAGTTGACAAAGGACAATGAAATCATCAAGACGGCCGCCTCCTCTAAAGTGGCCGAGCTGCTGGAGAAGTACAAAGCCGTGGGCAAGGACACAGAGCGGGGCACAGTTACCCACACCAAAGCTGTTTCAGGTTACCTACAGGAGGAATCACAGAACATGGAGAAGAAATGTACCAAATCTGTGCAATATAAGATTCTGGAGAGCAGGGTGCTGGACTCCAAAGACTCCTGCAGTACTTACAAAATGCATGGAGAGTTGGACAGAGCATTTGGAATGGCCTCATCCATCCCTCAGCTTGGGGATGCATTGAGTAAGGATCCCCTGGCACATCTTGGCACTAAGGTGGACAAGCTGTCATCCCGGTTTTACCCGATTGAGAACAAACCTGCTCTTCCAGAGAAAGAGAGTCTGATATATGTAGGAGACACTCAGAAATTGCCTCTTCCAGAGAAGAAGGACAGGGTGACCTTCAGAGAAGACACTCCGAAGTTAGTCAACACAGAAATGAAGAAACCACAAGTTAGGACAAGTACCACATCCTCAGCTCTGGAAAGCCTGTCTAGGAGTCAAGGATCTGACAGCTCTCTCAATAAATCCGAGGAAGACTGTTCAAAACAAGAGCAAAATCCCATGGAATTTTTAAGAAAAGGGTCACTACGACTAAAGCAGCTTTTAAACCCAAAAGGTGAAAAGAAATTTGAGGAGGAACCTGCTTCTGAGAGTGGGAAATGTGACAAGCAGGCAGTGGTGCTGAAACGATCGTCCATAGGGGACTGCCAGGAAGCCATGGAGGAAGAAAAATCCCACAAATTCGCAGCACCGCTCCCCTCCAAGAGCAGCCAGACAACGCAGGGGAGGTTCCCTTCCTCCACAGCCAACATCCTGTACAGCAGCAACCTGCGTGATGACACCAAGGTGATCCTGGAGCAGATCTCTGCCAACAGCCAGAAGAATAGAGCTGAGCTGGCCAAGCAGCTGCCATCCACCAGCAACCCTGACCTCTCCAGGTCAACCACAAGCTTGGAAAGAAAAGGGGAGAAGGAGAAAAGCTGCAACATTCACAGGTCAGAGAGCTTTGGGAGCCAGAAACGGAACCTCCAGCGGCAGCCGTCAGAGGATAGAGACACCCTCCTGAAAAAAATGGAGAATATGCGGAAGGAGAAGCGAGTCTACAGCAGGTTCGAGGTGTTCTGCAAGAAGGACGAACACACAAGTCCAAGTGAAGAGGAATATGACACAGATGCCAAAGACAAGAAGATGGGAAAATTCATGCCCAAAATCCTGGGGACCTTCAAGACCAAAAAATGATCGTAAAAATCCTATTTAATTTCATTTAATCACTGACTGTCAGAGGGGAAGGAGGAATAAACTTGTTTATGATGGCTACAAACCCCACAGGCAATGCTCTTTTTGGTAAGTGAGCAGAAACGTGTCCAGCATGAGCCTCCCATGGCACAGTTTGCTCCATAAAGTCAGGTGGTATCAAGCAACCTTATCACACTATGTTCCAAATAAAATTACTGAATTGCCAACATGCTTAAAACACAGAAGTGTTTTTTTTTAAAAGAAGTCTCTGTTCTGTTACTGTACAAAACTGAAAGTCTCTGTTACACCCAAGGAATATTTTCAGCTGACAAAACAATCCCACTTTCAGAAGAAAAGAATAAAAAACCAGAAAATTCAATACTTGAGTTCAGGCAAGGAAGGATAAATACACACAGACACACACATGCATTAATTGGAAAAAGTGTTTAAAGCCTGTTGTTTCTCAGTTACAGTTATCCTTTCTCTGTATCTCACAATGAATCAGTCATAGGAAGCATCTTTTTGAAGGTTTACAGACAAAAAAAATATTGTAACCAACTTTTTGCCCGAAATCTGTGGCTCTAGTCTTGTCCAGCAGCACAGGCCCAGCTTTTGCATTTACCAGTTCCTGAGCTTGTGGGGTCTGGTTTGCTTGGGATTTGTTCTCCTGTGTGTAGGGAATTATTTGCATTAAGGACTCAGCTAAAGGAGCAGCTGAAAAGGCCATAAAAAGGACATTGAAGTGCTATTAATGGAGATTGGCTTGGTTTTAGGAGGCCTTTTCAGCTTGAGGAAATGGCCTCAAGTTGTGCCAGGGGAGGCTTAGGTTGGATATTTGGAAAATTCCTTCCAAAACCCTGAAAAGGATTGTCCAGTCCTGACATAGGCTGCCACGGCACTAGTGGAGTCTTTGAAACTTGAGCTTTTCCTGCAGGCTGGACAGACCTTACATATCTGTAACAGTTAATGATTATTTTACTGTTTGCTGAAAACCTTAGGAACTGGATGTGCAGAATGACTGAAAAACATCTGATCTGAAAAAAAAATTAGGGCTGATTTCCATTTTAATACAAATGGTGGTAAAAATCTGCAAAGAGCAACTTTGTTGTAACGTGAAGAAGCGCACTGAGCAATAAAATTAAGAGAGAACAAAAGAGGAAAAAAAGGATGGGAGAAGTGGCCAAAATTGGGAAAAAAGCTGAAATTGATTTCTTATACCCATTTCATATTATCACAGAATCACAGGATGGTTTGTGTGGGAAGGGACCTTAAAGCCCATCTGGCCCCTCACCCTGCCATGGGCAGGGACACCTTCCACTAGCCTAGGGTGCTCCAAGCCCTGTCCAACCTGGCCTTGGACACTTCCAGGAATGGGCTAGCCACAGGTTCTCTGGGAAACCTGTGCCAGGAGCTCACCACCCTCACAGGGAAGAATTTCTTCACAATATCTTTTCTAAATATCTCCTCTTTTATTTTAAAACTGAACATTGTGACCCATCTCAGATACAGCCCATGATCTTTTATACACGTCCACAGCCATAAATGAGTTATTTTGTCTGCTCTGATTAATCAATCAGATTGAGTTATTGATGGGTCCCAAAATGAACTGCAGTGGACAACAGTTGTTCTCTGACAGCCAATACAGAGATTATTTTACTCTAGAGAGGTATGTACATATATATTCTAGCTCTGTTTGTGCAATACATACATTATTCCACACCTCCCCGGCCTTTTCCAAACCCACCTGCTCCAGCCTCATTCTGTAACAGACAAATTTGGAATTTATTTCTGCAGTGAGAGGTTACATTAGCAATTTAGAATTTTGCTGTGCTTATTTAGATGTTTAGGATTTTCCCTTGCTCAGGTGGAACATGTGCTTCTGCCTAGAGCCCGAGTGACACAGCTCTGCTGGTGACAGGTAGCTGACCAGTTGCTGCAAGTGGCACAACCAACTATTGCAGAAGAACCAATTCCCTCGGCAGCAACTAAAGCCATTGTAAGAAGAACTTGTTGGTGTTCCAGCCCAACTCCTCTCAGTCTGGGATGGGGGTCACAGAGGACCTTGGCTGTCATGCTGTGAGGAGCCAGGATCCAGGGGAGGTCACAGCTGGAATTGAGTGCCCTTCTCTGTGCCCTACAACCATCATTTGGACTCTCGGGAGCCAACCCCCTGCCCAGAGCTCTGGCCACACCACAGGCTCAGCTGGCACTGCCACTCCTACATCTCCCTCTACCTCAGATAAGCAGGAAACACCTGTGCTATGAATATACCACAATAAACCTGGACTTCCCTGTGAGCTGCACTCCTGGCTCCCTCCTGTTACCAGACTCCAGTGATCACACCTTGCGACCAAGGGGAAGGCATTAATTTTTAATTAAGTAGCCTTAGGTGTTTAGGCACTAGAAGATAAAATGGCAATTCAGCCAATGGCAGTGGTACTCACATGCTGGAATTCAGCACCTGAATCCCCTTGGTAACTGCAGTTGCAGCATTCTGGAATAACAGTCATTTCTCACAGGTGGAGTAAAACTTCAGGGACACAGACAAGAACTTCAAGTTAATGAGGAGAATGTATCCAAAATCCGCATTAAAACAGGAATATAAAGTTTCCTGTTGTGCCACTGTAGCCTGGTAACACCTTCATGATGTCTCAGCAATAGTATCTCATGGAACTCTGCTTTCTGAAAGTAAAAACAAAAGAAAAAACGACCAATTATTCATTGAGGACAGCCTTACCAACAGATACTTTCCCTCTCAACACAGTGAATGCTGACTGAAAGACAAAGATTTTTTGCAGGGCAATATAAACTATTTATTATTTCAATATTTACAATATTATATGGGAGGGAAGCTGTTAGATATTGTAGCAGAGCCCACCTGTATTTCAAATGCTTTCCCACTTGATTTCATCAAAAATAAACCACAATGGTTTTGTTTATTTACCCCAAAGAGTCATAGAAATGAGTGGAAATCAGAAGGAAGGGCTGTAAGATCTGTGAAGAGTTTGATCTCCACAGTCTTCAGAGAACAGTTACCTGTTCTGCTCAAAAACAATCCACATTTAGGTAGACTGCTGAGGAATCCTGGAATGGCTTGGAAGGGACCTTTTAAAGGTCATCCAGTCCCACTCCCCTGCCATGGGCAGGGACACCTTCTAGTAGATCAAGTTGCTCCAAGCCCCTTTCAACATGGCCTGAAAGACTTCCAGAGATGGGGCAGCCACAGCTTCTCTGGGAAACCTGTGCCAGGACCTCATCACCCTCACAGGGAAGAATTCCTTCCCAATATCCCATCTAACCCTGCCCTCTGGCAGTGAGAAGCCACTGCCCTTTTTCCTGTCACTCCAGGCCCTTGTCCCAAGTCCCTCTCCAGCTCTCCTGGAGCCCCTTTAGGCCCTGGAAGGGACTCCAAGGTCTCCCTGGAGCCTTCTCTTCTCCAGGCTGAACACCCCCAGCTCTCCCAGCCTGGCTCCCTAGCAGAGGGGCTCCAGCCCTCAGAGCATTTTCCTGGCCTTGCACTTGGCCTTGCTGAAATTCAGGAGGTTCCCCTGGGCCCTGAATATGTCTAAAACCACTCAAGTATTAGAATATTGCAGTTTTCTGTATTTTTTTTGTGACAATTCAAACAAGGAGTATGAACTGACAGTGTTCACTGTTCTCACAAGTGTGGGAGCAAATATGCTGTGCCCTTGTCTGGTAAGACTGGAAGGCAGATGGTTTGGATTCCCTTTCCTGTTGGCTTGTCCAGAGGAAAGGAGGATATTGTCCCATGCAGTGAATAGCGCATTTCCTCATATTTTGCTTTCCCTTGTTGTCCCTGCTCAGTCAGGGGCTGAGGGATGAGCTGTACTTCACCTGGCTGGAACACCTCCACATTCACTGCTTGGGGTTTTGGGAGGCCTTTGTTATTGGAAGACTCTGCAGTGCAGATTTACTGATGGTTCCATAGGCCTGGGAGTAGCTGCCCATCGATGCTCTTGGATCACCCGCAGCTCCCACATTTGCAGTGATCTGGAACATCTTTTTACTGGGCTTCAGAAGGGGACAAACATTTTTGCTGTGACACTGAGAGTTTCTGGGATTCTATGTGAGAAAGAAAAGCCAAGATAAGTTAATAACCTGGAATCAGCTTTTTGGAATGCAAATAGGACACAGGTTTGGGTTTGGTCAGCATTATCCTCTCAGGGAACAAACACAAAGTTCAGGGCACATGTTGGCTGATCTTCTCCCTGTTCTGCTTTCTGTTACAGAAAGTTGGTCACAATTCCCTGAAGATTCTTCCAAATTCATGTGTATACGTGCCTGCACATCAAGCTCCACAATCCCATTTGGGGATTGGCTCCTCTTACTCTCAAAACCTATCCATTTTGGACAGGATTCCAAAGCAGAGGGGCTGAAAGGTGAGTTGCAAGTGGGCTCCTGGACATGCTTGGAGTTTCTGGCAACGTGGGCTAATGAAAGGTGTCCCTGCCCATGGCAGAGTGGTAGAATGAGAGGAGTTTTAAGGTCCCTTCCAACCCAAACCACTCTGTGATTCTGTCATACTATGAATTTGTGGTGCCTCCTTCCATACTTTTCCTCTGCCATAAGCTTCCTCTGATCACTCGTGAAGGTGCCACAAGTCACCAGGCAACAGCCAGCCAGCTCAGGAATAGAAAAAGCAGGAGCAAGAAGTAATTAAAGAACCCAGTGAGTGTAAGGACTTTTACAAGGAAGCGTGGCCAACAACAAGGAAGAGGGAGGAGCAGAGAGTACACGACTGACACCTTGCTCAGCAACAGCAATCCATTAGAATCATGGAATCATCAAGTTACAGAATTGTTTGGGTTGGAAAAGCCCTCTGAGCCCATTGAGTCCAGCTCCCCCAACACTGCCAAAGCCGCAACTAACCCATGTCCCCATGTGCCACATCCACATGGCTGTTAAATCCCTTCAGAGATGGGAACTCCACCACTGCCCTGGGCGGCTGTCCCAGGTCTGGACAACCCTTTCCAGGAAGGAATTTTCCAAATATCCAACCTGAACCCCCCCAGGCACAACTTGAGGCCATTTCCTCTTGCCCTGTCCCTTGTTCCCTGGGAGCAGAGCCTGACCCCCACCTGGCTCCCCCTTCCTGTCAGGGGGTTGGAGAGAGTGAGAAGGTCCCTGCTGAGCCTCCTTTTCTCCAGTCCGAGCCCCCCCAGCTCCCTCAGCTGCTCCTGGTGCTCCAGACCCTTCCCCAGCTCTGATCTCTCCCCTGGACACACTCCTCAATGTCTTTCTTGATGTGAAGGGGCCAGAACTGCCCCCAGGACTGGAGGTGCCTCAGCCGCACAGGGAATGGGCTCTGCCCTGGGCCTGTGGCCACACCGTGCCTGCTACAAGCCAGGAGCCATTGGCCTCTTACCCACCTGGGCACACCTGGGCTCATGTTCAGCCACTGTCACCAGCACCCCCAGCAACTTTTCCAGCTTTCCAGCCACTCTGTAACAAGCCTGGAGCACTGCAGCGAGTTGTTGTGACCCAAGTTATCAGAAGTGAGGGTTAGAAGTTAAGCTACTCACATTGTAAAGGTTCTGCACACTTGTAGGAGGGAGCCCAGTGTTTGTCCATGAGATTTGTCTCCCCACTTTTCCACTATTGGAGATTCTGGACTGTTGAGGTGGAGCAGAAAAGTTCCTGATCCGAACACTAGGATTTGCATTTCCTGCAGAAGGAAAAACATGAGATAAAGTAAGAAAATTCTAAGGACACAGAACACCCTGACTGAGGCAGGGACAGTCACACACTCAACACTCATTCAACAGTGTTTTGTTCTTATGTCATTTTCCTCCCACACTTTCACCCCCTCTTTTTACCATGCAGATTCCCCTCACTTCTTTTACAGCATTCAGTCTCTCTTCTCTCTTCCCCACAACAATGCCCCATGGTGTGTCACACCCTGGTGTAGGAGGGTGGTACCTACTCTGCACAGTGGTGTGTGTGATGGGGTTGTACATCATCACACTGATTTGTGATCTCTGACACACAGTTCTGGCCAAATCCTTGCTCTGACTGGATCCTGTTGGCTGGACTCCAGCTGTGGCTCCAGCATGCACGTCTGAAGGGTTTAGGAGAGGAGGTGTTGGTTCTTGCTGGACTTTTCTGGTGGGTACAGTCACCGAGCTGAAATTTGGAAGAAGTGGGCTGGATTCAGACTGGCTCAGCTGAATGTTTTCTCTCCAACCTTGCTCCTTTAGAAAGCTCCTTGATTTTTTTTCAAGGATCAACTGCAGAACAAAAAAAGCTGGTTAGACTTGATGCAGCAATACAGCAGAGGAACAAAACATCAAAACAAAGAGGAATACTTGTAAATATCTGGAATTTATTTCACAGGATAGGCAACAAGTACCATTTTGGAACTAGATGATCTTTAAGCTCCCTTCCAACCCAAACCATTCAGTGATTCTATGGCTGTTGGATCCAGCATAGTATATTTCCCTCTAACCCAGTCTTTCTCAGACATCATGCTTCAGAGACTTTTCCTTTCCCAGCAGGAATTTAGATTTAAAGGTCTCTCAAAGATTCTGACAGTATGGAACTAAGTAACCAAACACCGAGGTGTAACCGTGTCAGCAGGTATGGACAGCCCAGGGGAACACAGAGACAAGACAACAGAATTTGTTAAGTGTGTGCAAGAACGGCAGGTTACCTGGAGGATTAGGATTTAGAAAAACAGGATGAAAGTACCTCATACAATTTATTTCGATATTCTGCCACAGACAGCTGGACATCATCACCCAAAGGAAGGACCACGTTATAATCCAAAGAGGGCTCCCTGGAAGGACAGTGGAATCTAAGGAGATGAGAACACATCATATAATTCACTGACTGAAAGCAGCACCAAAGACTAATACAATTTAAACAGGATTGTTAAACAATCTCATGTAAATAGGGTTGAAGAAAATGAAGAATTAGCTTTGGGTTTTTTTCCTATAATGCATTTAAAGAAAACTTGTGCCAGGAACAGGTTTGTAATGTCTCAGAAGACATCAGGGGAAGCTGCACACTGGTGTCACTCTCACCTGTTCACATAAGGATGCTGCAGAGCTTCCTCTGCTGTGAGCCGTTTGTCAGGGTTAAATACCAGAAGTTTCTTCAGCAGATCCAAGGCAGGTAGTGGAGTAGAGGACGGGAAAATCTCCTCAAATGTTACTCGCTGCCTAGAAGACAGAAAACAATAATATGAGTTCCCAGTGAAGGCAGGAACGACACATATGGGGATCATGCCACAGTGACACCTGACCCCAGAGTTCACTCACAAAGATAATCACTGAATCCTAGAATGGTTTGGGTAGGAAGGGACCTTGAAGCTCATCTCTTGCTAGCCCCATGGTCCCACAAATTCAGACCTGAGACCACAGAAACACATTTCTGTGTAATTTGCAATCAGAAGATGAAGTTTGATAATCCGGTTTTGCATTTTGAAACCCTAAATATCATTGCGAACATAATCAACAAGAGAGTATTGTATATATTTGAAATATCAGTTTTAAAACCCAAATCTTACTTATATTTTAAATAATTTCTATTTAAGAAGAGACTTTAGAGTCTCTTCCACTGCCTAAAGGAGCTCCAGGAGAGCAACTTTGGACAAGGGCTGGGAGTGACAGGACAAGGGTGACAGGCTTCCCACTGGAAAAGTGTAGATTTAGATGGGATATTGGGAAGAAATCCTTGCCTTTGAGGATAATGAGTGACTGGAATGGATTTCCTGGAGAAACTCTGGCTGCCCCACCCCTGGAAGTGTTCCAGGCCAGGTTGGACAGGGCTTAGAACAACCTGGGATAGCGGAAGGTGTCCCTGCCCATGGCAGCAGGTGGCACGGGATGGTCTTGAAGGTCACTTCCCACACAAAGCATTCTGGGATTCCATGATTCCATGGTCATACAGTCGGTGATCTGAGACACTCAAACACCTCAGGCTTACCGGGAACTCATGTGGTTAATAACTGAGGCCTTATACTCTGACTGCAAAGCCAAAATATCTGCAATAATAAAAAGATACTGTTAATGCCAAGATGAGGATTACCAGAGCTACACAGTTTATGAAGGAAAGCAAATATTATTTGATGTTAGCATAGGAAATTACTCTCATAAAACATAATGGGAGATCTGTGCAAGGGAAATGGAATATTTACTTACAAATTTTCTAAGATGATTTCTGAATTCGTATTTATTAATCACAGACTTCATAAACCTGCACTCTCACACCCACAGAGGCAGAAGCACCAAGATATCTGAATTTCTTATTTTCCTCTAACACTAACATTCACAATTAAGCCTCTATTTTTCTTGGAAAGGTGCCAGAATGACCCACAAGAGATACCTTCTCCTCCTATCCATCTGGGCTGCTTTCTTCCCCTCTTTAATCCCTTCTCTAAATCCCTTTCCCCGCAGCAGAGTCCTACCTTCTGGGGACGGAGCAGGGATGACCCTTAGGATCCGCTCTATTTGATTCATTGTTGATGTTCCAGGAAAAAGAGGCTTCCCAAGCAGCATCTCTCCCAGAATACAGCCAATGCTCCACATGTCTACACCTTTAGTATAACTACAAACAGGAATAGAACAGAGTTAGGATTAAATCAAGCAAGTATTTTCCTGTACCTGCTATTCACATCACCTACATTGATCTATTTTGCTAGAAAACATGCTTGGTGACTTCTCAGATATGAATGCTCACATTTGAACTATAAATTGAATGACAATTGGGAATCATGAGACCTGCAAGCATGAAACAGAAAGGAGATTTAGCCTACTCAAAGGCTAGTCTAGGAAACCATAAAAGGAAATATATTACAGAGAAATGCCAGAACAAGGCAATATATAAAAGGTAATATCAGAAAAAGGTAATATATCCTTTTCATATGACCAAGAATGAAGACACATGTTGATCTTTGGAAACAACTGATTTTTCAAGGCATAATGTATGCATAAAGTAGTTACAATTACTTAAAAATTATGGTTTTTAAGCAAAGTAAACACCAGATAATGGGTATAGGACAGTTTGCAAAACATCCATATTTAAAATTCAGGATACTACCTCAGCCTCTATTTATTTACTTTTCTGATTTTTCATCTTTAAGTCAAAAAAAGGACTAAGCCTGACTAACAGGCAGCTTGTTTAATGTTAGATTACAGAGTATTTCCCGAAGATCTATCAAAAACCACTCCTTCAATTTGTAAAAGAGAACTTATGTTCTCAAGCAAATTTTGTAAAGATGTGTGTTTAAAGGGAGAAAAAATAAGTCTAGAGGGAGAAAGGGTGACAAACAGATAAGCTGCTCACGTTATGTACATGAACACTCTAAGAACACAGGAAGGACATGTACACGTTAATGAGAGGTTTTTATATTGCAGAACTGAAGTTTAAATGTATATTGAGAAAACAGACTGACACGACATTGCATCTGGTGACATCCAAAACTAAAAGATTTAAGACTTTTAGATAATCAATTTTCCCAGTGGTGAAGAATTTACAGACTCCCATCCCCTCGCTCACCTGCTAGAGGCCAGTAAGATCTCGGGGGCCCGGTACCAGCGCGTGGCCACATACTCAGTCAGCACGGGACTGGCCTGGTCCTCGCCCTGCTGGCACAGGGAACGGGCCAGCCCAAAGTCACACAGCTTCACACAGCACTCTGCATCCAGCAGGATATTGGAAGGCTGGATTGAACACAGGAGAATTAATTGGCTTTTGACTCCCTCAGTAGTAGATTATTATCAAGGTTCTTTTATTAGTCTCATACTTGCAAACTTTTTCATACTTTTCCTATGGAGCCAGGCTGTGAGAGCTGGGGGGTGTTCAGCCTGGAGAAGAAGAGGCTTTTGGGAGACCTTAGAGCTCCTTCCAGTGCCTAAAGGGGCTCCAAGAGAGCTGGAGAGGGACTGTGGACATGAGCGTGGAGGGACGGGAAAAAGGGCAATGGTTTCCCACAGAGAGAGGGCAGAGTTAGATGGGATATTGGGAAGATATTCCTCCATGTGAGGATGGTGAGGTCCTGGCACAGGTTTCCTGGAGAAGCTGTGGATGCCCCATCCCTGGAAGTGTCCAAGGCCAGGTTGGATGTGGCTTGAAGCAACCGGGGCTACTGGAAGGTGTCCCTGCCCATGGCAGGGGAGTGGGACTGGATGGGCTTTGAAAGGTCCCTTCCATCCCAAATCAGTCTGTGATTTTATTTAGTGTTTGACAGAAAACTGGAGTGAAGGATACAGACAGTGACTGAAATGTACCTTCTGATCCCTGTGAATGACATTCCCTGAGTGGATGAATTTAGTTGCCTTCAGAAGCTGGTAGAGAATGTAACACTTGTGGATGTCTTTCAGCAAATTCCCCTTCTTAATAACAGCATGTAAATCTGTCTCTGTAATATATTACAGCAGTAATATATTTACATCAGTAAATATCAGTAGTATCATGAATGTTCATGTAAATCTCCAGCACACTACTATTAAAGTCGGAATAAGGATAACTCCTAAAAGAGGCTGGAGTGAGTGGCTGCTGCAATGCTGAGTCTCACCCATGGACTCGAAGATGAGGTAGATGTCCTTGTCATTCTCAGCTTGGATAACATCGAGCAGCTTGATGATATTTGGATGTTCTCCAAATTCCTGTGCAGGGAAGAGACCCAGTTATCAAAAATCACATGTTTTGCTTGTGAATCATAAAAAGGGACAATAACTTATTTCAGTTTGTGTTATTGTCTAGAACAAACATTAACATTCTATTTCCTCAATCAGGCTTCTTCTGAAATAAACTTTAAAAAAGAATTTAAGCTTGTTCCATAGTATGAAACCAGCCAGTTAATCTGAAAAATAATCTCTGTTGATGAAACATTGGTTCTAAAACTCCCTCTATACCACTTAAAATAAAATCTGGTCCCCTTTATGCACCTCTTATTTCCTACTGAATCAAAGAATTACTGTGGCGTGAAAATAGATCATAGTGTCCAACAACATTCATAGTTAAAAACCCAAACATGTTCACCTGAGGGCTGGCTGGGACATTCACAGATTGTACTGAGAGATCAGACAGCTCAGATACCTGAACACAGGTGTCTCACACTGGAGGTGGAGTTCATGTTCGCATTTGCAGACTGGCAAGCCTGATGGGGTCATTCAATTAATCCCCAGCTTTAACAGCTTTTATTTCCCAGAGCCAATACTTCTGTGCAACCAGAGACACTGCAAACACTTCATAACACACCAGTGTTTTCATGAACTACTGTGAGAACAAAATGATAAATTGCTGCACCATAAAACCTGTGCTTGTATCTAAAATACATAAATAATTTATTTG
Source organism: Cephalopterus ornatus (assembly GCA_013396775.1). Classification (NCBI taxonomy): domain Eukaryota; kingdom Metazoa; phylum Chordata; class Aves; order Passeriformes; family Cotingidae; genus Cephalopterus; species Cephalopterus ornatus. The sequence continues at coordinate 19,644 of VZRE01012946.1, read as the reverse complement.
AACCAATATTATAGACTCTTTACCTATTTCCATCACAAATTCAGTTATAAACAGTATCAAAAATCCTAATAATAAGCTATCCCCAGTTTGCAACAGGATCATGTTCCTACAGTCTGTGGCCAAAACAAAACTTAGTTATAACATGTGACATCTAGAAAGTCCACAAATCAACAAATTTATGTGCAGCAACCTGTGAAAACACACTCACAAAGCAGTGATAAACAGATCATCACACATCTCATGTTTTTTCTGAGTACAAGAGTCGCAATTCCCATCCAAATGATCTAAAGCAAGTTTTTACCCAAAAGGGGATATTGTTCTAGAGGTGCAGATCAGTTTTGACAGTACTTAAGTTCTATTTATGAAGAAAAACACTGTCTCACACTGCCTTGCCCTGGAACTGATAAGGGAAAGTCATTGAAAAAATTTCAATCTGTACTAAAAAAACATGTTACCTTGAAAAAAAACTCGTCAGGGCCAGCCCTGCTAATCCTTGCTTAGTGCTGTCACTGAAGTACTTACCGAATATGACATTCTAAAATTGGCCTAAAATACACCAGTAGATCTGCAACTACACTGAACAGCAAACACAAAGCCTGCAAGAAATGACCAGCACACTGCAGAGCACCAGAGAATCATCCAAATCCCTGATTCTACAGCAACTTCTCAATCACAGTAATTGAGATACACAATATAAAATAATAATCAAATGCCCTTGTGATAAACATAGAGATTAATAAAGTAATTATTATGCACAGACAAACAAATTAAGATAAACATCGAGTTACAAATAACAGAATATTCCTTAAATCTTTTCCTTTCGGATCCCTCAGTCTTGAGCCTCAAGAAAGATGTATAAAATAGGAGGGAAAACTAAAATTCTTTAGTCTATTGAGCACCAAAAGTCATGGAAGTACAGGCTGAACAGCATATTAACTTCCCTCCCCAGTCCCCTGCTGCCAAATGACTCCTTTCCTTGAGGAGAGATATCTGTCTTTTCCCTGCTCCTCCTCCATCCACCCACTCCAGAAGCACTGCACTTTCAGAGATGATCTAACTTACAGGTAATTCACTTCTAAGGAATTGTTTATATTTTTAGCTTTTAAGTTTGCAGCTTCTATTTCAGGCTTCAAGAATGACTAAAAAGTAAAAGCCCTCACCTCTTTACTACTTAAAGTTGGCAGTCCTAGGAAACACCTATTCCATGAGCCCTGTCTCACTTGTGTCCTTAGAAAATCACAAGTTATAACAACATTATTTCAAAATATTGATGTTTCTACATGGTAAGTCTGAGGAGCAGTAGACAAATAATTATAATGCCACTGATAAGGTCAATTATATCACAACAAGAGCAGCTTTAAGTTACTCCTTGCAGATCTTCCCTTTTTGTTTTGCTTTGATTATTTTTAAGTGATCAAATTGCTTCCCACATGATGGGGAAAAGCAATTTTGGCATGTAAAGCCCTCCCCCGCCCCAGGCCCTCTCTGATCATGCAGTTAAAATGTAAGAGAAAAAGTTTGTGTCCATAAAGAAGCAAGTGACAGAAAGTGCAAGTCTACCTCTTGATGCTGCAGGAGACACATTGCTAAAAATGGGGAAAGAGCAGGAAAGAGTAAAAACAAGCGCAAATGGAGAGTGTTTCATTCAGGTGGGTTTGCCCTGAAAGGCTCTTTGCCAAGATGGTGCAGAAAAGAAATTAAAGAGTTGTCAACACTAATCATTTATCACTGCATTTTGGAAAACAATGGGAAGAAAATATGTGGACATCAGAGATAATAAAAAATCAGAGTGGAGGAGGAATATGGACATTACCTGCAGGAACATAATCTCTCGAAATGTTCTCTGGAAATAAAGAAAAAGAAGTTTATTATCACCTCAAGAGAATGGCAGAGAATGCACTTCAATGAGAGAGTTAAATCCACTCCTCTTTTGTAGATGCCATGATACACAAAGCTAGAGATTTATTGTTCCTTTTTATCCCAATACAGCTGCAGACTGTATTATTACATGCATAATTATTATCTTTCAGAGACAAAACTCTTGAAAATACCTGTGGAATCCCACCACATCTCACAACACATCTGGACAATGATTTCTCACCTGAGCATCCGTCCTGTTCCTGAAAGCATCAAAAATCTTTTTAACAGCAACTATTTCTCCTGTCCTGCGGTCGACTGCTTTCCAAACGATGCCATAGGCCTGGGGAGAAAAACAGACAGGTGAGCAGTGTGCTGACACCCTGTCCCAGCTCAGGCCTGCCGTGGAGCCAGAATGTACTCAACAAAGGACTGGAAGAGAGGTGATCACCAGCTACCTGGAAGAGAGAGAGAGAGAGAGATCAGGCCAAGGAGCCTCTCTGCTCTGGAGCCAGGCTGGGAAAGCTGGGACCGTCCAGCCTGGAGAAGAGAAGGCTCTGGGGAGACCTTAGAGCCCCTCCCAGTGCCTAAAGGAGCTTCAGGAGAGCTGGAGGTGGACTTTGGACAAGGGATGGAGGGACAGGACAAGGGGGAAGGTATTCCTACTAGAAAAGCAGGAATATACATGGGATATTGGGAAGAAATCTTTGCCTGTGATCATAATAAGAGACTGGAATGGATTTCCCGGAGAAACTGTAGCTGCTCCACCCCGGAAGCGTCCAAGGCCAGGTTGGATGGGGCTCTGAGCAAACTGGTCTAGTGAAAGCTGTTCTTACCTATGGCAAGAGGGTGAAATGAGATGATCTTTAAAGTCCACTCAAACCATTCTGTGGTTCCGTGATTCTATGGATGGAGACCGTGAGAAGAAGGACTTGGGGGTGCTGGTAGATGAGAAACTGGACATGAGCTGACAACATGCACGAGCAGCCCAGAGAGTCAATCATGTCCTGGGCTGCATCAAAAGAAGGACAACCAGCGGATCAGGCCCAGCCATGCTGGGGTTGTCACAGGCAAGTACTGCCTGACCTGCCTGATCTCTCTCTGTGACAGGGTCACCCCCTCAGTGGCTGAGGGAAAGGCTGTGAATGTGTCTGCCCGGACTCTAGTAAAGCTCTGACAGTGTTTCCCACCACATTCTCTAGGAGAACCTGGCTGCTCCTGGCCTGGACAGGTGCACTGTTTGCTCAGTAACACCCGGCTGATGGCCGGTCCCAGGGAGTGGTGGGAAATGGGGTTGGGCACCAGTGGGGTTCCCCAGGCTCAGTACTGTGGCCAGCCCTGTTTAATGTCTTTATTGACCCTCTGGATGAAGGGAACCAGGGCACTTCAGTCACTTTACAGAGGACACCAGGCTGGGTGGGAGTGTGGATCTGCCAGAGGGCAGGAACCTCTGCAGGCGGGTCTGGGAAGGCTGGATCAGTGGGAGGAAATCGATGGGCTGAAGCCAGTGATATGAGGATCCACAAGGTCAAGCACTGGCTCCTGCCCTTGGGTCAGAACAAGCCCATGAAATGCTCAAGGCTTGGGACAGAGCAGCTGGAAAGCTGGAAAAGAACCTGGGGATGCCGGTGACAGAGGCTAAACAGGAGCTCAGGTGTACTCAGCTGGGCAAGAGGCCAATGGCACCCGGCCTGTGCCAGCAACACGGTGGCCAACAGGTCAAGAGAGGTAATTCTTCCCCTGTACTCAAGTTTGGTGAGATCCCACCTGGAATACTGCATTCAGCTTGGAGCTCCTCAGTACAAGAAAGACATGGACCATCTTGAGTAGGTCCAGAGGAGGCCATGGAGATTCTCTGAGGGCTGGAGCCCCTCTGCTCTGGAGCCAGGCTGGGACAGCTAGGGGTGTTCACCTGGAGAAGAAAAGGCTCCAGGGAGACCTTTTGTGGCCTTTCAGTACTTAAAGGGGGCTGAAAAGAAGGATGGAGAGAGACTTGTTACCAGCATCTGTAGTAACAGTATCACAGCATCACAGAATTGCTGAGTTGGAAAAGCCCTCTGAGACCATTGAGTCCAGCCACTAATACAGCACAGCCAGGTTCAACAGTAAACCTTTTTTTTTTAATTAAAACCTGTATTATCTATTAGGGGAATGGGAACTTCTTCCAGAATTTTCCCTCTTCTGGATGACTGTGATACTTGCAAATGGTGATTGCTCAGTCTCACTTATGGTAGAGATCCTATTTTCTTATTTTAGGTCATGGATTTGCATCTTGACTTTCCACATTCTAGGAGCTGCTTTACCTCTGCACAAGGGGATCATGCCCCACTCAGAAGTACTTGTACTTGTACAAAGCAAAACAGCTGCAACGTGTGATAGTGAGTGACTCTAGTGATTAAACACTCATACACTGAGTATCATGACATTGAGGCCAACTTCCCAGGAACATGTGTGGTCCTGAAGCATAGGTTCAGGACATTTGCCATGCATCAGGCAGTTGTATATGTACCTCAGATAAGTGCTACAGTACTTCCCTGCTGGCAATTGGGATTTCTCTTCTTTCTCCAAGTAACACGTGACAGAACAAGAGGAAACAGCCTCAAATTGTGCCGGGGAGGTTTAGGTTGGACATGGAGAAAATTCCTCATGGAAAGGGCTGTCCATCCCTGGCACAGGCTGCCCAGGGTAGGGCATAGTCCCCATCCCCGGGGGGATTTAACAGCTGTGTGGATGTGGCACTTGGAGACACAGGTTAGTGGAGGCCTTGGCAGTGCTGGGGGAGCAGTTGGACTCGATGGGCTCAGAGGCTTTTCCAACCCAAATGATGTCATAATTCTATGAAGCAAATGGCCCTCTCTCACATGACACCTTGTAACTGCACATGAAATACTTAAACACTCGTATCAATGCAACTGAACAACAACAGCTTCCAGAACAGAAATGCAGGTAATTGAGGAGGGGCTGAAGACTGTCTGAAGAGAAGTATCTTAGAAATTACCACTGGTTCATGTATAGAAATACATTTCATGGAGAAGACATGACTTGATGCAGCATGACCTGTGAAGTGAGAGGGTTACAGGAAATGCAGAAGGATTTGGCAGGCACAGAATGTACTTTGAGACTCAGATACATTTTACCATTTAACCCCGAAATCCTATGACCCTTGCCACCGAGCTCACCTGGGTCACCTGGAGCTCCCATGGAGCCCTGAGCTCCAGACAGGGTCCCTGAGCTCCCACGGACACCTGAACTCGCCTGGGGCCCCTCAGCTCCCCGGGCCACCTGGAGCTCACACAGGGCCCTGAACTCCACACGGGCCCGACGAGCTCCCATGGGCGCCCCCCCACTTCGCACGGGCGCCCGGGCACTCACCCCCTTGCCCAGGCGCCTCTTGATCTCGTACTTCTGGCACACGAGCGACTCCACCTCGGGCGGGCTCATGGCGGCGCCTCCGGCTGCCATGGAAACGGCCCCGCGCTACGCGCACGCGCAGCGGCACCGCGGGCGGTGCCCTTACCCCACGCGGGGGCAGGACGGGGGTGGGGGGGCCGGCACGGCGTCCGTTGTGGAGGCGCCTGGGACGTGTGGGAGAGACAAAGGGGGGAGCGGTGGGGACATGGCGTTCCTTTTGGAGACGCCTGGGACGTGTGGGAGAGACAAAGGGGGGAGCGGTGGGGACATGGCGTTCCTTTTGGAGACGCCTGGGACGTGTGGGAGAGACAAAGGGGGGAGCGGTGGGGACATGGCGTTCCTTTTGGAGACGCCTGGGACGTGTGGGAGAGACAAAGGGGGGAGCGGTGGGGACATGGCGTTCCTTTTGGAGACGCCTGGGACGTGTGGGAGAGACAAAGGGGGGAGCGGTGGGGACATGGCGTTCCTTTTGGAGACGCCTGGGACGTGTGGGAGAGACAAAGGAGGATGCAATAAAAACAAACTAATTTCTCGAAGGAATCATAGGTATGAATATTCATAAAAGACTTAAGGCAGAAGTCATAGTAATTTCTTCCACGAGTTTTCATTTGAAGGGGATAAACCCGGAGACCTGTAATACCTGACGCTATATACGTGCAACACTTACAGGTAAGAGATGGATGCCAGGCTTTAAATTTTGGATATGAGTAACATGCTGATGTTAGAAATGAGTATTGGGAGATCATGATGTACCCTTGTCACAGTGAGTGTTATACTAGAGTTATGTCACAGCAACACAAATGCTTTTAATTTATAACGAATTACACCAACATAGTATTTGAGTTATGGTCAGTGTCTGCACTGTCAGACTCAAAACGTGGTTTGGGTTTGGACAGTCTTGTACTATGCTGACATTTCAGTCTTGGAAGTGGAAGCTCAGAAACTAAATTGTAGGGAAATGACAACGATCTGATATTGAATATGCTGAAAAATTGTTTTGAATTTGATTTTACTTGCAGGCTGACAATCTGTACCAGTTATCTTACAACACAAAATTAAGAGAGTGATTGCAAGATACATATAAATAGATCCAACCTGAATTATATGTTTGTGTTTGCACTGACACATCCACCTCTAAAAAGCTTTGTGCCACTTTAAAAGTAAACTGCAATGCATATTAACTCATTTTTCCCAACACTTCATTGGCCATGTAGGCTGCTGCCACTGTTCTCTCATTTGCCAGTGCAGAGGTACAAGGCCTGTGTACAGCATCAAGGGTGAGCTACAAGGATGATTCTTTTCATTAATCTCACACCTTAGGCCTGCTAAACTTTAGGGGTGTTGCTAATAATTTTAACAGTATAACAGAAACATCCTCGGTGGTTGAAAGTCCTTTTTGCACAGTAACCTTAATAAAGAGAATATGTATCATGCCCAAACTCTACGAAATGCATACTTTAGCTCTTAAGCATGAAATGTAGGTGTTTGCTAAAGTCTTTGCACCTTTACAGTGCTGCTTATATGTGAAGAGTGCAAGGACTCATAACCTTCATCTTCCTTGCCTAAAACCGTAAGCCTAGTGTCCACAAACATTTGAAGAAAAGGCTGAACCATACATGGTTTGTCTTAGTTACGTAATTAGTTTTTCTATTTTCATTGGAGCAAGAATCACAAGTGTACTGAAGTCAAATAATTGGTATTCTGTGGGCTGGTATATCCGTCCTCTATAATTTATTACAGAGTCTAGTTTGGAGGTCTGAATAGATCTGTTTGCCTCTCCTTTTTCCTCCGAAGTTTCAGGTAATGACAACACAATAGCTGGAACATCCTATTGAAGTTTCCAACGATGGAAAATATATTTTTCTCTTGTAAATTGACAGTGAAAGCATTTGTGTATAAGGTGTAGTATGTATGTTTATTATTTATATACAATCATCACTACACAGAACTGATTGTACAGAGAATAAAGCCATCGCAAGTGCTTGAGCCTGCCTTGCTGAGCAGTTGGAGACAAACAGCTTCTGCATTTCAGCTTTGAAAATTCGTTTGTCCTGCACCAAACAGCACTGTAACGATTGTGCATCTGGAAGCTGTCTAAAATAAAATAAAATTAAATTAAATGAAAATTTAAAAAAACGCATAAAAACAAAACAAAAAACCGGAAAAAAACCAAAACAGGCGCTTTTAAATGCCGTTCTCCGCGCCTGTCCGCTGCCGGGGCGCCGCCCCCAGGGAGGCTTCGCCAGGCAGGGCCGGGCCCAGGATACCGCCCCCGGGGAGGCCCCGCCGGGCGCCGAGATGTTGCTCTGTGGGCTCGGGCGGTACTTCTGCACGGCGGGCCGCGGGCTGGAGCCCTTCTTGGCGCGGGAGGTGCGGGCGCGGCTTGGCGCCACGGAGGTGAGCGGGGAGCTGGAGCCCGTGCCCAGCCGGGCGGAGCGGGGGGCCCGGCGGGCACCGCGGCCGCGTGCATGCCGCGCCGTGGAGCCTCCTGCGGGCCCCGCGGGAGCGGGACCGGTCGCAGTCGGGTCTCTGCACCGCGGGGGTGGGGCCGTGTCCCCCCGCCACCCCCGGGGCTGCGCGAGGGGCTCACCCTCAGCTTCCCGGCGGCTCCGGGGGGTGCTCTCCCCGCAGGTGGACTGTGTCTCGGGAAAGGTATTTTTTAGCGCGGCGGCGGGGCCGAGCGAGCTGAAGAAGTTGCGGTCGGGGGAGCGGCTGTTCCTGCTGCTGAAGAAGCACAGCCCCCTGGCAGTGTCTGGGAACAAAGGTAGGGCCCGGCGCGGGTTGCGCGGGAACGGGAAGCCGCAGGTCGAGTCCTAGTAATAAAACTTATATTTGACGTATTTATCTTTTTACTGATGACTGTAGTTCTGATTGACAGTAATCGATTCTGAAGTGTCTTCCACTCAGGTATATTTTCAATATCCTTTTTTACCTGAAAAGGGCTTTTAAATTCTTTTCGATAGATACCTTCCAGCCTACCTTCTGCTGGCAATGAATGTGTATGTGTAAGAACCGGCCCCAGCCCTCCCGCTCCCATAAAAGAAAAGAACGAACGCCTCACCCGGAAACCGAAGTCCAGTTCTGGATCCCTTGTGTTCATTTTAACAATAACTTATTTTCTGTTAGACAAAGTGGATCCAGGCCTATATCCTGTGTCACTTGTTCAATACACAGATTCCTTGTAAATCTCAGCTGCTTGAGTCATGTTGTCTGTCAGTGTTGGAATAAGACTTTCAAGTTAGATGGATTGATATCTGCCTGCTCGTGAGTTTTTATTTGGGAGATCACTGATATCCTTCAGCTTTGAGGATCAAATTTTGCCATGATTCTAAAATTTTGAGTGAGAACTAGGAAGACCTTATTTTTTTTTTCCTCGTGACCAGGTTTGAGTAAGGTATTTAGGTGAATTGGCTTCTGTATTCCTTGTGTCTCTCTTGTAGCTAGCTCAGGAGGACTGCCCACACGTAAGTGTGTGTTGCAGGACTGAAGGCAGGTTGATGAATGTAAGGAGAGATTTTCTTTCTGAAAGAATAAACATGTGGCTTCTTGCCTGAGCTGAATCAAAGTAATTCATGTTTGTCTCTGTATTTCAATCCTGGAAAGTGTCATGCATCTCTTAATCCTAGACCAGGTGCTCTCTGGGGAGGAGATGGTGTGGTAGGCTGGTCCTCTGTGCCTGGGAATGAGTCTGAGGTGGTGTGGTTTTCTAGAACTGTGAAGTTTTTGTACCAAATTCGTCCCTTGCATGATTTAATCTTGGTTGTGCAGAGCTTGTAATCGGAGGGATGGATGCCTGTGTGTCTGCTGGTGGGCACGTGAGTGCCGAGAGCTCATCTGTGCCTGCTGGTTCCTGAGTTCACACGTTAGGAAGTCTGAACGCAGTCTCTGTTAACAGCTGTTCTCAGTCTGTAGAAAAATAAAATACTGAGACCGAACTACTTAGCATGAAACTGCTTTTTTCTTCCAGGGAAAATGCTGCATGAGATTAAAAGCCTTATAATTGAGGAACCAAAATATTGGTTGGATGTTATCTCTGTTTGGAGAAACCTTCATGGACATGAGGGGAAAAAAGGTGATGTTGCTCAAGAAAACCCATTGGCTCCGAAGAGAAAGTCAGAAGAAGAGACAAATACTGCAAGTAAAAGGCAGAAAACAGAACAAGAGAGAGAATGTCAGGTGGAAGCTGGAGAGAGGTGTATGGTGCCAGAGGGAATCAGTGATCAAGAGTGTTGGACTGAGAGCAATACTTCCTCGGAAGACCCGTCCAAAGACAGTGGAGAGAATCATAGTGCAAATGAACAGCTTAGATTCAGAGTGTCTTGTCGTTGTAGTGGAGCAATTGCCAAAATACTGACTTCACAGGTATGCTGAAGTGTCTGCGTTTTAAAAGAATTTAGCGAAGGTGAACAGTGTCATGTTCTAGAATAACAAACTGATGTAAGCCTTTTCTGTATTTTCTCAAAAAGCCCTTAGCCTGCATTTACCTTAAACAGGTGGAAATACAAAGGGTATTGTTAATTTCTGGGCACTGCTATCTTGAATGTTTTTTAAATCAATACCTTTTGTTGAGAATAAGCAAAGGTACAAGGTAGAGGTAGCTGGGCCTCTGGAGGCTGAGGAGTGATCGGATAAGGTTACAGCTACTTAAAGGGCCATTGCAAGAACTATGGAGCCAGACTCCTCTCAGTTGTGGCAGGTAGTATAGAAGAAGGGGCAAAAGCCAGAACTTGCAGCTTTTTCTTACTTGAAGCTAACAGTAGTTTAGATGTTTTTTCCTACTAAAACTAGTACCTTTGGTACTAGCTAGTACCACTAGCTAGACACATGAGCCTCCCAACAAATTTGTGTTTCAACTCTCATACTCTGAAGATAGTCAGAGCTTTCTAGATGTAATGAAAGCGTTAAAATTCTGAGTTGCAGCTGTGCATTCACAGATTTTCTGTTGAGTAATCTGGTTTAGAGCCATGGAAAATACTTTGTGCATGCAATTTAGAATTCTGAAACAGTGGCAACTTTCGTTGTGACTTGGGCAGGACTTGATCTGCAGCCTCCCTCACTCCAGTTGGGTGATGGTCATTTGTGTTGTGGTATGTTTGCTTTGCCCCTCACTCACCTGCTTTGCCTTCTTGTACCTCTTCTGGTCTTTGTGTGAGTTGTTCTCCTAGGGATCAAGAGAGACTTGTTCTTTTCCATGGGATTTCTGAGAGTTGTGCAGTCAAGGCTGGACATTCAGTTGTTTTTATTGCCTGTGACTGTTCTTCCTCCTTGCAGGAGATCGGAAGAGCTGTTGGCATAGCACTCATGAAGCAGTGTGGGTGGCGTGCTGATCTGCGGGACCCTGACCTAGAGGTAGTGGTGCTTGTCTACCAGACAGCCTGTTGGTGCTTCTGGAACTGCTGATGACATCTTTTGTTCTCTGCTCCCTTCGCATGGGGGACTGTGGCCTCTTCCCAGTCATCTTTCTGCCACTGAATTTAACTGGAAATCACCCAGCAGCGCTGAGCAAGGAGTGTCTGTAGCCTCTGTGTGTGTGCTTTCCAGAGCACTAAAATAAAGCCATCCTGGTCACGTGGGCCTGCACGTGAGGGGAAGGATCCATACAGGAGATGTCTCAGGATCTGGCACTCTTACAGGCTTCTGGATTCTTATTCCATGCAAATGGAGATCACCTGAGCTGTGGGGCACCTGGTTTAGCCTCTGTAGGGGAAGAGAGCAAGCAGTAAGGGCGTGTTTTTGGGGAGCTAGACCTGAGAGTGCCATTTGTGGAAGAACCTCCCCCTGGGCCCTTGACAAGCAGCTTGCTTAGCACACCCTCGATAGTGCAGGCTCCTGAAGACCTTGGAAAGGACTTGTTGCTCTTGGCAAGCTGCTTCTCCATCCCTGTGTCTGGCCTGTGGAAGCTGCTCTCAGCACTAATGCTGGGAGATCTGAGACCTTCTGTAAAAACTCTTGAGTTCATCTACTGAGGCTGGTTTTCCCAGGCTGAGCGTTATGTACAGCTTTGTTGAGGCTTAGATAGGGCTTCTGTTCTTGCCCAGATTTTGCTCTGAATCTTGCCCAGATTTTGTTCATTCAAGTGCTGAGGACTAGAATTTTTCAACAGCATCATATTTTCCCCTGGACTTCCTGGGGGCAGGGATTGTAGTCATGCAAGACCTGCTTAGGAGCTCAGTCTTCTTTTGGGCTGCTCCCTGTGTAGCAGCAGAAGAATTTCTTTGAGCTATGTTTCTGGAAGGATTACTCAGGTTTACCTTCCGTCTGTAATGCCGCTTACTGGCTCCACTTTTGGTGTTGTTTTTTTTTGTTTGTTTGTTTGGTTTTAAATATATTTTTATTTAAATGAGGGGGATATGTGAATAGTTGAGCATACAGTGAATAATATTCTCCCACTTAGAATAAATGGATTTATTATTACAAATTTCCATGCTGTGTTACAAAAGAATGGGTTCCCTTATAAATTCAAGTGCTTGCTGATGGATTCCTGGCTCATAAAATCCCCTTCCAGCTTGCTTAAGCATTAAATCTTCTTTAAAGTGGCATTCAGATTATATAGTGGGATTTCTTCCAATTAATCATAATTGCCTAACGTATGGATTTTTGTTCTTAAAAACTAGGATTGGAAGTTTGTATAAACTTCCGTGTCTGATTTAAATGAGATAAAGCTATTGTCATGTCAGGTTGAGAGTTTTAAATGTTTTGGTTTTTTTTTTTTCTCTTTTAGATCTTTATCCATCTTAATGACATTCACTCTGTGGTGGGGATTCCTCTTTTCAGGTAGGCATTCTCCTCACCAGATTTGTCTTGGCAGTATCAGAACAGGCAGTGTTTGTAAATAGTCTTGCTGTCCACTGTGTCCATCTTCTGGTTTGATATTTACTGGATTGTCACACTAGTCTTTTGATCTGCTTGGAGCCTATGTGAGGACACAGGCCAGACTCTGCAGTGAGTTGTGGTTTAAAGCAGACTCTGGTTTCAGTCTCTCTGCAGATCTTTCCAGTTCATGTGTTCTTTGATATTACATGCTTTTTCTGGGTGGTTTTACATAGATTTTTTTTTTTCTGTTTGCAGGCTTCCATTGGCAAACAGAGAGTATATCAAAACAGCAGGACTGCGGTCAACAGTCGCATGGGCCATGACATCTCTGGCTGAAATCCACGTCAGTGAATGTTCCTGGCAAAGATATGGAATCCTGAATGAAGGGCAAGGGGGCTGTTGCTCATCAGGGCTGGAGCTGGAGGCTTTATAGGAGTGTGTGGATTTTAATGCCCCACCTTCTATTGCATGAGGACAGGGTTTGCCTTATCTGTGGTCAGTGTGCTGTCACCTGCTGTTTAGCAAGGTGTCTGCTGTAATTCCAGGTCCTTCTCAGCAGAGCTGTTGTTACTTGTACAGATACATGTTTAAGTGGCAAGATTTTTTTCACTGTACAGGCTTCAAACCTTGTTTATAGTTGTTTGCCAAGGGAAAACAGAAGCAAATGTGATTTCTTTCCACGGATTAATTTGGTACTAATGTCTGTCTGCAGACAAGTTGTAATGTTTGCCCCGAATGTCACCTCAGGGCTGGATGCCTTGAAGAACTGTCTGTAGTGAAGCTGTTGATGCTTTTTACTGTATTCCCTTACAAACGACTCTGGCCTGGTAAACCAGCGATTATTGTTACCTGTGCTGGATACAGTGGGAATATGTACATCCCTGAGTAATCTTTGTCCTGAGAGAGGAGTCTGTCTTGCTTGGGATGCAATAACCCCTTTGTTTTTGTAGGCTGGTGCCTTTGTGCTGGATCCCATGTGTGGGCTAGGAACAATACTGCTGGAGGCTGCCAAAGAGTGGCCCGTAAGTATCCCAGCTGCAGCTGACTGGGCCTTTGCAGGACGGCTGGTAGTTATGGTACAGAATTTTCTCTGTATCAGTTATGCCAAAGTCCATTGCTGGAAAGGTGAAACTAAACTGATCTTTCTAGGCAGCTGCTAAAAGGGTGTTAGTACAAACATTCCTGTACAGGAATGTGAAACCACGTCCTACAGACTCGTGAGCCCTGGGTTCACACTGCAGGGTTTGTGTGAGGCAACCATGGACTTCTAACGCTGCCTGGGCTTCTCACAGGACCAGAGGAGTCAATGTGGTCGTGCAGTTGTCAGCATTAGAGGCAGTGTAGCTGGCTGTAGCCAGCTGGGCTCTTGCTGTTAGGACATACCTTGATATTTCTGTAAGTGACAAGTGTCTTGAGCAGACCAGAACATCAAAGAAATGAAGACAGCACATACTTATCCCATTACTCCTGGGTTGGGAGTTGCTCTGTGTGGTGGTACCCAAGGGGGTTGTCTTGCAAGAGCTGTGCAACAAGGCAATTCTAAGTGTTAACAAAATTGCTTTTCTCTTTTTCTCTGAACAGGAAGCCTGTTATTGGGGTGCTGATATAAGTGATTCGCAGTTAGAGGGTGCAGATGTGAATATTAAAACTGCAGGCTTAATGGATAAGATTGAGTTGCTTAAAGCTTCAGTGAAAGGTATGTCTGTAGGCTTTCCAAGAGAAATTTTTTGTGGTTCTGGGATTATACAGGTAATTGGGTCCTCTTGAGGTGATAAGTTGGAGAGCCAGCTCCCAAAGAATAGCTGAGTAGTGACTCTGTAGTGCTAGTGAAAGGATAATTACTTGTTCTCCTTACTTTGCTGCCTGCTTCTGGGAACTTTTGTAAGAATGAAGTCATGATGATGATGCCTTTCTCCTCTAAGAGGGAGTCTGGTCTTAATCCACAACCTGGTCTGTAGAGAAGGTAATAATTCTTTGACCATATTATGGGTATCAAAGCCTGAGCTAAATTATCCCTGTATGAAATTCATGACAGGCAATCCCTGTGCATGAGTGATCAAGTACGCATGTTTTTTAATAAGAATATAGGTTTATTTATTAAAAGCTGTGTTTGAGTTTGTCTTCTAGGATAATGGAAAGTATTTAGGTATCAGGTTTTCTAATACTGAAAAAGTAATTGGTGTCTTCATCACTGTTCAGAAGCTGTTATTTCTGCACATCTTGAGGAGCACTGTGGGTGACTCGTCCTTCTGTTTTTGCAGATAAAATTGTTATAAAAATTGTTGTGCTGCAAGTGTTGATATAAGGATGGTCCAGGAAACACCTCCAGCTAGTTCTGGAAAAGTTGACATAGAATCACAGCAGGGTTTAGGTGAGAAGGGACTGTTAGAGGTCTTTGGTCGTCTTGTCTGCTGAGGGTGGGGCTAACTCCAAAGCTGTGTCAGATTGCTCAGGGTCTTGTCCCGTCAGTTTTGAGCACCCTGATGGATGGAGGACTCATAGTTTTCTACTTTCACATGCTGGTTACGCTCTGGCCAGCACAGCCTGGTATATGGCTGATCTTTATCACCATGGATTGTGGTGCTTCATTGTGGTCAGGAGAACTGACTGATCCTGGGATACAGAAACTCTGGGAAGACTCCAAAGACACTAGCTCTGAGAGAATGCCAAGTGATTCTGACCGTAACCAGATTCTTGGGGGGAGAAAAGGGGTTTGAAGAGGAATTTAATGTGGTTCCTTGCCATTCATATGTGTGCATTTGAACATCTGCACTAAGTGAAGTGCTCACAAGCTTCTTTTGTATTTTGCTGGATCATTTGCACATTTAAGATGTACTGTGTGTTGAGAAGCAGCGGTTAGACTGGAACCATGAAGTGCCCTATTCAAAGACTCTTGCTGTTGGGACAAACATATCACTGGTAACAGGGAACGTGCAAACTAAACCATGCTGTCATGCGTTTGTCTCTTCTTGTTTGTCTTCTGCAGACTGGTAGTGCCGTTTGTGAGGGCAAGTGCAGAAGGAGCTGTGAATCTGGGTGCATAACCCAGACAAGAGCTGGCAAACAGTGTTCTAAGGGGAATGGGGTCATAGCTGCTTTGCATTTTTCGGTCAGTCAGAGGTAAAGACCTGCCTTTATTTTGCAGCACTGCCGTTGCCTTCGCAATGCTTTGACACTGTGATTTCGGATATTCCGTTTGGGAAGAAGTTCAAGATCACGAATGATGCCCAGCTCCTACCGGATATTCTCCAGGAAATGGAGAGGTACATGTGGCTTTGACATGCTTAGGGTTTGGTGTAAATGCCACAATGGTGGCATTTCTCCCATTTTGCCCTATTTTCTCCCATTTAGGAAGAGGCATGAAGATAGGGAATTTAAATTCCATTTGGAGGTGTAGCTTCCTGGGTTGAGTCATAATGCTCAGGTGTTTTATTGAATGCAAGTGGCATCTGAAGCATCAGTAGTGTGGAGTTCTGCACAGGCAAAGGAATGCCAGGTAGGATGAACACCTAACCTTTATTTTTCCTGCAATTGCCAGAGTGCTCCGCGTTGGAGGGACTCTTGTATTGCTGCTGAGCCAAGATCTCCGTAAGCACATGGATGGCTTGACCACGTGTGCTGGAAGTGACTCTCCTGAGGCCATTTCTGATGGCACCAGTGAAACAGCCACTGCGAAAGCTCCGAGTGTTGATGGGAATCCTCCTTCTGTAGCAGATGGTGTTGGAGAATCCTTTCTCAGCAGCAGACAGACACATTTTGGGTCTCTGGTGCAAGATAGTGTCTATGGGGTTAGTCTTGGGAAGACAGAGGCTTTCATATACAAATACAGGAAGATCTCTGCTGCCAGGAATCGGTAGCTTTCCGGCACTGTGCTGAAGGAACTTGAATCCTGAGACGCTTCAGAAGCAGCTTGGCATGACCAGTGGAACACTGCTGATGCAAACGAACCCCATGCCATCTCTTAGATCGCCTCACATTCTTTGGATGTCCTAAGGCACTGCTTCTCTCTGTTTTTTAGGAGAGATGGCAGGTGCCTACTAGAGTTTCAGCTGGTTTCCCTGTATTGTGCACAGTGAAACAGTATATGGTATGTTGTAATGAGGCAAAGTCCTCAAATCCTTGTTAAGGCAAAGCTGCTTACTATGGGGAGGAGTTTCTATGGGAGAGAAAGTATTTACTGAACTGCAAACCCAAATGTGGTTGCATTAAATGTAAATGGATTTTCACCTTCAGCAGTGTTTATCAGGAAGCACATCTTGTCTGAAGAAGTCTCCATCTCTTTTTGAGGAGTAGTCTTTACCTGGCAGTCTTTTATTTCAAAGCTTGTTTCTGGTAAGTTCAAAAGATCTCTTGGAGTGGAAAATAAACTATTTTGTGTATTAATTCTTTGCAGCATTTTCATGTGTCTAGTGGGTAACACTTTAATTTAGGATTTTAGGGTGAAGAGTCTTATTTCTATCAAAAGTAATGCTTTTCCTCACTTGGTAATGTTACTCCAAGGACACAGTGTGGATGATGGAAAAACTGGCCAAATGGATGAAAAATTAGAAATTAGAAATGTATTCTGCCTGCAGAGAAGCACATGGAAAGAAATCTCAGGAAAAAAGACTTAACAGGTTTTTTTGGTTAATGCAAAAGATATTTTGGGAGGTGGGGGAGGAAGTAAACTAAACTCTGGGCTTTCCCATGGCTGTTGAGCTGACAGTGAAGGATTTTTATAGAGAATGCTTGCAGATTGCTTTAAAATGCTACTTGGGACAAGCTTGTCAAACTAGGATGGACTAATGCATCGTGTTTCTCTTCATGCTTAATGCGGTGATAACCATTAGCAGTGTGGGTTTGTCTGGGCTGGTTTTGCATTGTTCTTTTTCAGAAATTTGTTCTGTGTAGCCTGTTGGAAGCATTACTTATCCATGTGCTTCCCGTGGCAGAGTCTCTACTCTGGGGATCTTAGAATTTGAAGTCTTAAGAGCCTGTGGTGTGGACCGAAGTATGGAAACTGAAGTGGAATGAGGGTATGGATTGGATTGGTAGGAGCCTCCTGTTAACACTGGTATCTGGAAAATTGCTGATGCACACATTTTTGGCTTTAAACAATACTTCTGTAATTTGCTCTCCCACCCAAGATCAGCTTTCAAAGAGGCCTTGGAGCAGATAATAATGTCACAAGAAAGGCTCCCAGCTGGGAGGGCGTGGTCACCTTACAGAGCTTTTAATGAGAACAATAACAAAATTTAAAAATAAAAGTAAAATAAAAGTCAAAAATATGACAAAAAAATGCATTAAAATGAAAATAATCCCGTTAGCATTTGTGCTGCCTCAGTGAGTTCTGCCGGGCTTTTTAAAAATAAAAAATAAAAGTTAAAAATACCCCAAAAATACATTAGAAAATAAAATACATGACAATCGAAAGGGAGCTCCTGAGTGGTGCGCCAAGGCTGCCGGGCTGTGCCGGGAGCATCCCTGGCAGGAGGAGGGCGGACAGCTGTGGCAGCGGTGCTGCAGCCCCGGGTGGTAGCCCCCAGCTGGGCTGTGACCGGGGTGGGGTGGCTGTGGGGCCGCTCTGGCCTCAGGGCTGGGCAGCCGCAGGACACGGGGCAGGGTGGGGGGCTGTGACCTGGGTCCGTGTCAGGTGTCCTCAGCACAGTCCCCACAACTCCCTTCGCCAGGAGCATCCAGCTAAAGGATCCATGAGGTTGCAGCTCCTCTGTTGCAGGAGGTAAGGAGGAGAAGGGGGTGCAGGAGAGGTGTTTTCCAGGCAGGGAGGCAGAGAGAACAGGGAGAATTGCAGTTCCCAACAGAGGAGGTGGGTTTGT
This sequence comes from Cephalopterus ornatus, assembly GCA_013396775.1. Lineage (NCBI taxonomy): Eukaryota > Metazoa > Chordata > Aves > Passeriformes > Cotingidae > Cephalopterus > Cephalopterus ornatus. The sequence continues at coordinate 1,747 of VZRE01012946.1, read as the reverse complement.
TGGGCACATTGGTGGGTGATTCCAAGACTCTGGCAATAGTGGGAAAACAGTGGGGCCAACATGTGAACTTGATCCATTTCTAGTAATTCCAACCTTCTCCTGCCACACAGTTCTGGGCGAAACCTGGTTAGAGAGTAAAGACACAGAGGAACAAGTGATCTAAACACCCCCCTGGCTCTCTGTCACAGCAAACCTGGTCATTCCGGTGGATCTCTCTTTGAAACTGTGGGATCATAGGGTTTTCCAGGAAACAATAACAAAGAGAGAGGTGAGGTCATAGGCTTCCAATTCTAATGATTTAATGGGCATTCTTCCTGGAATAATTTTAAAATGATTCCTTTAACAAAATGTATGAATTTGAGAATCTAAATTGGAGAGGAAATTATGCCAAACAAATGGCAGGGAAAGCTCAGGGACTCCTCGTGGAATACTTGAATGGTTTGGGTTGGAGGGGGCCTTAAGGATCATCTTGTTCACCACTGTGCCAGGTGGCTCCAAGCCCCGTCCAGCCTGGCCGTGGCCACTTCCAGGAATGGGGCAGCCACAGCTCCTCTGGGCAAGCTGTGCCAGGGCCTCAGCACCCTCCCAGGGAAGAATTCTCTCCTAAGGTCCAATCTGTGCTGTTTTTCTGCAGGAAGGGGAATTATCTCCCAAGAAGGCCCAGGATCAGGGTGGGCTCTGCCCAGAGGACGACTGCCTCTGCTGGCCAGGGAAGGGCACCTTCCCCCCCACTCCCAAAAAGCTGGGAAGAGATCACATCTGCCTGCAGCTGGCTGGAGTTGCTGTTGGCCCTGGGCTTTCTGTGCCCCTCGTGGCCATGGAATGATGCCAGAATCACTTCAGCCTTGGGACAGATGGCCTGAAGCCCGGCGCTGGGGCCTGTGCAGGGCAGGCTTGCTGCCCCTCAGCCCCTGAGCACAGAGGGGTGTGGAGGGAATGGGCTTTGGCAATCTGGCCCCTAGAAAGCCTAATTGACCTCTTCCGACAGGGGAACATTGAAGCAAGAGGTGCCAGAACTGGAGAATAAAATCTGCAAGTATCCCCCTGAAAATCCCCCCAGCTCGTCACTGGTCTGACTTCCACAGACTGGTTGCCTTGGCCAGGAGTGTCTAGTCCTGCTGGAAGTGTGTTTGACCATGCTGTAATTTCCATTCGAAAGCCCCTCTGGGTGACCCCCAATCCCTGGAATGAGCGGACCGGGCTCCCAGGGCACTAATTCAGGTGTTGTGTTTAAGGGAAGAGCAGGGGAGCCTTTCTCTTGTCCTGAATAGCTGCAATGTTTCCCTCTCTGGAATAATAAGAAATAAAAAATAAAACCAAACCAAGAAATAAAATATATTAAACCCTAAATAATAAAAAAGAAAATAGAAAAGAAAATTTTTAAAAAATTAAAACCTAGAAAACTAAAAGGTAAATAAAATTAAAATTGAAATCAAAGAGAAAAAAATCCCTTCTTGGGGACCCCATTTACCCTCTCCCCCCCCATGCCCTCCCAACCCTACATTGGGGGTCAGCCCTAAAATGTGAGGAGGGGACCCCAAAAGGTGGGTGGGGGAGGAGTCCTGAAATGTTAGGGAGGGGCCCTAGAATGAGTGGGGCCCCAGGAAAGCGGGTGAGGCATGCGCAGTAAGAAAACGAAGCCAGAAGGTCGGGCGTTATTAAAGGGCAAGATGCTGATGTCGGTGCATGCGCAATCATTTGCAAGACGCCCGCGGTCACGTTGTAATAAAACCTGGAGTTTGTTCAT
>VZRE01012945.1:65390-187673 GCA_013396775.1 Cephalopterus ornatus | reverse complement strand
CCCCGCGCTGGGGACCGCGCGTCCCTGCCCGCCCGGCCTCCGGGCGCGGGCTCCAGGTGCGCGGGAGCGCGGCCCGGGCGCCGCATCCCCGCACTCCTCCCCATCCCCACGCCAGGCCCCGCGGAGTGCGGTGTGGAAGTGTCGGTGCTCGGTCAGGTCTCTGGGGGAAGGGGAATAGAAAAGCCGCGGCTGCGACCAGCGGGCGGACTGAGCGGGTCCGTCTGTGCGCCGGCATCCCGGGTGCGGCCCCTCGCCCTTGGGCGGCCGGAGGGGGGCTGGGGGGGGGGGGGGAAAAAGGCTTTTGTTTTTCTCGGTTGNNAAATAGCATTTTGTCTTTCTCGGTTGTCCCATCTTTCATTCAAAGGTGAAACTTTATCGCATATACCGAGAAGCTTAGAAACTCGCACTCCTATGATGATCGCAGTAGCAAAGCATCCTCATCTGGCCTTGCGCTGTCTTGATTTAATTTCTCTTGGGGCTGTGCTGGAGGAGGAAGGCGCTGGGTAAAGGCTGTTCTCACTTACCGCTGTTCTCCCCCATGTGCCCGTGTTTAAGGCAGAGATGGAAAGTATTTCCTCCACTGAACGTCCATGCTGCTTGTAAGTTGAAAGGAAACTACCTACGTTTGAGATCTTTTCTGTCAAAATGATTGCAAGTCAGAGGCCCGCTTGCCAAAAAAAAAAAAAAAAAAAAAAAAAAAAAAAACTCNCAAAAAAAAAAAAAAAAAAAAAAGCTCTGGGATAGGTGTGTCCCGTGTGCATCCATCCTTTTACAGCCCGGTGAGCTAAGTGATACCTTTTTCATTTTACTTTTAATGTTGTCATCATTTGTCTCTGTCCATAGAAAGCTGAAAGAGTTATATTAAAGAAAGCAACTAAATCTCATAGCAAATAAGAATATAAGCAAAATACATAAGGCTGTGACCAGTAAAGGTCAGATGCAATCGAATGTATGCTTTTTGTCTAAATCTATGGAGAAGAGTCCTTTGATAGAGTTTTAAAAGGTCAAGATCATCGTACTGCATCACTGATGTGGTTAAATTCACTGGTCTTACTGCACCTCTGTGTGTGTACATGCATAATAGAGTATAGGCAAATACTGCTGTGCTGGTCTCCTTGGGTTGGAAAGTTTCAGCTCTAATGTGAGCATGAGACCTGCATGGCAATAAGGGGAGGAGAAGTGAGCCCGAGAGCACCGCATTAGAGTAGGAGCACTGGAAGTTTATTCCTGACGGCACCGCATGAACAGGAGGGCTCCTTGAGCCGCTGGCATGCTGCAGACCTGCTTGCTGCAGCAGAGACCATGAAACGTATCGGGAAGCATTAAAAACACACTGGTTTTATTTCATCAGACCAGTACAGCCCGTGCCGCTCCCCAGACTAATTGCCCGCAGTCGCATCCCTCCGTTAAGTGGCGCAGCTTACGGCCTTTTCTCCCGAAAGGCTGACCCGTAACACCGAGAAGCTGCTCGGATGCGCATCAGGAGCTCATGCGATAGGAGCCCGCTGCTGCGGGGGGCAGATTTAGCCTGGGGGAGGGGGGGGGGGGGGGGGGGGCGCGCAGGGTGTGGCACCCATCCCTAGCCTCCCCCTGCGCCTTTGCCTTGGCGACTCCTCACTGGGTAGGGCCGTGTCTGACTGCTGGAGAGCTGCACCAGAACTGGAGAGGTCTGGTTTGGGTTGGGGTTTTGTTCTCTCTTCCGAAGAGGAGCAAGTGAAGGTGAAGCTACAACTTATGTAATATTCCAGTTAAAAAGGGTGAAATCTTTTCTTGTCTGTAGTGGAAACCTGCAGAATATTTAGTCTTTGATGAGAAAAAAATTATTATTCACAGATTTTTCTTTGAAGTCTGGGGAGGGATGTATGGGTAAGGGTATAGTAAGGGTACTGATAGGAGATTTGTCCCACAGCAATGTGGTCGCACTTATGGTTGTTAGATTTGTTGTTTGATGCGTGGTTGTGAAATCCATGGAGGTTATGCATGGTTGCTTTCTTAAAATATGTAAAATGTCACTTCTTTGTATTTCAGGCATGATCTTGAGTTAACAGAAAGTTCTTGAAATGTGTTAAATGTGTTATTCACGGTGGGTGACATTCAGACTTGTTTTGTGAAAATCTCATGTACCAGTAAATGACTGCTTGTTGTCTGAGGGAAAACGTCAAACCATTTATAAGCGGTTATAAAAGACTACTTGTCTCTCATGAGATGAAGCATCAGCTTTATTTCTCAAGCTACAGCATTTTCAACACAAAACTATTAGTGTTATTAACTGTGACTTTTTTTACATCAAAATATATCCTTGGGTGGGAATCTCTGTATGTTTAGTGCATGTTCAATATATGTTGGGCTTTGAAAATGAAGGGTTGGTCCATACAGAGAGGGCTGTTGTGAGTCTGCAGGGTTGTGATCTTTCATTGTGTATAGCATGAACTTAGGATATCGCTGTTCAGCATCTTATTTATCACATTTTTATTGGAAATATGTTATGACTGCAGTGTTTGAATGTTATATGAATATGTTATCAATACAGCGTTTCAAAGTGTTTTCTTGCAACAGAATTTCTCTCTTAATCAAGTGAATATAATGCATGCATATAACTGAAAACTATGACTGCTGTCAGCTAAGCTGAAAATTAGGCTGAAAATATGTTTATTCTGAAGAATCATGATGGATTGTTTTTATTTAGTGCAAAAGTTAGAGTATATAGGAGTGTTACCCAGAACTAGACTTAAATAAGCATCACTAAGCAGTTTGAGTCAGTACCATAAAGGAAGTCTTTAAAAGAGATGAATCACTGAAAGAATGATAGATTAGCTAGTTTTTATAGCATGTTTCTCTAAATTTTCAATCTCCAGTTTTAGCCGTTTGTACTGGCTGGGGAATGGTCCAAGTCTAAATGTGTGTATGGACACACAGCACTTCCTCTTGCATTAGCTGGCTAGAAACACCCGAAGAGAAATGCTTGTTTTTGTTAGAAAGATCTCAATTTCTTAAAACAAACAGCCCAGGTAGCGGAGAAGCGGAGCATAAGCACTTATCTTGGCTTCAGTAAGAGAAAACCTACAGGCCCTTTGCTCCCGCCCATGCCATTCTCGATCATCGTCACCATAAGCATCGGTGCAGAGGAAGCTCGGGAGGATTGCCGAGGACTAAGTATCTGTAGAAAAGCAGAAATGGGTCAGTATTTGGGACAAGTGAGTTAATCTGAGAAAATGTGCTGTATAGATGGCAAAAACTGTATCTCCTGCACCCTTCCTGAGTAATTGATACAATGCAATTTGACTAATTGTCAGCTTTTTGTCTCTGGAGGAAAAAGGAAATCTTTACTTTTTACTTGGTGTTTATATCAGCAGAGTGGATAAAAGCAAAAAGGAAATTGTAATAATCTATTTGCATCCTATGGGATGCAGTATACAAAAGGGTAATACATAAATAAAAAGTACATAGAACTAAAAAAAAAAAGTGTGGGGGAAACTTTTTACGTAGGCCTCTTAAATTTTTACTCTTTCCTTTATAGATCTTGGAAATACTTTGTGTGCCACAGACAGAGAATTCCTTTCAGTGGCTTCACTACCTATCAAAACTGATCTGTTGGCAAGCTGAGAAACAAAAGAAGTACTGAAATCTGCATGAGGATCACCCACCAGATGTTTGATCCCACTGAGAAAAGTCTTTCAGTTTAGAGGGTTAAAGAAGAATGTGGAAAATGAGGACTCAGAGCATGTGTGAGGGTAAAGGGCTAGAAGAAATCGAAAACATATGGGAATATAAATAAATATTTTCAGGAAGGGGGAGGGAGTGTGAAGAGAAAAAAGCAGGATACAATTTTGGATACCTGCTCACATGCATGTATTTGTATGAAACATATGTTTATTGGCAAATGTGACAGAGGGAAGTAGTCATAGCACTGCTCTAATGAGTGAGAGTTGGGAGAAGAAAGCTCCTATGTGGAATAGGTTTGGGGCTGTGTTAAAATTGAGACTACCAAGGAGTAGCGTGCATCCATCGCTTGGCTTTTCTGCAGCCTTTTGCCTAAACCAGGGGCTGGGGTTTGTTCCCAGATGGGCTGCAGGTAGCAAGTGGGGGGATAATTTGAGGTGACAATAGCTGACCCTGGTGGGCTCTTGGATGGAGGCCTGTTGATGGTCGGTGGGCTGTTCAAGGGAGAGAGATAGGGAAAACACCAGTCCCTGGCCTGTGTCACACCAGAGCAAGCACACTTACATCTGTAGTTTTGTTCTGGTCTTTGCTCTTTGCCCCTGCTCCTGCTCCTCCAGTCAGGCTCTTGCCTATCGCTCTCACTACACGTCGCCTTTCCCTGGCTGTGGTCATTGACTGTGGTCACTGGCTGTGTGCTCCTTTCTTTGGGCTCCTTGGTGGGGTACCTGCTGGGACAGGAGCCTCTGGCACTATCCGTTCTTCCCATTACTCATGAAAGTGGCCAAGCATCTGCCTCCTTCTCCTTGTCCGCATTTAGGATTATTCCTTCATGTTCTTCTTCCTCAGAGCTTCATCCCTTGCAGTGGCTCAGCGTCAGCATTCTCTACCTCCGTGGAGGAGATGAGTAAATCCTGGAAGGCAGCCACGTGCTAGGGAGCACCAACAGCCCTTTCCCTGGTGGCAGGAGGTGACACTGCTCATGGCAGCCAGGGAACATAACACTGCTGGTAGCAATGGAGCAGGAGGACTCCCTGGTGGAGGCTACCTTGTTTACTCCTTATGAATCTAAGGGCAATTGTGTGTAACACCTCCTGTTTCCTAGGACATACTGGCTGCAAATAAAATCTTGTTTAATAAGCCAGCAAATGTAAACAGGCTGTGAAGAACAGTAGAAGGAAGAAAAAAACCACCCAGTTCTTCCAGATCTAGGAAACATATGTTTATGCTAACTGAGAGACCTGTTCTTGCACCCTGACTCGCGTCGGGGAGTGTCTTAATCTGCCAGTCTTCCCACGGAAGTCGGTGAGCCTGTCTGTGAAGCAAGGCTCAATTCAGTTTAAATAGAGATATCGAGATCTGACCCAACCAAATCATAGTTTCAGTCAGGAAGCTATAATCTTTCTAAGGACCCTGGAGATGATTACTTCACCAGGTCAACTGAATTTATGACTGTTTTCTTTCAATTAAATTACTGCTGTTGCAGAGCAAATATTGGGATGCTGGGCATCTGGCACCAGCATTGCCAGGGAGGTTGGGGAATGATGGGCAGCTGCCTTTTTGGAGGTCAGCACATCACCGTGTCTTGATGAAGGTGTAAAACAGAGGTCTCGCTTCCACTTAAGGGTCTGGCCTAAGGCACAGTGGCCTCTTGTTGTAAGCATTTTTCTCAATTGATCGTTTTATAATGAACCACACCACACAGTTTGCTGACAATGCCAAACTGTTTGGTGCGGTTGACATGCTGGAGGGGAGGGATGACATTCAGAGGGACCTTGACAGGCTTGAGAGGTGGGCCTGGATGTACCTCATGAAGTTCACCAAGGCCAAGTGCAAGGTCCTTCACAAGGTCCTGCACAATTCCAAGTACAAATACAGGCTGAGAGATGGATTGAGAGCAGCCCTGAGGAGAAGGACTTGAGGGTGTGTGTGGACAAGAAGCTCAATGTGATGTGGCAATGCATGCTCACAACCCAGAAAGCCAACTGCACCCTGGGCTGTATCAAAAACAGAGTGGCCAGCAGATTGGGGAAGGTGGTTCTGTCCCTCTACTCCACTCTTGTGAGACCCTACCTGGAGTATTGTGTCCAGTTGTGGGGTCCCCAGCACGGGAAAGGTGTAGACCTGTTGGAGCAGGTCTAGAGGAGGGCCACAAAGATGATCAGAGGGCTGAAGCACTCCTTCTATGAAGAGAAGCTGAGAGAGTCCTGGTGTTCAGCCTGGAGAAGAGAAGGCTCTGGGGAGACCTCATTGCAGCCTTCCAATAGTTAAAGGGGGCTTACAGAAAAGATGGAGAGACTTTTTACATGGGCATGTAGTGATAGGACATGGGGGAATAGCTTTAAACTGAAAGAGGACAAGTTTATATTCGATATTGGGAAGAAATTCTTTACTGTGACAGTGATGAGACACTGGAACAGGCTGCTCAGAGAAGTTGTGAATGTCCCATCTCTGGAAGACATAGAATATGCTGAGTTGGAAGGGACCCGTCAGGATCATCGAGTCCAACTCCTGCCCCTGCACAGGAGACCTCAAGAATCTCATCACGTGCCTGAGAACATTGTTTGAAGCCAGGTGTTCAAGGCCATGTTGAATGGGGTTTTGAGAAACCTGATCTAGTGGAAGGTATCCCTGCCCATGGCAGGGCGGTAGGAACTAGATGAACTTTAAGGTCCCTTTGAAGCCAAACAATTCTGTGATTCTAGGATAATGACAGTACGTGACTGCTTTAACCATGTGTCTCACTAGGAAAATACCGTTATAAAATCTCGAGAACAGCCCTGGAAGGAGAAGCCCAGCTGTGAGGTTGAAAGGTGAAGTGAGATGACAAGGGTTTTTTTTTAACCTTGGAATTTGTCTTTTCCATTTCTTCTGTCTCTCCCATTTGGATCATTCCAGAAGGCTGTAAGTTTTTGGTCAATTATATGTGCCTAAAGAGAAACACTGTAATGTAGTTTCCACGTACTGGAGCATTATTCTTGTACAGCTGGAGCTGGCAGCTTTTCATTCCCTTACCACCTCCTTTCTTCTCCTAAAAATAGCAGCACACTACAGCGGTATTACAGGAGAGGCAGAAGAATGTTTCCTGAGCAACAATTTTTGCCGGATGGTGGTTGAAGTAGCATCAAGAGCAGGTTTGGAGGGAGTTGGAGTGAGATAAAAATAGGAACAGAACAAAATGGGACCAAGGCAAAACTGGTGTGGAGAGGATGAAGCTGGTCAGTGAAAAGTGTATGGATGGTAAGGTTCACTGGGCTGTGTAACAGCTTGCCTGGGGAATTGGGAGAAACCTCAGCACTTGAATCATTTAGGAGTTGTCGAGACAGAGCACTCAGCAGCTATGTATGGATAACAAACTCACAGTGCGGGTAGGAGACGTGGGTGACATGACCTAATTTCCATCTCTGATTTCTATGATTTATTAAACAGTTTTGCAGACTTTCTCTTAGCAGGCTTAGAGCTGGAATTTGAGGCATGGCAATTAGGAGGATCCTTTAATACTGTGCCAGCACTCTGTCGGGATTTCGTCAGTTACTTGTAGGGGTAGCGTGCTAAGTGCAGCAAACAGAGGTTGTGGACAGGCTCTACGCCAGTTTATATCTGGTATTGACACTGGTTTGTATTCTATGTTCAGTCCTGCCCTCAATGCCACTAGTCATATTTGTAGATTATAATTATTCTATTCATGGGCTATAGTAGATACTTGGAAAAAGTAAAAAAGATAACCATGACTAACAACCACTTCTCATGCCACCCTATTTAAGGACGCTCTCAAGAACTAGAAAGTAGCTGATTTGTCTTAGTTTATTCTGATCTTGGAAATCCTTTCACACCTGTAATGTGTTGGAGAAGCAGAGCTGGCAGACAGTGCGTCTGCCCTCACTGGTTTTCCAAGGCAGGGAGAAAAGACTGTGCCCATCACCTTTATCAATACATTTAAATATATTCAGCTAGGCTTTCTGTCTTCATAAACAATGTTACTTACTTTTATTTGCACATAACTAAATATGCCACACAATTATTGTGATGGTGAAATGCTGATACAACTAAATTACTTGAGAACGAAACTAAACTAAACTTACTTAAAAAGCCTACCTTAATCTTCTAAGTGTTGGCGCTGAAGTTGTTATTTCTGATCTGTTACATATTGACCATAGTTCTTGTGAATCCAAACCACCCAGAATTTCAAACTTAAAGTTTGAAAGTATTTTATCCTAATCTGCTAGTTCTATGACTCAGTTTTCTTGACTTGTTCTTCATTGTCTGAACCCCAAACTGTTTTTCTTACACTTGCATCATATATAAACCATGAATATTATACTGTGCAGTATCTCTGCCAACATAGTGATGCAGAACAGTAAAGCCAGTCCTTTTCTCAGCCTGAGGGGACAGTGATTAAATTAGGGATGCAGAGCTGAAAAAATAAAAAAGTTCCTTATTTTTAAATTTTTACCAGTTTCCCACTTCTGTTCTGCAGGAACAGACATAAAATGTCTCTTGCCAGTATAGGGCAAACTGCATGGTTTTGGAGTTACCCATGGAGGCAAGATGGTTGCACTGACCAGAAGGATATCAGCAGCTTCTATAAGAGGAGTGTCTCTATTAAAGTGAACTCTTTACCAGGCTTTGGACTGCCTCCGTCTTCGGCTCCAGTTTTGTTTTTACCAATCTGCGTGATTGTTGTATTTTTTCTGTCTCTTATTGTTCTGAATCACCTTGCCTCACTCCAGTAGCAGTTTGGTTATTGTACTTTATTTTCCTGTTTCCCTGTGTCCTGCATTTTCCATCACCTGAAGTGCCCCTTTTGAACTCCTGCCAGTGTTTCTTCTATCTAAAAGCAAGATAGCTGGTGTGAAAAAAGATGCCCTCCCATGACCTTCTGATCCTGTGATGTTGCTTTGAAGAATGCTGTCAGTGTAGCTATGCCTCCTTTTTTTAACCATTTAGTGGAAATCTATACAAGTATTTGATATCTCCATAGATTTGTAAGAAATCTTGCTGTGCCTTTTTTTTTTTTCTAAGTAACAAAAGTGCTGGCATGCAATAGAAGATGTGGCAACAAACTATCATGTGCTGAAGTAACTAACTGCCATATCTGTCGTTCTCTAGCATCCAAGCTAAAATAGATACATTAACTACATACTGCATTATGTACTTCACTGAGAATCCTTTGCTACCTTTCTTTAAAGGCATACCAAGGCTATCATTGTTCCTAACCTCCATAACTGTGAGTGTGCTTCCTTGATAGTGTCCTCTGCACCTGGAATGTTGAAAGAAGAAAAATCTCTGTAGGGTGGGATTTGGCAAACAGATCAAGGTCTCAGCCAAGGAAATACATTGGCTGTTCATTTTCTAAACAAAACTAGTTCAGCTGAAGACAAGTGTTTTATATCTGGTTTCCACTGTCTGTGTTTTGATTTTGTAAAGTAGATGTGATAGGCAATTATTTCTGCATACGTGACATTGTTTAAAAAATACTAGTGGTTAAATATTTCTTAATTAAATGTTGGCTGCTAAACCTGAAAGAAACTGTCCAGAAATTCAGAAAGGATAGCACAAAGATTAACAAGAGTCTGAATAAGAGTTTACATAATGAATGGAATTATTTCCTACTTGAAAACATACTAGTTGGAGATGTGGGCTGAGCAGAATTCACGCTTTGACTAAAAGGTATTTTTAACCCAACATCTTTAGGTTTCCAGGCAAGGAATCCTTGTTTTGGCCTTCATTTTAAGACCTTGGATAACCTATTCTAATTTATCCAAGTATTCTGAAATTGTGATGTATGGAAACCCCATTTTAAGTAACTGTAGAAATTTTTAGAACTTTATTTCTTTCTGAACTCTGCTTACAAACACGTAATGAGGGAACTATTGATCACTAATATTGGAGAGATACAAAATTTGTGCCTAAGTGTAATATAAAGCGTTGAAGATAACAGTTGTGCAAAACACATAGTACCTTCCAAAACTGGAGTAACAAGGCATCGTGACAAGTGCGCTCTGTTAGAAAAAGACAACTCCTTGAAAACTTAGTGTGAGCTTGGAATATTTATTGCCTTCCATAGGCAAATTAAATAGTGACTGGCAATAGGTAAAGCTGTCATTCAAGTATGAATAGAAAGCTTCTCAGGCTCCTTAGCCCTCCCTGCCAGAGCCACAAGTACAGAAGAGATAGCTCTTTCCAGGTGCAGATAAACCCTTAACTTTGTTTCTCTGTCACTTTCCTTGCAAACCACAGCATTTCTTATCAGTGGGGCTGCCCAAGGTCCTCCCTTGCTTTGCGAAACCAGAGATAGGAGGTAGCAGTGGGGACAAGGACGAGGTCCTGGGCCCTCCTGGCTGCGGTGCCGAGAAGGAGCAGGACTTCACCCTCAGGAGCTGGAAGACACAACTTCCCCTTCTCAAGGATTTTCTATAGTAGCTCCTGGGGCTGGTGACTGACTGACTGACTGCTCTGCTTGGTCTTTTGTCGTAGGCACCACAAAGATGAATAATTCAGTTTGTCAGGTGAAAATTTAAATTGCATCAGTCACACCTCTTCTAGAGTTATCCTGTGATTAAAAATGACAAACGGGTTTCAATGGAACACTGTTTTCATGTTCTACTAACCTCTCAACACATACGTATTTGAAGCTTAAGAGCATCACGTGCTCTCTTCAAAATTCACGTTTGAAATGATATGTTTAATGTAAGGAGGGAGCAGAGTTTCACCCATATTTAGATATAACTGAAAGCGTATTCGTTTTCTCTTAAAATACTGAACTTTACTGCCTTTCTGCTAGGAACAAGCCATAGCTGTCTAAGCATTGAATTTTTGCACCTGTCTGGCATGATCTCTTTGCTTAGCAGTGTTGCTTTTAGACTTGACAAAACTTAAATGAATAATCTCCTGGTAGCCTAACAAAATAGCCTTACGGTAGCTGATAAATCCTGCACAGTTATTGAAATTCATGAAAGCTTTACTTTTAAATTCATTAAAGCTTTACTGTTCAATTGTTAACCTCAGCCACTGAGATAACATTGAAAACCAATGGGTTCCTTTTCTGAAGGTGCCCCCACTTTGTGTCTGCTTGCTGTTCTCAGTGATAGCACTTCATCACTCAAGCAGATATTGCCCTACTCTACAACAGACAGTATGCGGAGGTGTAGGCTTCTGGTTTGTAGTGCGTGAAGTTGCAGAACTCTGGGATTGAGGATGCTGTTCTCTAGCCTTCAGGTTTGGGTTGAGGGAGCTTTGTGGGCTTGGAGGCTCTGCAGATGTCCAAAACATTTGAGGCCCACAAAAGTAATGGGGTTTTGTGGCTTTCTAGTGCGGCTTTCTTGCCCTGGATTTGAAGTGCTTGTGGATGATGGGTGTCCTGAAGCCCAGTACTGTATGTGCACTGAGTGTCACACTGCCCTGACCCACTTCAAGGTCTTGTTCTGTCACGTCACCAAAAACTACTGCATTTGCTTTAAACATCTTCTCCCTTCCTTTTTCAACTGTAAAGCCAGTAATTTTCTCATAAAATATCAAGTCCTCTTGAACACTGCAAGAATAGCACCAGACAAAAATGTTGCCAACCGGCTCTGCTGCTCACATTTACATGAATGTGAGAAACAGATTTTTCAAGATTGAAGTGCTAACCCCAATTTACTGTTGCAATCTAAAGTTAGATATTAGGCCTTTCATTACTTCTATTTAGGTGATCTTTCCAAATCGTAATTCTTTTGTCACAGAGTTCCTATGTAGACTTTGGGCTTGGATCAAACAGCTTTGTAAATTATGTTAGTTATACAGCTCTTTCTGGTGTATTTTCCATACAAAATGTGTAAACACGTGCAGTGTTTATCCATTGGTTTTCAAGCTCTTTGCATTCCGCTTATTGGCACTATAAACATGTGTGAGTTTAATTATTAAGATAATACTACTTGGCCACTTAATTTCCCTAGTAAAAGATGGGACAATTTGTAAGCGAATGAAAGGTTTTTAGCCTAAAACCTGTAAGTGTAAGAGGCTTTAGTCCTAACCCCTGGTATTGGAAATAGGAAAAAGAGCTTTCTAGGGACTACTTAGAAATAAATGATGGATATTGGTGCCATCTCTGAGTGTGGCAGCTGGAAAGTTTAATTATAGGCTGGGAAGTCAGTTAGGGATTAAGGAAAGTGTTAGCAGAAGGGGGTGAATGTTAATGACAGCTGTGCTGTAGGCTTCAGAGAGGCAAAGTACATATAGAAGATAAGTGTAAGGATAGACATATGCTGGCTTTGAACATTTAGAAATTCCAGGCCTTTGTTCCTCGGCACGTGAACCCAGTTTGTATCTTTTTAACGTCTCACACATGTGAAGAGGTGTGTGTAGAGTTGGGGAAGAATTCCTTCTTCAGTTTCGGCGTCCTGAGCACTTGTGAGCTTGTGTTTACTGTGGGAAAACAGCACCTGAGCCAGGGATAAATATAAACAGGAAGAGAAGGACGCACCCCTGTCCACATTAGGTGAGTGGCATTGGCCTGAGAGAAGTAGAGCCACACAGTGAAATATTTGGGCTGAGGCCCTGCCATCCACATGCTTTGCACTGGCTTTGCTCTGGTCCCAGGCAGCACACTGCCTCTGCCTGCCAAGACCTGTGTATTAAAACAAGTTCAAAAACCCATGCTGTGGAGTGTAGGGTTTGTAAGCACGCTAAGCAAGCTGTACTTTGTATTGCAGACCCACGCCAGCAGTTTGAAGAAAATTCCAGATCCTTTTGCTTTTAAAAGCAATACATTGGGAAATAGTTTAGCATCTGCTCAGGGGGCCTGTAAATCTTGTTGCACAGGTCAGGCACAACTTCCGAGGTTACTAGCAGAGCAAATGGCTAGGATGGCTACAGCCAACGCAGTGTTAAGGCTGAGTCAGTCTTCCCTTTTTGTCATTTTTCTAGGAACTAAGTTCAGGTTTTTTCATTCAAGTACATTCACTCTGTTCTGAAAATAGCAAAATAGAGGGTTTTTTTTCTTCTGTGGCACAGGTTTTTCACTATATAAATTTTGTTTGAATGAGGAGGAGTTGGAAGGGATGTGTGCCAGACTTGAACTTGCTAGGTGCATACATGACTTAACAAATCTGCTTTCTAACACACCACAGTATCTGAGAGGACAAAGAATGATAACATGAGCCATCTTTTGGGGGGGGGGGAAGACACCACCCCCCAAAAAACACCCCAAACAAGAAAAGAACCCCCAAATACCCAAAGGCAATCAAAAAACACCAACCAGCCCACAAAACTCAAAACTGCAGACTTTTTGTTATGAGGAGTGTTTAAAACAGATGTGCAATAATGACTTGGTGTCTCTATTGAAGGTAACAACCTAAATAGAGAAGTTTGTATTTATCTCTGTTTTATGTGAATTTTGAAATTGCCTTTTATTCACCTGCAGTAATGGGTCTGCTGTACCTTGCAGACTGCTGTGGCCTGAGCATTGAAGGAATAAACTAAGAGAATCATCTTCTCCATTATAATCAAACTGATTTGAACCTGTGGCATTATTTAAAATACATTTCATAGATTTATAGCTGTACATGATCTTCCTTTACAATGAAACCTTGTAGAACACAAAAACGTGTTTAGTTTAATAAGCTACAAAACTGTCTCCTATGAGACTTCTGAGTCTTGCAACACTGAGGTTGTTGCAAAAAGGTAATAATTTAGCTTTTCTGCACTTAATTGCATAATGAATGTATGGCTGTGATGTATAGGGTAGTATAGTTTGTTGCTTTAAAAATAACTGAATGATCTTCAAATAAAAAAAATGGTATTTTTTGGGTGCTTGCCAGTTTTGGTTACAACTGGAGCTGGGTGGTCGAGTGAAGTGGCTGGTTATCTGCCAATGGTGTTTTCTGTCCTTGCTGTCATGAGCATGGGTGCTGGGTAGAAGCTGTGGCATGTAGGGCCTGTAGTCTCTCTCTCTGGCTCAGCTGCTTCCCACTCACTGAGGAAGGACAGAGGTATTTACACGTCTTGTTCTTGGAGAGTTTATGGTCCATGGGAAGCTGTCTCGCATTGGAAAGAGAGCATTTCATGTGGTATTTAAAATACTGGACAAGAATTCACAGCAGGCATTTCCTCTCTTCTGAAGTGTGAGCGGAGGGAGAGGAAAAACAAAAAAACCCTAATAAAATAGAGTTCAGTTTAGGGATGGTGAAAATGCATACTTGAACCTGTTTTACTGAAGGTTATGTCAGCGCAGGTCAATCCATATGCTGAACTGCAGATGAAATAATAAGAAATGAAAAACCCCTCATCATTTTGAAGGCAGCATGCTTTTACGAGCCTGTAAAAGATTATAAATGGGGTGAAACGGGGAAGAACCTCAAGTATGTGTATTTTGGAAGTCATGCTCTTGATTGTATGCTTGTGTGTGAGCAAGAGAAGAAGCTTGCTTACTCTGCAGGCTTCTGGTTTGGTTTAGGGCCTTTTTTTCCTCAGTTGATTCTTCGCCTCTCCCCCCAGCTTGGAAACCCCATTAATTACAGCTGTAATTCTGAGGCTTAGATGGAGTTCTGAGCACAAATGACCCTGCCATATTCCTGGTCTTATTTAGCACTAATGGATTAGACAAAAAAGAAAGTCTCAGAACCCCACCCTGAAATACTGCAAGCTGCTTTTCTTCTTAAGAACTCCTAAATATCCAAGTCCACACTTGCATCCACTTAAGCCAGCTTGAACTAGCTTCTCTGCAAGTTTTCAGTTGTCTGAATGCCAGCCATTGTCTAGCAATGGGTTGGAATGAAGCAATATCCTATATTGGCCTGTCAGCCCGTTTCGTGGCTTCGTGTCCCCATGACATATTTACTGCTGGTACCAAAGGTAGGAAGAGATGATATTCTCCTTAATGATGTAATGTAGGCTGGGGTTTTGTTCTCTCTTGAGAAACCAATATCAAAATTGTTTTTAAAATACATGCTAAAGGAATCGGCCTCAATCAGTCTTTTGGCTTTTCCATTTTTTTCATTGGAGCATGAGCTACAAGCAGAGCATGTAGTTCGTTTCATGAGTGTGTTATGATTCCCAGATTAACCTGAAATTGCAGTCTTTCCTCGCGATTTAACTTTTGATTCGTTAAGGGTTGAGGCATACATTTACCAGCGTACTGAGAGGAACCTGACACTTCTGTTGCAAATAACTTTTCCCCAAAAGCCCTGCTTGTGTTGAAACAGTTTGGGCTCTGGCTTGCAGCCATGGGTTCACCTAAGCATATTACAAGAAGTGACAGGTAGACAGAAGTAATACATATTTTAATGTGCTTGACTCAGCTAGAGACCGTAAAATGAGGTAGACTAGACTTTCCATTCCTAGCAGATGTGAGCTTGCTCTCAATTTATTAATAAGTTGCGACACTGCCAGCACTGCCACTCAGGTCACCTTAATGGCCCTGTGGCTCTTGAAAGCAGACAAGAGTGTCGAGTTCCTGTGTTTTTTGGAAGATGTCCTCTGCTCTGGTGAAACCAGTACAGCAAACATGCTGGGGGGTCAGCCTAGCCAAATTGCTAATGCCCTCAAGACCTGTCAAGGAGATGGAGTGTGTATGTCAGCAGTGGATGGAAGCTGTAGGTGAAATTGGAAGTGTTTCCAACTGGTACTCCCTCGTATTTTAATAAATAAGAGAATGTAATGGCATGAATGTACTTTGGATCCAGGGAGCTGCAGTTGTTCTGATACAAATCATGTGCACTCTGTCACTGAAACTGGATCTTTTACAGCAATAAATACTTTACCTTTTTGATGATACCCAGCACAAGAGAAGGGACTTTTAAGTATAAAATGAAAAAAAAAAATCAAATAATATTTATCCAGAAAGTTGGGCCTTTTTTCCTTACTTTTTGTTGAACATAATGTAGTTAGGACAGTTATCTTCCACTTGGGAGATCTTTAGGCATGAGTTTGGAGAAAACAGTGTGAGATTTTGAATAGATCAAAGGTTAAAACTAATTTGATAGTTGTCACAATATGGTGAAATTTTTGAGCTCTTTGCTAGCAGGAAGTATGAAGAGTATTGTTTTCAGGTGTAAAACCATCCTTCCAAGCTGTTCAGCACCAGTAAGCACAATTGATCTTCAGCCGAAAGTAGGGTTTGGATGCTATTGCTCGGAAGAGAGGTGGACTGATGGGAAAGAGAACAGAGGAGAGGAGAAAGAGCCTGAGAGAGGACTGAAAATAGGACTTGCCAGAAGAGACAGAAAGTGGTCTGAGGGACGAACAGCAGCCATCTGCAAGCTGCAAAGCCATGTTACACATCCACTGTCGTCAGGGTGAGGAGGAGTGTGCCTACATTTCAAGTAGGAAGAATTAGGTCAGACATTTGGGAAAATTTTCGTTAACAGTAAGGCTAGGAAATCAGTGGAATGCATGGCCTGTGGGGAACATGGAAACTTGAGCATTGTGGGATTTTGGTAAAACGTGACATAAATATATACCAGGTGGAGTTTAGACAAAGGAAGCTGGAAAGGGGAGCATAGAGCATTGATGTCAGTATGCAAGACAAGCCCCCTAATTAAGATCCAGCACATATCTGTTGTGCTTGATTTGTTGGTGGTGTTTTTGGCGTGCTTGCGTGGCTGTCTCTCTCCAAAAAAACTGTGGTGGCTGCTGCTGTAGGAATAATTAATGCTGTTCTGGAGCTGGGGGAAGGATTAGTAGGTTTGTTGCTTCTTTGGAAACCTTTAAAACAATTATTTCTTAGGGGTAAATTTTCTGTGGCCCCAGATGTGGTAAGACACACACATGTAATGGAGTGACAGAGAGCAGAGTGGGTTGGAGCCCAGCTGCAGGGTACCATTTCCCTGAGGCATTCATGAAATCCAGGGAGGGGGTGGATTACCTCATTCATTTTTTGGTTCAGATGTAATGGCCATGTGAATATTGGCATGGAAATTTGTGTCCCCACAGAAAACAGACTGCAGAGTGAGCGGAAGAGGGGAAGGAGAGGTGAAATGCAACTCTGATGTTAATCTAGCATCAGGCATAGCTACTAGAAGTTTTTTTTGTGGTTGAGCCACCATTTATGATGCAGTAAGGAGCAACTCTTTGTATTTTCTGCATGTTTATTAGCTTCTGAGAATGTTGAATTGTGCACTAAGATATCAAATTTGTTTTATATAATAAACTTTGAAATTATAATTGCCTTCTTGGGCACATCTTTCCAGTAAGGAGTGAGACAGTTACCCCACCCCCCAGCCCCCACACACTACCACATACTGTGGAATATAAATAAGTTGAATTTTATGTGCTGCGACCTGAAGGATACTGAAAAAAAAATAAATTGGCATAAAATCATCATCAGATAACAATGCATAGCAGTCCTTTGTCACTTGCCCATAGTCTTGCATTGGGTCCTGCCCAACATCAGGAGGAAGGATGGAAAAAGCTACTGTTCATTGACTTGTTTCATTGATTTGGGCACTTATGTGGTTAGCATGTAAGACAAGTTGGAAACTCAGCACACTAAATAGGGTTTGGTATCAAAGTCTTTCACTCTGTTACTGAATTGCAGGATTCTCCCTTAAATTAGGGTAGATTGTTTGGATTATTCAGGAGCTACGAAATTAGGGGTTTGTAGCCTTAAAAACACACCATCAAATATTTAGCAGAGGTATGTATAAGGAAAAGTATGTGGGGAAGCAAATAATTCAGGTTGTAAAGTCATTTGTTCCTCAGTTAGGGAATAACACCTTTCCTTCTGCTTTTAAATTATAAACTCAATACAGAATAGGTTTTTTTTTAATTTTAAGTGCTCGATTCCTGTTGAGTAACCTAGATTTACATTACTTACTTTTTTGAACCCCCCCGTGATTTAAAAGCTGCAAAGAGCTTTTCTTTCTCTTTTTGCTGCAAGAGTCTGTCCATTCCCTCTTACTCTTAGCTTTTGTGATTAAGCTGCATTATTTCAACTTCCTACTTTCTTATTCTTTACTTCCTCCCCAGTTTTTTTCTGACCACTGTCTTGTGGGGACACTTCAAGACACCAGTCTGTCCCCATTGTCTCAAACCCTTGTGTCCTCTCTGAGCTGCTGTCGCTTCTATGTGTCTGAACTCCCAAGAAGGTACACGTCACGGAGGAGTTGCCAGATCTGGTGACATCCATCTTCAGAGCCAGCGTAATCCAGTATAACACTGGGTCAGGAGTATATAATGTAATTACTATGTAGCTGTTTGTAGAGCATTTCAGGGTTTAATAGGTAAAAAGGGTTAGCTATTTTCTTTGTCAGGCTGTATTGGATGCTGATCTGCAAATCCTCATAGTTTAGCTGCACAGATGGTGAAAGGTTTTTGGCTTTATTGGGATGTTATGTGAAGACACAGAAAGCTTTCCCTTAATTCCATGTGGAGCTCATCATGCAAAGGACCCTCAGGACTTAACAAGTATGCATTGGGGCAACATATGTGCGACCTTCCTGCGCTTTGGAAATGTGTAACTAAAATGGTCCTAAAACATGTAATCAAAGTGTAACTGAAGCTGGGAGAGAATCCCACTTACTCTCTGATTTTGAGTGAGATCACTTTACAGATGCCTGGATCCATCGAAAAAATTCTTGTCATCCACACCTTTCCACTCTGACTGATTCATTCCTAGAAGTCCCTGCTCCTAAAGCATCCTCAGATCTTGGTTTGCATCCAACGCATTATTTAACAGCTGGTGGCTATGAGGCGTTAGAGCAGACTGCTAGTATGTGTGTTTCAGTTTTGGGGGCAGACTGATAGTATGAGTGTTTCAGTTTTGGGGGGAAAAATGTTGAACTGCGTTTTGAAAGGTGGCTGGGAGACTGTTTTTACAGTAAGAGTGTAACCTGGAGCACAGGTGTCATGGGCTAGCTGCCAGTGCCAAATTAACAGTATTTTTGTAATCTCTAGCAGGTAATTAAAGCTCTGGGGAGCATGGGGATCCCAGAAGAGCTTAAGTATAAAAAGCTAGTTGTCTGATGCCATGGGTTTGGCTTTGGAGAACTGCTGGTTTGCTGATGCAGTGCTCCAAATTGGAAAGTCTATTAGTTGATATTGCAGGATGTGTTTTACACATGTTTTACATGTCAGTTTCAAAACTGACATGAATGCCCATGAGATTAAAGTCTAAATATGAAATTAATAATCCATTTCAGAAAAACAAAAGCTATTATGACTTAACACACTGTGATGCCTCACCATGTAGCCTTACTGTATCAGTCCCCTTTAGTGCCTTCAAAAGTTGAAAAACTGGATGTAAAATTAGTGTTAGTATTGGAGAGAACAAAAAAAAGGAAGATGAAGTAGGAGCACTTTTGTCCCACGGCCTTAGCATGTTGGCTCTCCTTGCACAGAGCAGCCTTTATCTAACTAGGTTTCAGGATGGTTCCTCTGGGGTTTTTTTCATTGCCTATGACTTCTCCCTTCCTTTTGTGTCTGCCTTAGTTTTTGAAGTTTTACCAATTATTTTAATCCAGCGTTCAGGAACCCCTGGAGCTCCTGTGATGAAGAGCAGGTGCTGCTCTGAGATGCTGTGGGAGAAGCCATAGCTCAAGAGCCCTGCCTTGCATGACCCGTGTCACACGTCTGCCTCCACGAAGAAATGAATGATGATCCCTTTAAAAAACTTAAAAAGCTCAGTTCTGGGGAGGTTTATGGAAAACAGAGTGGCCTCCTGAAGCTGAGTGTGCTGCAGGGCAGCAGTGCCTGTGAACCTGTATGGAGCTGGGAGCAGAGATTACAGCCGCAGTGCTGATGTGTGTCTTGCCAGGATGGAGCAGCAGTGGACAATGGAAATGGCTGTGGCCAGTTGAAAGAGGTGTTAGGGAGCTGCCTGCAAAATGTCCGTCTTCTCTGCTTCCTTTCTTCCACCTCTGAGCCACTCTGCATTGGAGACAAAGCTACAAACATGTAAATATAAATCCCCTCCAAACTGTAACATAGGGGGCAAAATATCCAGTCACCACCAAAAAAAAAACAACAACCAAAAAAAACCCCGAACCACAAACAAACAAACAAACAAAACCAAAAACCCAACAAAAACCCCCACAGAAATTATAATACTACATTGCTTTTACAAGTGGTAGTCTGGGGAGGGTTTAATTCATCAGTGAACAGTCCT
The DNA here is from genome assembly GCA_013396775.1 of Cephalopterus ornatus. NCBI lineage: Eukaryota > Metazoa > Chordata > Aves > Passeriformes > Cotingidae > Cephalopterus > Cephalopterus ornatus. The sequence goes on along the minus strand of VZRE01012945.1, from coordinate 167,935 downwards.
TTGTGACTTTTTCAAGCACTACTCAGTAGAATGAAGCAAAAAAACTACTGGTCTTTTTGCTGAATTCTAGTTAGTAAGATGTCCAGGAAATCAGGTATTTTAAATTACAATTCATTTTTTGTTTTGCTTAATAGTCTCTTTCATCACCAGAGCTAGAAAGATAAATGTTTGCTGGGAGGGAGTCAGAAGCCCTTGGAGGAGATGGGTTTGATGCTCTGATCTGTACCTTGCCTGTCTGATTCCCTTGTTTCTGTGGGGTTAGGCAAGTCACCAGCTTGGGAGCGCTGGAGCACAGTCTATTTAGGTAGTGTGTGAAACAGAAAATATTGTTCACAGGTGTTACAGTATTTTGGCCTGAGGGTAGTGTGATAATGTAGCACACCTGCCATGTGTCAGCAACTCGTGCAACTCTTTTTTCTTTTTAAATTTTGAATTCATTCTATTTTTCTGCTCAGTATGAGAATATGAACTTTAATGATGTGATGCCTAAAGCACTCTTAGCCTCTGTGACATTAAATGCAACTTTTAAATAGTGAGTGATGCACAGGGAGCCCCATGTGAACATTTGGCTCCAGAGCAATTTAGAAAGGTCAAAACTTCATGTAAATGTAACCCAAGTAATCAAAGTCACTTGTCTGCAGAAAATCAGGATGTGCCATTGAGAGCCCTTTCTTGCCTTTCTAGTTTCTGAATGAAATATTTACCAATTAGTTTTAATCACAGAACTTCAGGCAGTTTTGCTGGGGGTTTGTTTTTTTTTTTTTCCTAGGTTTTTTTGTAACGGAAATGAGGAAAGGAATGAAGTTAAGGGTGTTTCTGTGCAATTCTCTCATGACCAACATCCGTGGGATGCTGCTGGAGTCTCCATTACTGGTTCCTTCATTTCCTTCTGCTCCTCCTCACATCTGCCTACTCCCTGTAACTCCCTGTTGTTTCTCGCCATACATTTTTATCAAGTTATTTGTGTATTACTTCTGGTTCCCCTTACCTTCCTGAAATTGCAGTATTTCTGTAGGTTAAAGGTTTTTGGTGAGCAGATGCTTTGCTGAAGTCTATTGTAAGCAGCAGTTTATTGTGTTTCTCATGAGTTCTCCTTTTACCTTTTATTTTTTTTTTGGTGGGTTTTTTGGTGTGTTGTTGGTGGCACTGGTTGTTATTTTCTTAATTAATGAAGTAACTGTCAGGTGTGGGTTTAATCACTGTGCACTTCTGTAGTTACACTCAGCACTCCCAGAAAGGTATTTGTTTGCCAGCTTGTTTGTGCTCCTCCAGACAGGAGCTGTCTGCAGGAACTGACGTGAGCAGTGGCCATGATCAAACCTGCTTTTGGAGCTGGTGGATGAATCTTGGCAGTGGGGGATGAGGGGTGCAGAGCCAGCCCCCACTCTGGATGCAGGGAAAGGTGCAGTGGTGACTGCACCCCATGCTTGCAGACCCGAAAAGAGAGTTTGGTGGGAGAATGCAATTTGCTGCTTCTTCTGGTAAATCCATGTTTGCCCATAGGGAAAGCTGCTTGGATCAGCAGGATAGGAAGAAATGAGCCAAAACATGTTATGGTGGCCTGATTTTTCTTGTCCTGTTCAGAAATTAGGGTAGCCTTGGGGTGCTCTAGGTGTTATGACCTCCAAAAGATGATCTGGTGTTTTCAGGAAACCCGGTCAGTTATACTGTTCATAAAACTTGCATGCAGGAAGGACAGCAGAAATGGCAGTGATTCTGGGTTTTATTGCAGTGGGAAGCCACCCATCCAGATGGGAAAACAGACCCAGGTAATTTCACTGAGTCAAAGAAATGAAAGGTAAACAGGAACCAAAAATGTTATCCTGTGTGTCTGGGTACTCTGAAACAGAAGCAAATATGCATTTTGTGAATTTAGAGTTGCCAACCCAAGTGGAAGGAGTAGCAAAATCAACAAAATTTTAATATTTTATGCTTTATAAAGTTGCAAACAGATATTTTGCTTCTCCTTTTTATCTGTATGTAAGTGTCCTGTGATGACTCCACACAGCTATAGATAACCTCTTCCTGACTGTCATTACAGTTGATATGTTGTCTACTCTAAATCCCACTTGATGCCAATTCAAGTTCTTGCTTCACTGTTAGCAAATGCTTGATTAATTTCTGTCTGTGAGAAGTTTTTATGTATTGCAAGGCTCTTATCAGCCTCTCTTTCTGTTCCCTTTTCCAGAGTAAAAAATCCTGCTCCTTAAACCTTTTTCCACAGATCACGTTTTCTAAAGCTGCTATTGTTGTTCTTACTCCCTTCTTGACACTCTTTAGTGCATATGTTTTTCAGAAAATATGAATCCCAAGCTGAAATACAGTATGCTGTATACTTTTTCCTGGTGCTGCAGAAGGCAGAACATCTCCAGCATTATGTCGACAGGAATTCACGTTGCTTAACACATGACTTCAGACCCTCAAACTGCTTCATTCCTGCTGCCTAACCCATATCTTCCTCATCACTTTTAACTTCTGAGGTCTCCACTCCTGCTGCTGTTATCCTTACAGGAATGTAGTTGAATTCAGCATATATATGATTTTCTGTCAGGCTGCTTTTCTCTTCTCTAAGTTGTGTGAGGATGCCAGCAGTGTGTCCCAACCTCCACTGAGCATGGATCAGGCACTCTCCCATCCTTCACTGGTCCTTAAATGGATGTGATTCTCCAAATCACTAAGTTTTCACAGGTTGCTATCATTCTGCTAACTGTAGGTTAGTGTTTGGGGTTTTTAGTAACTTGTACACCTTTTTTCCCCCTTTTTCTTGTAATAATGGAAACTATTTCTGTAGTTCTCTCATGAAGAAGTCATGCGGGGCTGTTTTAAAAGCCTTTCTAAAGATAGGCTCTGTCATCTGTACTACTCTGCTTCCTTTTTATCAGCTGGGACAGATGTCCTGTCAGAGAGAGCAAGAAACATTACTCTAGTTTGACATGAATTTTTGATACATTAATGTTAGCTATTTGTTTTGTTTTGTTCCTAATCTCATTATTTTTCCAGGATTAGAAATCCTTTAGCAGTGTGCTCCAGTAGCTTTGGTATTAAAAGTACACTGTAATTTCTGGCTTTTGTCTTTCCTTTATAAGATTGGATGCCGTGTTTGGTCTTTTCATTTCTTTTAGACCTTACCTGGCCTCTCTGGCATCTCTGTGGCAGTGGTTAATGGTTTAAACATGATTCATGGTGGTTTCCCAAGCACTGTAAGGAGATTTCCAGTGGTTCCTGCTGACTTGAAACCAGCTGGATGACTGATGTGTTTGCTCTGTTCTTGCCTTATTCCATCCAACCTGCACTTGCACATCCTTTTCGTCAAATGAAATATGCCCTATTATCTGGACCCAGCTAGCTGCTGTGAAATGAGGCACTGAAGAATTCAGCCTTTCTCGTGTGCTGTAAGAGGCCTGGTTTTCCTCCTAGTGTATGTATAGACTCTCTTATTGTTTGCCATAGCTCTTGGTGATTTTAAATCAGTTTGTATCCTAGTCTTCATATTTCCTTTTGTGTTCATGTGTCCTTGGTTCTGCTTTGGTGTATAATCCCTTTTTTATATAGAAAGGACCTTTTTGATATAGAAAGGACTTTCTAGGTCCTTTAAAAGCTTCTGATACTTTCTGTCCCCAGCCTTGCTTGGTGAAGGATTATCTCTCCAGAAATGCTCAGCTGCACTTTCATTCGGTGGTGGTGCCGCCACAGAGGTGCCTGGGATGGCAGAGTTTTGGGTCCTGATGGGTAATTCACATCTGCAGTCCTTTTTTTCTCCCATCTAAAGGGTGTGTGTGGTGGTTTTAAGGTGTCATCTCCATCTCCTCTGGATTACGTGACTCCTTCCTTAGATGTTACCTCTAGGTTTTCTTCTTTCATCTTCATCAAGAAACTTTAATCTGTATCGTCCACCTTCCTAGCAGACCAGACCAATATTTTAAACCATGTTATGTCTTGAAACACCTCCAAGCAGCCTTTTTTATTGTTGTTGCTTAACACCTCCTTGCCCTCCCTGCAGTTTCCCTCGTGCACTTATATTTGGGCCCATGTCTCGTGCCGCCACGTCTGTTAAGTCGTTTAACCTGGAGCACGTTTTGCTGGCACAATGGCACGTCACCCTGATGCTCAGCCCCTTTCTTGGTTTTCCTCTTGTATTATTTGTTATGACTTCTTTGACTTTCATGTTTGTTTGTTTTTTTTTATGTTCTGACTCTAATGCTTTTATGGGAGGGGACATCCAGTGGCCCTTTTTGGGGCTGTTTTTCAACTGTGTCCATTTAGGACACATCTTTGCAGTCTCTTTGACTTCTTGGTGTCCACCGGAGTAACTGTAGTGCCGGGGAGATGCCTTTTCTGTAAGGCCTGGCTGACACTGAAGAGTAGTGATGAAAGAGCGGGTTTTAACTCCTGGGGTCCCTGCACCACATGTTTGTGGCTTGAGTGCCTCCTGCACGTGAGGGCGAAACTCACCCAGCTTAAAGTGGATCAACAGAAAATGGTGGTTTTCCTAAAAAGGAACACAACTGGAACAAAGTGAGCTGAGACTTCAAGCAGTTTGATGAAAACAGTTTGTATTTCAAGCTTACAAGTTGGAGTTCTGGTGTATATTCTTTTCTTGAAACATATATTGGCATTTCCGTTACTGCTCATTGCAGCAATATTGTTCTCCATATGGTCTTCTCATCAGCATCTCATCATTATTGGATAAATGTGTCTCTCATTATGCAGAACATTATTTTTGAAGTATGGAATCATTATTTTGTTACATAACTTCCAAATTTGGACCTTTGCAAAGATTTATAACAATGTTCAAAAAATACTGTAATTAAAGGAGAACTTTCCACAAAGAGAATTAATTAGATCAAAGAAGCATTTAAATGTAAATCATTAATCTGTGCATTACAGGAAATAGTTAGTAGCTATGTATAGTTCATTTAATTATACTTGGTTCAATTTTGTTTTCTCATTACATCACAATTTATTCAGAATTAATTCGCAATTTCTTCTCTAATGTGATTTCTGTTTGCTTAATATAGCATGTATTTTCACTAGCATGTATTTATATATAAATAAAAGTTTATTAATGACTGCTGGATTAATTAAACTGTGGACTCTGCTGTCAATTAATTGTGAATTTTGTTGCTCTGTAGATGCAACCCACAAGGTCTGTGCTTTGAGAACTGGAGGTAGGGTGTCAAATAAGTTTTTGAATGTATGAATGTATACAGTAGATTAGGACTGTCACTTGCTGGAGGGCACCAGGTGACACGGAAGACAAAAACTTTTGGTTCCCTAATGGAGAAGAGGAAATTATGCACTTAAAGTCCATTACCATAGCAAGTAATTGGTAATGGAAATGGTAATCTTCCGAGCTGTAATAGATTGGTGGCTGAAGGTAACCGGGTCTAGATGTGCCTTAAGGTTTTAGGATGTGGTTTGCAGGCTTTGTAATCTTATGTAATGTCTTTGTATAGTGTAAGGGTAGGAAAATATTTATTTTCTATGATTTGACCTACTAAAATTATTTTTAAATATCATGTTGGTTTTTTGAAGTTGTGTTTTGATACCTTGACAGTATGTTAATATTTATACTCTCTTATCTGTTCATCTGCAGCACTCAAACACTTATATTTTAAAACTTTATATTGCAGAAAGTACATACACTTTTAACTTAATTTTTTAGTAGTAGATTAAAATAAGCTAATTTTGGGCCATTCCCCCCCTCCCTTTTAATCAAAAGACTTGATTTTCATTCTGATTGAATTCTGTAGCCAAATTTACTCTAGCCTCAGACTATCCAGTATTAGCATCATCTGCCTTAAGTTTGGACTCAGCTAATCTTTTGGAATCTTTGAATACTGGGTTGTAAGCCAAAACTTAGCTATCCAAGACCACATCTGGCTTGCATAGTATTACCTCATTTGTGTAAGTTAGTGCTCCCAGTTTCTTTTCATTGGTTTGTTTTCTGTGTGCTGGAAAGGGGAATTTGATATGGAGGCTGTGCTGGCAACAGAAAAGGTTTTTAAGGAACTTCAGTGGTTTCATTCTTCCTGTACTGAAATTCACAGTAGAAGTCATGGGTTTGGTACATAGCCAGGTACAGTAAATAAACTAATCAAATAAGAATAAGAAATTCTCAGCCAGCTACATGTTTGATAAATGTGTAGGCACTATTAACTATTCTGTCAAGTTTGCTGCATACAAAGGTAGAGTAATATTTATGTTGGTGAATTTCCTAAGATTACTCTTATTTCTTCTAGTGAGTGAAATTACCTCTTACTAGGAGGACTGTTTTGCTACTTATAACAATTGAAATGCTGTCAAAGTTCGTGTGGATAAGCAGCTGTTTGCTGAGGAAGGCAAAACAAACTGTTGGTTTGCATTGAGAGAGGAATGTTGTTTTCTGTCTTGCAATTCAGGTATTTTCAACCGGCACTAGGTAGAATGAGATAAATCTTAGTAATACACTCATCTGAGCAGTTTGTAAGGAATTGGATTCTATTTACACTTGCAAGATAACAGCATGAAATGAATAGTATTTTGTTCTCAGTGCTTGTTATTAAACATGTATGCATGGGGAAATAAAGACATTTGGATATGGGTAACCTTAGGTTAATTAAATCCATCTGCTGTCTGACTAATGACAGTAATATTGTATCCAGGGAATCTCTTATGCTAAAAGATTTGATAATGCACACAAAGTTTTTCAACAAAGCACTCTTAAAGCCAGCAAGGACTCATGGAACTGGAGAGAAAACCAATCCTGGAGAGTAACTCAGTATTGTAAGGCTGTGCTTCATGCGGGAATATCCCAGAAGAATATGAGAACCACGTTTGTTTCTCCCTGAGATTCAAAATTATAACTGGCAGAAAAAGTAAAACTTGTTTTTGTTTCATTCTACATGAAGTTGTGGTTTATGAGGCTTATTTAAATGGCTATGTTTGCCATTTAAATACATGCTTGCAAACAGCCAGGATACAAATGGTCATTAGGAAAGAAGCTACATGGGGTGCAAAAGTGAACTTCAAGTGATATGGTGATGGCAGCTGAAGGAAGACAGACTTTTGATTTGTATTGACTGGCTATCTAATCCTATAGAGATTAATACCTCTTTCTAAACAGCAAGTATGATAGCTACTTTTTATTTACACCATTCTAATTCATACTAAGAGGGGGGGAAATAAAGACTTGATACTACAGCTTTCATGCATTTCAGATTGTATTGGTCATAGGTCCTCTTTGGTGTTGTTTGATCAATGATTTTTGTAGCTGTAAATTAGGTTTTGGCTACTCCCTAATCCATAGTTTCTGGAAAAGAAAATCAAATACATAGTTTGAGTTTATTGAAATAATTATTTGATTAATTTGCATTTCATACTTTCATATGCTACAAAACATGGTGTTGGGGGAAACTTGGGACATTCATGGAGGCCTGTGTGCTTTTCAAGGCAACCGTTAACAGCATCAGATGAAGAATAGTTTATTCCATGTTGAATTGACAGATGAGCAAACCCAAACTCTAAGATAATAACATTGTTCTGGAATTGAATGTTTAAAGCATACAAAAAAAGAGTGGCTTAGGAGAATTGCACATAGAGGATGTGTTGTGTGATCTACATTGGAGGAACTTGTTTAGGCTTCCTTCATAGCGAGCTGGACAAAGTTGCGCTAGTATGTGATTTATCTCAGCTTAAAGCAGGAATCTAAAATAGGTCAGATGAATCGCTCTCGGAAACGTCTGTTTTTCTCCTCCACATTTACAGTGACTATCTGAGATATGGACAGCTGAAGTTCAATTAGGTGAACGCCTTTCTGACTGTCACATTTTAATACCCAAGCTAATTATTGCTTTTTGTACATGCTAAAGACAATTTGTTAAATAATGCATTTTAAAAGGTATTTTTTATAGAGTTGTGCCAGTCTGAGTGCAGAAATTTATGATTTATGTTCCTAAACAAGTGTGTCACACAATAGTACTTTGAAAATGTGACCTGAAGCATAAATCTGCCATGTGCTTTTTAGTTCTACTTCTCTCTCGTGCTGTTTTGGCTTGCAGGGGGTAGGAACATGCACCCCTGTCCCCACATGCAGTGCAAAAGCTGAGCACAGGCTGAATGCTGTGACTTGCTTTGCTCTACAGAGACATGCGTTCACTGGAGAGCTTAGCCTTGAAAGTAGGGAATACATAAGTGAGTTTGGAAATAGTAATTGGCCTAATTTAAAACATTTTCTGTCAAACAATTTAGCTTATTAAACATTTAAGGGAAAAAAAAAGGGTTTACTTTTCTTGTGATCCATAATAAACCTACTTCTACTAGTAAACATTGTAGTGTATTCTAGGAGTTGATAGTGAATTCCTAGCAGATGAGTTAGCAAATGTATATTCTGTGGAACCACCTATAATTACACAGTAGCTATGGTTACCAGGTTAAAGAAATCATGTCCTGATGATGAACAGAAATAGATTGCAGCAGACTGGTTTGTTTTCAAGCTGCTTGAAAGCAAAATGCTCAAGAAAAGTTCATGAGGTCTGAGAACATATGAGTAACAAATGTATAAGCACATTCCCTTTGCTGAACTGGCGCAGAGCCTGCTTTTCCAAATCCTTGTTTTGACACAAAATCACATTTTTTTAAAATCATTTTTTTAAAGTTTGATTTTTCCTTGTATGGAGTTGGAGAATTGGGTGCCAACCACATACTTGTAACAAGACTATTTAATTGAAATAGTTAAGATTTTGATTAACTTTGCTAATATTTTCATTTTTATTTAGTACTGGACAAAGTACAAACATAGACCTCTCACATTCAAGAAAAGTTGTATTCGCTTCATTTTAAATGTAACACTTAAAATGACTTAATGGAAGTATTTGTATTTCCTTTTGGATGCTCTAGCACTTAGAAAGAAATGACAGAAGTGTAGATGAACTCAGGTGGGAAGGACAGAACTGGGCTTAAGGGTAATTGTGTGTTAGTACCGATGTGGTGGGCCCACTTCAGATGTTTCTAGCATATGCAGAATCACAGAATCCTTTGGATTGGAAAAGACCTCTAAGATTGTGGAGTCCAACCGTTAATATGTTGCCTGGAAGCATTAAAAGTACTTGAGTACATTTCCCAAAGGGAGTGCAGATGTTGAGGAGCTCAAGCCATGTTGGCTTCAATGTAAAGGACAAAAGATTTAATGTTTGAAAAGTTTCCACATGCTTTAGAACTGCAGTGGATTTTGTTGGATTTAGGGCCCTCAATCACATAAGCTTTTCTCAGCATGTTGCTCTCCCTTTATGAATTATGAACTATGTATTCTGTATTTAACTTGAACAGAAGTCTTATAATGTCAGTGTATTACAATGTAAAAGATTTTATGGAAAAACACTCTTCCTTAGAGTATGGTCTTTTGCACCAGGGAAGCTTTCCTAGGGATGCTGGTTGGACTAGTGTGATAGCCACTTTAAAGTCTGAGCATATTAAGACTGAAACTTTGTGTGGGATCTTTCTTCATTTTGTAAGCCTAGCTTACAGATTCACAGCTATGAGATTGTACTCAGTGGATCTGCTCACCTTGTTTTGCAGAATAACCAACCATGACTACAGAATCGGGATCGGACTCCGAGTCCAAGGATAAAGAGCAGGATCAGCAGGAGAGCCCTGGGCAGCAAGGGGCAGCGGAGACCCAGCCGCAGGACCAGCAGCAGCAGCAACAACAGCAACAGCAGCCAAGTGAAGAACCTCAAAACGCACTCGAGCAGTTCTCGGCTGTGGCAGCACACAGCACACCAGTGAAAAAGGAGCAGGTAGGGAAGCCTGGGCACACACACTCACTGCATGCAAGTAGCTGTGTACCCACTTACTGCTCCTGGGAAATAACGAGTCTGGTATGTTAGGGGGGGGAATATATATATCGAGAGACACATGGAAGGGTGTCTGATGTGATGCTGTAGATCTTGGCTGGCTGGCCTTTTGCATTTAAAGAATGATAGTTCTCACGCAGAATGTTTTGAAGTTCATGGCAGGTATTTCTGCCTCCAGTGCTTAAATATAAGGGTAGTCTCATTAACTAAGCAGGAAACATCTTTGATCTTGCATTTGCATTAGATAGCAAACAGTGTCGGTTTTTATGAAGCTGAAAATGTTTTCAGAGTTCATTTCTTTTGACACCTGCTGAACACTGATTTCATGCTTACTTGTCTGATGTGTGAGCCATGAAGAGTCTGTGGTCCCTTAAGTTTCTCATGGTTCTGGAATAACTGCATTATAATTACTTGAACTATTCGTGTAATAGGTTTCAGAAGAGTTATCGCGTGCTTTTCCATTTGGTTCATTGTAGCACTTATTAAATTTGCAGAAGCTGCTTTCTTCTTCCCGTTAATAATTTCCAGTCAATAGGATTAACAGACATTGTTCTTCATGGGTAAGTGACACACAAATAATGAGGTACCTGCAAATCACTTCCCTTAGCTCTATAAGGTTATGACCCTCATCTGATCACATTCACCTTGGGAGAGTCAGTCTAATTCCTCCTCTCCTCCATCCTTTAAAAATTTCTGGCTGTTTGAAGTGGGCTCCTGTTATTTTGCCTGCCTGGGAGAGACGGTGCTGGTGAAGCAAGCAGATGTAAAGTGTTACATAAAATCAGTATGAGTGCTCCTGTAGGAGCTCTCTGGGGCTGGCTGTGGTCTTGGGTTTTAAGCTTTTTTTCGCAGAGCTACAGCCCAAACTCTGTTGGTGTGGAAAAAATGGGGGTGTAAGCAATTTCAGATACAAAATATTTTTGTATCTCACTCTGGTAGAGGTGCATTACCTAAATGCTTGGGACAACAAATGTTTCTGGGACCAAATTAAAACAGGTGTCTAAAATATTCCATCTCAAGAAGTAGACATAGCAGGGCAGGATTTCTGCTGTTGATTGCTGTTGAAGTTCAACCATTGGAAGAACTGGGGTTTTTTTTCAATTGCTAACCAGTTTTACTACTGATAACTCTTGATCAGCCTCACTTCATTGCCCACCAGACACCTCTCTGTTCTTGCTCCTACATCCATCAGTTATGTGTTTAGACAGTTTTGGTCTCTGAAATAGATCACAAATTGCCTGTAATTATTGTGGGGGAAAGAAGCAGGGCTGCTTGTCCAAAAGAGGAAAGTGCTGAATAAACTGGTCATTAATTTAAAGTGTGATTTTATCAGTCCTAGGCATAAGTAGTATTATTTTGTTTTTCCAGACATTTTCAGCTATCATTCCACTTCAAGTTTCTTTTCATCTTAAAAAAGTAAATAAACCAAAAAACCCCAAACCACAAAACAAATCCAACCCCAAAATAACCACACACACAAAAAACCACCCCAACTTAGACACAAAAACTGTCCGTCTGCGCTTAGTGATGTGAGTTTGCAGACCTGAGATGCTCTCATGTGCTGTGTGATCCCTTCCTTTCCCAAAGAAGATCACAGTGAGCTGGTGTCTGTAGAAGGCTTGATAGAAAAACTGGGTTAGTGAAAGGGATATGCGACACCTTCCCTTTGAGATTACCAGATTGAATCCAAATGTCCGTGCTGTAAGCAGACTGCCAAATCCAACTGCAGTGATAGGCCCAGTATATTTCACAGTGGCTTAAGTGCCTGTATCACAGGAAAGAACCACTTAAAAGCAGCACTGAGAGATGAAGCTATTTGCAATGGTGTCATTAAAAAAGTCAAAACTTGAAGCAGCTCCTTCTCTTCCTTGCTCTCTGTAACTGTAGTGAGGAAGTTGATTTTTGCTCTTGCTCATATGAGAGAACCTTGGGAAGAAAGATTTAAGTTACCAATCCATGAAAGTGTCTTTTCTTTGTCATCCTATACACGTAAAAAACCCAAAACATTTTAATGAAGATGAAGAACCTTTTCATATTGAGATGAACATTTCTTAGAGGAATATATCCTTCCTATCAGGTGTGATAATGCAGCCTAACTATATTCCTGCCTTTCTGCCTCTTTGAAAAAGAGAAGGCGGCATCACATGGGTTGGGCACCAATATTTCCAAGCAACTGCCATCAATAGATGGGATTAATGTGTTGTGCAAGTGTGGTAATATCACTTCATATCCCAGTGAGAAGCTGTGAAGTATCCAAGATCATTACTGCTGAATCCCATGACTCCAAAGGCTTCCTTTGAGAGGGGGTGCAGCTTCAGAAGGGCTTGAACATACTGTGTCATAGATGAGATTATGCTCAAAAAATGTGGACCCTGAAGCAACTTCTGCTGCGCTAGAATTTAGTCCATGACACCAAAAGTACTGCAAAAATAGAGCACAGAAACTGCAAAAATATGGTGCAGAAGTATCGTGGAGAAGAATTTAGAAGAAAACGGAGCTACGCTTGCAGAATTCAAAATAATTCACTGTGTACATGGGTTTTTCGCTGGCTATCTTTTTTTCCTAGATTCCAGGATGTCAGGTTTCTTTAGGAAGAAGGGTCTTAATACAGTCTGAAAGTACCTCAATGCCTGAACATGTCAGCATGGTTTGGGGTAATCTTGTCTAATAGTTCTTGGCATGTTTTGTTCTCCAGACAAATAAGAGAAAATCTTTCGTATGATTTTAACCTAGACACAATTCCCTGATCTTAATGTAGAAGGGAACCTTAACAAACAAAATAACCTCAGTAATATTTTAAAATATTTATAAATTAACAAAACTCTGCTGTAGCCTTAAGTTACCGTGTGTCTTTATGAGGGAAAATAATTATTAGTCCATTAGGATTCACAGAAATTACTTGCAGGCTAAATATGGTTCTGAAGTTTAAATGGGTGATGGGCACCCTTCTTGTTGTGGGCTTTTCTCTCAAGCAGCTTTTCTGTTTTCTCAAAAAAAGGTTTGTTAGTTCCATGTGTCTAGGGTATTTTGTTGGTGACTTTTTTTTTTTTTTTGGTTGGAGTGGGGTACTAACTCTCACATCGGAAGTGTCATGAGTGTATGACAGTGCTGCTTTTTTTTTCACCCCCAGAATGACTTCTGCACCCACATATATGCACATGCAGCTTCTCTGGCAGATTTCTTTTAACAAAATGTACAGAAGTCATCAAAGAGCCCCTCTGCCCATCAGCAGCAGTGCAGCTCTGCGCAGAGGCCCTAGGAGGAGGCATCTTCAGTCTTTTTTTATATCTCAGTGCACCAGCCTGGACCACTTGCCAGCTGGTTGTGGAGGTGGTGGAGGGTTAGCTGGCCTCAAGCCGTGCTGTGAGCACAGGGGGACTCTCCCTCTTAGTCATAGCTGCTGTGAGTGTTAAATGCTCAGCAAACAGCTAATCCATTGACATACTTTGTGCCGCCATCTCCTGGTAGTCTTCAGGGTATGTGAGGACCTTGACATCCAGATACAAAGGTAATGTCCAAATACTGGAAGGAGGAAGTCCTTTAGTGCTGGAGCTAGATGGGGGAAGAGACGGCTGGTGCTGGTCTCTCCTGGGGAAGAAAATCCATGGCTCAGGAGATGTGGTGGATTTTGAAACCAGCTCTTGCTTTTTGTCTTTCTAGTTCCACTTTTTTCTAGTCTCCCCACCCAGGAAATGCAGGAAACCATTGCTGTGTCCTCTCTTGCAGAGAAAGTAGGACCGTAGGGGTCTTGCCTCACCTCCTTTTGATTTGCTGGGGCTTTGGTGGGAGCTAGTGCTGTTGGTATCACAGCCAGCTCCAAATTCCCCTTCTCCCTATTCACCTGAAGGCAGAGGGGAAGCTTATGGCTTGTTTTTGTGAAATCACTCAGGGACGGGTCCCTGTGATTTAGCAGTTCACTGTTGTTTCTGGTTATATGATGTTAAAGGTTGTTCTGGTCTCAAAGCAAATTAAAGCCTTTGGATGGATTTGCTCCATTCTCATGAAAGTCTATTATATACAACGAATGGAAACAGACTGGAAGGGTTAATTTACAATATATTTCCAGTAATGTTTGTTGCTTATTATACTGAAATAATTCAGAGCTAAAGCAGGGTGGGGCGTTTCTTTTGCCTTGTAGTGAGATAACGGAAGGATGTTTTTGTTTTATTTAAGCTTTAGCTTAGGTATTACTGCACTCCTTTCGAGGTTTTGTTTGCAATCTGTCAGGACATAACTGATGAGAAGGGTAATGACTGCAGCACAGTGCTGTTGCTAGGAAGGGTGAAAGGCTGTAGGGCTGTTCTGGCTTTCATCTAGTGCCGTGGAGAGAACCACGTGCTGTGCTTCATCACGGTAACTATTCAAATGGCCTTACTCTCAGATAAACCCGAACATAAGTGACCATGGTTGTTTCTTCTTGCCCCTTTTCCCTGCAGTATATTTGTCTTTCAAATAGCACCTTTCTTGTCAGCTAGAGGGACTTACTGGGCATTTTCAGAGAGCAAAATTCAGCGTCTCATCCTGTACTTATCATCCATTAGCCAGCTGGCTGCACATAAAAGTTATTTGGTCCCTCACTTCCATCCTGTTTGTTTAACCCTTTGATCGGGTGCTGGAGTAGCCTTTTGCTCTCCCAGGCACGTCAGCATCTCCGTGTGAATTCACACTGTTAGGGGGGCATCTGTGCGCTCCTTCAGGGATTGTTTTCTCACTGACAGTGAAATTAGTGCAAACCTGATGGTATTTTTCTATTCCATATGGCACCATGGAAGTATCATATGATTTAATAGGTATGGGACTTTAAAATAATATCAAGAAACTGTAGGAGTATCTGTTTATCAACAACAGTACTCAGTATTTCCAGCACGCTAAAAAAACAAATACAGGAAGTCCAAATGGGATTTTGTACCTATGGAAAAAGCAGGAGTGGTAAAGTATTTTCATGAATGCCCCTCCTTCATGGTATTCTCTACATTTTTGAATCAGAAGGAACAGCTGCGGGGAACGTGGGAAATCTTTTCAATAAAGACTGTCCTGCATCAGGGGCTTTCTTATCCAAGCCCCACACGAGGCTCACTTAAATGCTTGGGTGCAGAGTGCACAGTGTACTGCATGGCATGATTGGTTTATCTCACTTCAAAAAGTATCTTTCTTTTTCTCTATAGGCCACAGAGAAAGAACAAGAGTTTGCTGCTGCAAGTGCAAAACAGCTGGAATATCAGCAGCTAGAGGAAGACAAGCTCTCTCAAAAATCTTCATCTAGCAAACTTTCCAAGTCTCCTCTAAAGATCGTCAAGAAACCGAAAAATATGCAATGCAAAGTGACACTCCTGGATGGATCGGAATATGCATGTGAAGTAGAGGTAAATGGCTTTTTGTCTTCTGGTTTTCTTGATTGTCCAGAAGTAAATAGTGGAAATTATATTTCTAATTTAAGCAAAAGGATGAATGGCCTGATATTTCGCCAGTGCCAAGCTCAGAGGTGCTTTCATTGTTTTTTCTGGACATTGAAGAAGGTGCACAGATTTGACCTAGGTGAGGCATTCTGAGCACTCCCTGGAACAGCCAGAGACTTTGGATTAATTTTTTGTTGGCATATGCCACACAGAATGCGGAAAATGAATTATGGGCAACAAAGCCCATAAACAAAGAAGGATTTTGATCCCACTGGGCTTTTCTTTTCCTTGGTACTCTGCTGAACTGAAACTTAAATTGAGTCATTGTCTGTGCAGTAGTTCTGAGTATGGCGAGATTAGTAAGGGCATGAGAGATGTCCTGGGTAAGTGTGGGGGGGAAATGTCAGGAGCAAATAACAGTGGGAGTGGAGAGTTTTGTGTGCTTCTCCGTGTCTGTGAATCATAACTGTGTCTGAACATTACTGGCAGAAAGATGCTGTGATTTTTCTGTAAGGAAACTTGCCTTCCCTGCCGAGACTCTGACAGGACCCTGCTTTTGGGATGAGTGTGCTCTCACTTAGGAACCAGTCTGTGCCAGTGGGCAGACCCATGCTAAGAGGATGCCTTGCCTTCAACTCCAGAAAGTCCCAGAAAAGCAGAAAGTGAGCACGTTGATTGCCTCAGATTAAGCATGAAAAAAGTCAGAATTGATCTGTTTCTCCATTCAGTCGTTGTCACCAAGGTGATTTTTGGACAGTGGACTAGCCTGTCCTGAATCTGCTTTGGGACAGGAGGCTGTGCATGCAAGGAAAGGCTGAGCCCTGGCTGAGCAGCAGATAGTAGAAGAAGGATGTGTGTTGGAGGGCTTGGCAAAGGCAACCCTCCTTTGGGTAACTCAGAGTGCCATGGAGAAGAAAAGCCAACTGGGGAGAACAGGAGAGTATAAAGGCAGAGATTAAATATTCTGCAGGCTTGAAAGGGGAATCTGAAGGAGCATGGAGAAGGAGAGAGGGTGGAGAAAAAAAGTACCTGACTGGGAGCCAAATCATGACATCTTTACAATCAGGTTGCTGTCGGCCCTTGTGTCTGTCAGCTGCTCTCCTTTTAAGTGCTTTGGAAAATGGCAGGTGAGGAAAAACCTTATTGGATTTTATTTAACTTTCACTTTACAATTTGGGCCAAATTTTGCTATGCTAGGAGTGAATTGTGAACAGAAGCTGTTATTTTACTCCTCTTACAACAGCTCAGCAGTCTATGCTGTCGAGTATCTTTTAATATCACTGGTTGAGTCCTGTGTTGTGTTTCCTTCAGTCTAGGATTAGCTATCTGGCCACATACCTTATGACTATTAAATGGTCATTTCTTAACCTGCAGTCTCAGTTGGGTCTCTCAAGGATAGCATGTGAGCCATTAAGCTGGAAGAATGACTCATACTGGCTTTAATGTAAAGAATCAGACTTGTTTCAGCTCTTGCCACTTGCTTCTAAAATGTGAGTCACTTTCTGGAATACAATCAAGCAAATTTTACCAAATAGGATTTCTATGGAGATGTTGTCTAGCAGGCTGCGCTTTATCGGAATCTAAGATGGTACAGAAAGAGAGATTTGTTATGTCAGGTTTCCACTTATGCAAAAAATGTGAATAATACTTTCTGATAGGAAGTTCCACTCTTCCGCTAGTTGGTGACTCTGTTGAAGTGTCAAAATGCTAGCATATGGAAGCCATCATGTTTTGTTGCTTGTGAGATTTCTCTGCTTTGCAAGTTCTGAATAGCTCTTGAATAATGACCATTATAAGTTTTGTATGCCTTTTTTCTACTTAATTTCTGAAATATTTTGAAGTTGTATTGACATCAATAATCATTTTATCTGCTTCTAAGATGATCAGGCTGCCTAGGCAGAATGTAATATTGATGAGAATATAGCTCCTAAAAGGATGA
Source organism: Cephalopterus ornatus (assembly GCA_013396775.1). Lineage (NCBI taxonomy): Eukaryota > Metazoa > Chordata > Aves > Passeriformes > Cotingidae > Cephalopterus > Cephalopterus ornatus. The sequence goes on along the minus strand of VZRE01012945.1, from coordinate 150,767 downwards.
ATCCTCAAATGACAAAACTATAAGGCTATAATGATGAGCAGACTGTTGAAACAGAAGTTAGTTAGAAGGAACAAATATTTCAGGGAACAAGTGCAGCTGGAGTGACCCATGCATTTATTTGCCTTAAATGTGTGATTCAGACTTTGCATCCTTCCTAGGTGGTATTGTCAGTATGTTGTGTGTATGGAGGATGCAACTGCAGGTACCTCTCTGGCACAGCCCACTCCGGGAGTCTATTTTCCATTGTGCATAAAGTTTAGCTACAGCCAAGAGACATTATGTGACTTTCACTGTGCTTTTTCTCCTGAGGAGAAAAAAGTATATACAAAGGGAGTTAGTAGGGCAGGGAAACTGAGGGTCTGTCTCAGCAGACATCTCAGGAAATCATGTAGGAGGCTGAAGGTGAAGTTCTCCTACAGGAATTTTGGATAATAACAAAGTTTTATGGCTGTTTCACAGAAACTCAGTGCTGCAGCATGAGAAATAAATCTGTCATGTTTCAGAAAAATGCTGTCATATTTGAAGGCTCACCTACGAGTGAACTATATCAACTTAAATGGGGAAAAAAACCCCATACGTATATATCCATATATATAGAGAGATATATAAAGTGTACTGAGACACCCAACAAATTGTGAAGGTCAGTAAATTCCCCAAGATTAATTCTTTAAAAGAAAGGTGAGAGTGCCAGACAGCACATGGCAATCGGATATTTAATACTTCCATTCCTTGTGTTCAACCCACTCAGCTGCATCTTTTGGAGTGGACAGTGACCCAGGGTAGACATGTGACAGTCGGTGGATGTGAGTCAGAAATGTCATCCTATTTGTCAGCTTCTGTCTTTCAGCTCTGTGTGTATCATGCTTCTATCTACTGAAGGCTACAAATCTAGAAGGACCAGAAACTTAAAAACCTAATTTTGAGCTAGAATAATAGCTCTGTCAGTGAATCTTGGTTTGGATGCAGGCCATGTATGTATCTCTCCAGAACTGCATTCCCTAGTCTGGGAGTTGGGGATCATTAGAGAATCCATCAGTTACTCTGTAGAGGGGTTTGCAAATGACAAATGCTTTTTATATATGTTAAATATTAATGTAATTTAAAGGAGCTTATTGCTCTCCAGTAGAGTGCAACCTGCAGCTTATCAATTATGTGTTCATCCAGTTAATGACCTGGCAGCCGATGTGGCACATACTCTCAGATTGAACCGCTTCTGAGGCAGGTTTGGTTAATTCATTATCCCCTTGGTGTCCTTTGTTTCAGAAGCCCCTCTTTATTGTCCCATATTTAATTCTGAACCTCTTCACTGCTTTCTTCTGTATCTTTCAGTCTCTCTCACAGTCAGTACTTTGCATTTGTGACACTGGGAGTTTTCATATTGTATGAGATGTATCTACAGGGAAAATGTAGAGGAGCTAACTTAAAAGCTGAGGTTAACAGGGGTTCATCTAATGTGGTATTCGTTCAGTGAAAGGATCTTAAGCAAATGCCAGGTAAAATCATTCCCTTGAGGCTCTGCAGTGTTACTGCCTGTGTGCTCTATCTGTCCTGACCCAGAAAGTCTTTGATGCAGTAAGACATTACAAGCCAAAACCAGGTTAAGTAGGTAACCCAACCTGTTCAGTCATCCTCCTCCAAAACCATAAACCACCAGTGCCTCCATCTGTACCCCCACTACTGTTCTTGTCCAGAAGCCTGCACATGGTAGTGACAGCCTTATTTCAGAGAGGGGTTTCCTTTTGGAGGTGAGATGGCCACGTAATGGTGCTTCCCCTGCCCAGGAAAAGTTGTTGTCTTCTGGAGAAGAGGTATTTGCTGTACAAAGACATTTCCCCCGTAATCTGTTCAAGAAGAACAGCCTCAGGGTGGCTATGTGTTTCTCCTGTGTTGTGAGCAAGCTGGAGCACTCAATCACAGGAGTCGATGCAGTCTGCTCGGAGGAATGCTGAGCAATGGTATCCATGTAGATGTCCACCCCTGCTGGAAGTGGTTCTCCTTGGCCTCTTCACTGTCCTCTCTCAGCCAGCATCAGGCTGAGAAATGTTGATTGTCAAAGCAACAGAGGCCCTGGCTGTGGTCAAAGCTGCACTGCGAAGAGGTAGCTGAAGACTTCTCCGTTAAGCAAGCTAGACCTGTGCTTTGCATTTTTTGGTTTGAAGAACCAAAGATAAAGCAAGATCAAAGGCTGCTAAAACCTTAAAAAAGACAACGAACAAACTAGTTCAAGTTTTTCCTAAGATACAAGAAAACAAGCAAAGTAACTTATTTCTGAGTTTCAGTTATGCTTTGTACCCAGATACCCAGGTGTCTGGGTACAGTTATGCTTTTTCTAGGATTTATTTCCCTTCTTGTTCCTCTCTGCCCCATTTCAATTTTCTGTTATCTAGACTATTGGAATTTAATTAAAAGATGCAAGTGGAACCAGCTGTTATGCTCTCCGTTACCCATAGCCTAATTTAAAGTGTCTTCCTAAAACAAGTTGGAATTTGTCTTTGTTTCTGTTCTAAACATATACATGTTATTATTCACAAAGCGAGATCAGAAATCTATAACATAATCTGTCCAAATAAGTGGTAAAATAATTAGAATTCATTTTGGTAGGCTCAGCTGTCTGAGACCATTGGTAATTTATACTCTTTCGTCATTCCTGTACCGCTCAGACTTTCTTATCGTGCAGGCCACTGGTAAATTAAAACAAATGTTTCCATGGCAGCCTGTCTGTGGCATCTCTGCAGCCCTACATCAAGCAGTGGGTTGACGCAGGATTTTGATAAGCTGCAGAGAACAATGGAAAGCTGACATCTCACAAAGCATTACTGCTACCCCTACATCTGGGTGAGTGGGGGTCAGCTGAGGTAGGAGGGGACTGGTAAAAATACCCTATGAATGTTTGGTTGTTGGGGTTTTTTTCCTTAAATTTTCTCAGTCACACTGCCACCGGGATCTGGGCAGTGGTTGGGTGTCCCATGCCGTAGCCGCTGCTGTGCCTTTGTGATGAACCTCTGGTGACTTTGTCCCTGATGGAAACCCCACTTTCTTAATGGGTTTCCCCACATCCTCAGGTGGCTTTAGAGTAGCGTACTTGAGTTGAAATGGCAAGCAGTTTTGTTTCCATACATTTGAAACCAGGATTTGTAACATGGACAGAAGCAGACTGGAGTAAACAGGTCCCTTTCTGCCCTGTGCAAGTATGGGCTGACACTCCTTTTTGAAGGCAAAATGGAGGTGAAATAAATGGATTCTCTAATAGGTTGAAACATCACGTTTTGCATGAATTTCTCTTTCTCCTGTTAAAAAGTAAGAGTACATGGATGTTTCCTTAAAAACTAAGTTCTTAATGATTGTCATAGGACAGACTTGAAGAGTTGAGAACAAGTGGACTTATTTCTGCACTGCTACCACTGCCTGAAATTAAAGGGAGTGGTTGCTGGCTTCAGTGCTATGTGTGCTGCTTCTCCTGCCCTGCGAGACTCCCTCTGGAGGAAAAAATCCTCATGTGTTTCTGTATGACAGTGGGGGAACCCATGGCCCCGTGGTCCTCCTCCCTGTGCAGTGTCTGAGCTAACCCTTCCAGGGGAGCTGTCTCAGCATGGACCTGCTTTTGCATGGGGAGTTAATAACACTGAATTTCTCATCCATATTGAGGTAGGCTTTAAGGTCAAGACGGAAACCTGTGTAATAGGATGCATTCTGATTTCTGAAGGATACAGTTTCAGTTACCCCCTGCACATTTTAATTGTTTAATGAATTCCACACAGTCTCTTGCAAATGGCTTTACATGTGAAACTGATTACTGAATGCAAGAGGGAATTTTTTTAGTAAGTCTTTTCCTTTTAACCTACTCGATGCTTACGTTTCACTTAATTTAATATGAAGACCTTTGTTTTGGGTTTTGTTCCTTCCCCAGGACATGTTTCAGTAAAAGTGACTGGGTTGAGAGGCGTCAATGCCATTACACAGCATGTTTTCTGCCCCCAGACCTTCTAATTAGGGCTGACTTGGATTAGCCAGGGGATTCACTTAAGATCTATGTTACCTGACACATGTCAGTAGGAGTCTAAGTATTGCCTGAATATGTTTCAGCTGAGTAAAGTTTAATATACACTTCTTCTGGCTTTCTTCTTCCAGATACCATAGGCAGCTTTTTATGTCTTAAAATACTTGTCAATTCAAGAAGCACAATGATCTGAAAATCAACACCCATATTATCCAACTCATAATAATCAACTGTGAGGCTGAGCTGAGAAAGGTTTTTTGCTTAAGCTTGGTAATTGAAGCAAAAATAAAAATGTTTGGACTCCCTTTTAGTGATGTTTATTATTATTATTTCACTGAAGCTAAAGAAATCTTAATCAAAACAAGTCACTTCAGGTTAAGTTAAGCCTTTTGGAAATGCCACAAGGCTGACGGAGGATGTTGGTGTCGGTCTGGAGCATTTCTTTCTCACTAGGAGAGGCTCAGCTCCCTGACACCTTTCACAGCTGGGAACATCTGGGCTGTGTGGTATTCAGGGAGGTCTCTTACAATCTTGGTAGCAGAACACCTAAGTGATTAGACAGATGTGGTCGCTTGCATTTCCTCCAGTTAAGAGACAAGTATTTTACAGACTGAATGAGAAACCAAGAATTAAAACCAAGTTACTCCTCCAGATACCATACCAAGTGACCAGCAGGTTGGGCTTTAAATTCCACCTTTTGGCACAACAGAGGACATGCCCACAGTCAAATGCCAGAAGCTTAAAATACCAAAAAATAAAAGAAGTTGTACATGTCCTCTCCACATCTGTTTTGTACATCCAGTCCTCTTATCTCTTGCCTTTTGTTAATAGTTTCTGAAAATTATTCGTGCTGTGAAATGATGGACTTAGCAGGCAAAAATCTTCATTTTGGTACTTTGGAGGTGCCAGCTATTTTTCATAATGTTGAAAACTATTGAGAGGGGTCTACCTGCATTGACAAATAGTTTCAGCTGCCCTGAAGCTGCCTTTTCTAGGGAACAAATGGCTAGCTGAAAACTTCCTACTGAAATATCGCCTCTGGTCCCCTTCCCCTGGGGTACCAGTTGGACACAAGCTAGGCAACAGGAGCTTGTTTACCATCTGGTGAAGTTTTTTAAAAAACTGGTTTGGTCGTGCACACTCAAACAGAGGTATTGCAAGGCTCATTGCTTGTTAATCTGTTTGCAAGAGCCTCGGAGAGGATCATCTTCCACCTGCCCTTTAACCCAGACAGATAGATGTCTGGTGGCTCCAGGGGTCCTGTCCTTGTCATTGTCCTTGCTGATGGCTTCATCAGGGTGAGACTGTGACAATCCCTTCATGTTTGTCTCCTCCGGGCTTTTTTCCTGGTGTGGTCCTTGCTTCCAGCTTCTTATTGAGGTGCCTACTGTAGCCAGCACTCAACCTCCACATGTGTTTTTTAAGCGCTGCTGGAATGTAAATCACAAAGAGTGGATGAAGGGCTTTGCTTATCCTTTTCCTTTTCCCAAATGGATACTCAGATTTTAAAGCTTCCTGCTGTTTCTGAACAAATGTGTACATTCCCCCGTCTCTCCTGTGCCCATCCAACAGAGAAGTTGCTGATTTTCATGTCACTGCCCAGTCACGCTCCTGCCAAGCTTCCATGCATTATGTCATGTTTCCTGCCCCGTGTCTGTGTCACTGAAGTGCCTACTACTTGCTCCAGCTCCCAGCCGAGCTGTCTAATTCATCATCAACTCTGTTGCTAGTTGCTCCAATTTATAGGTGCTGTCCCCGTGTTAGCAATAAGAGTTGCTGTTTCCAGACCAAAACCAAGTAAATCTCACTTTATTATCATTCCCTAAATATATTAGCTTGTCATATAAAATCCTAATGCCTCATATGGCAGTTTTTTTTTTTCCCAGCTGAGCCCCATGCAGTGTTCACTGGGCTGCTTTAATGTTTTTTACCAGTGTCTGTTGATACAGTGAACGAAATATCAGAGACAGGACTGGGTGGTGAGGAAATATCTGCTTGCAAAGCAAAGTGTTGATAGGCAGCAAGGTCTGTCTCTCATGGTTTATCTTGCTCTGGCAGAAATGATTTTGATCTGAAGTGGATAAACTTGGATGTAACTTGAGAACAGGCTATGTTAGTTTTCTTGACAACCCCAGCACTGATGATGTAATACTTTCTAAGGTACCCCAAATCTAAAAGGCTGATCATCCTGCTGCCTCTCAAGAGCATCTCTCTGTGCTGCGGTTTCTGTGCAATGTTTTTTTTTTTTTTCACTCCAGCCTGGCAATGTAGGTCAGGGAGAGCTCTGTGGCTTTTAAATTCATATGGCAAGATTACTCTGTAAATCGGACTATGTTGACAGTGGAGCTTTTTTCAGCTGAAAATAAACAAAATGTTTATGGTTGTTTTTCGTTAATGTGTGCCAGGAACTATTTATATTACAGGTAGTGATTGGTTCCCCTTACTCACTGTGACGCTACTAGGCTTGTGCACAGTCAGTTAGCAGTTACGAAGGAGAGATGAGTGTTTGCTGAATTCACCCAAATATGGGTAGAATAAGGAAAATATTTATATTTATAACCCCCTTGGAAAGCTTCAGCTGCTGTAGTGAATCCCAAGAGACCCGCCTGAGTTACTGCAGAGTGTCTTGCAGGAGGCGGTAGGACAATCAGGAGGCATTAAGCCAATGGATCAGCTGCACATCTAGCTAAAATCCAAGCCCAAACAATCTGTGTGCTCAAGAAAGCTGAGTGAGGGGGTTACTTTCTCTGTTGAAAAGCCTCCAGAAATGTGGAATATTGTTTATTATTTTATGTCATCGTTTAGCAAATGTGTGAGACTAATGAGTGCTGAGAACAGAACTGCTGATTGAGAAATTGTGTCCACTGTTTTTGTATTCATTTATGAGAGAGTAGTGCTCATAAGCTGTTACCAGATCTCAGTTTATACAGTTTGCATTCTGTTGATGCACTTGGGATGCATTTGATAATCATCATGTTTGACAGGTATTTCTGTAGCCATTGTGCACAGGCAGACATGGCTCTTATATTTCCATATATAAAAACATGCTCCAGAGTGTTTATTCTTTTACAGGGTGCCCCCAAAGCAGTTGCATTGCCATGAATGAAGTGCCCACTTTTTTCTCAAGGATGCAAAATGTGTGGTGCACCTGTCGGTACGCTTAGAGCTCGTGTGATGCCAGTGCTGGTGTGATCTCTGCTGCTGATGTAGAAGGCAAAAACCCTAATTTGGTTTGATGCCAGAATCGGGACTAGGTCACCAATCTTCTTACTGGGATTTAGGAGTCCTCTGGGTTTTTTTAGATTAGTGTTAGCTGTTTTGGATTGCAAGCTCAAACGGCATTAAAGAAGGTTGCCCCTAATAAAAACTATGTCATATTATACAATGTCATTGGCATTTGCTGCAGGTGTGTAACTGCAGCATGGACAGTGTTACGTATTTATCTGTTTATCTAAATACTTCATTTGCAGGTGTCAGAAAAGATTATTTTCAGGAATGGCAATACATTTCAATATGGCATATTAAGATAAATATCAATAAGCTGATAAATTATAGTGCTACCATAATGGGGAAAAAAAGAAAGTGATCAGTTATCACTGTATGTTAAAATACCTTCTTGTCTACTGGAAGTTTCCTTTTTTATGTGGCATTCATTTCTATGTGCAGAGCAATATAAGATAGAGTCCTAAATTAAAAAAGCAGAAATAAGAAGAATAGTATTGAAGTTTTTATTTCAAACTATTAGAACGTGTTAATCACATACTGCGACATTCTATGCAGGTTCATACATTAAAAAAGTTAATAAAGAAATAGGACATTTGGAGAGCTTGTACTGGCATGCAGCCTTCAGGTAAAGCATTTTCTTATATGAAATATATTCACGTTGGGGGGAAAAAAAGTCTTTTTAATACAGCTTTTATTTAACGAAATCTTTCTGAAATTGCTTCAATCTTAGTTCTCCCCACTTTTGACTAAATAGTTTATTTAGTAGATTGTATTTGGAATTGTGACTAGGGACATTTCCAAATACAGTTTACCACTGAACTATGGAAAACATTAAATTTTACTTCCTTTTGAGAACCAAAAAATGAGTGTGTTTGGCTTTGAACCTTTTCTTTTTATTGAGCGTATTTTTTCCCTTTTGTGACCTGAAAGGCTGGCAGAAATGTCCTGTTCAGTATCTCCCACATATGCTGGCAAACTGCTTAGGAACTGAATGAGAGCATTCTGTCCATCCTAGGGATGCACGTGTCCTCATAAATGTTCATTTATGAACATTTATTATTATTGATTACATGTTATATTATGAATATAATAATTTCTGAACATTTATGTATCCTCCTCATCCAGTGGAGGGCAACAAAGATGCTCTGGAGACCTGGAGCGTCTCTTCTATAAAGACAGGACTGAGAGAATTGGAGTTGTTCAGCCTGGAGAAGAGAAGGTTCCAGGGAAACCTCATTGCAGCCTTCCAGTTAAAAGGGACTTACAGAAAGGAGGGAGAGAGACATTTTTACACAGGCAGATAGTGATAGGACAAGGGGGAACTGTTTTAAATTAAAAGAGGCAAGATTTAGATTATATGCTAGAAGAAAATTCTTTACTGCAAGAGTGATAAGACACTGGAACAGAGAAATTGTGGATGTCCCATCCCTGGAAATGTCCAAGGCCAGGTTGGATGGGACTTTGAGCAACCTGGTCTAGTGGGGTTGGAACTAGATGATCTTTAGGTCACTTCCAAGCCAAGCCATTCTGTGATTCTTCGATTTATAATACTCTTCATATACCAACCCCAACATTTTTTTCTCTAAGAAACTTGAAATAGTTGGAATAAAAAGACTAGTTAATTTCTTTTATCTTTAAGCACTGTTTTGTGTGGGTATTTGTTGTTTGCTTTGTCACTCCATCTGTCTTCTGTCTTTGGTGTACGGTGTTGCACAGCAAACTTCAGCAAAGGTTTTGTTCCATAGCAGAAATGACTTACTTGAAAATGTTTTGTGTAATGCCTAGAACATCAGTCTCAACAGAGTGAACTTTCAGATGAATTAACTGTTGTTGATGTTTCTGGAACTGCCATTGCCATTTTCAGCAAGCACGGCAGGGGATGTAGATGTCTAAATTCCAGTGGTTAAGTCATGTTATGCTTGCAAAAGTTTTTATCATGCACATTACACATGTGAGATTTACTTCAGTAAACCAGAGGAAAACTTGCTGATTTTCTACCACGAAGAATTCTCCTGTTCTTCTTTCTGGATGCTCCTCACTTAGCTTCCTGCTGGAGACTTCAGTTGAGAAATGATAGATTTGAAGAAATTCAGGGTTTCTTTTCTCATCTGTCATCTTTCTTCTTCATCTTTTCCCTGTGGAGAGGAATTGTGGAGAAGTGTAAATAGCACAAGAGCAAATCCTTTGAAAATGCAAATTAAAAGTGTGTAGAAGTGAAATGAAGTTAAACTTCTTTTGAATTACTGCTTCCATTTATCTTTCTTGGAAATAAAAACCAAACGATTTGCCTTTTTTTTTTTTCAGCTTCAATCAAGATTTATTCAAAGAATGTGTTCTCCATATTTGGAAATTTTCTGGCCAAACACACAATAATTAGCTTCTAGAATTTCCTTCATATCCTGACCAGCTCAAACTCTTTTCAGAAAAAAGCATAGGAAATGTCATAGTATGTTGATTATTATGTCATTCACAGATAAAAATGTGCTTCTCACCAGAACAGCTATGTGACTTTAGGATGTCTCATTGGCTCTCCATAGATGGAGAAGCGACGTGATGTGGCCAGGAGCTTCTCTGTATTTGGAGCCACACTGAATTCACTTTTAAATTTGCATCTGTTTGTATGCATATATTATGTGCATTAAATTTTTTTTGCGTTTCCCTATTCATATTAATTTATTACATATATGTGATGTTGAGATCTCTCCCCCAGAAATGGGGGTTTTGATACAAAAGTGGTCTTGGAAGCTTGGTCACTTTAGTATGCACGTAAATGAGTATTTGCAGAAGTAATGGGGCTTTTTTTCTGGAATTAGGCATATTTTTTGGAAAGTTGGGTAATTCACGAGGAAAGAATGAGAAAACATGCTGTCAGGAGGCTGGAATTCAGCAACTCAGCGACTCAGCTGGGGGAACTTCGGAAAGAGAAATCTCACTGCGGTGAGAACAAACTATAACCAGTTAGTCATTTTCACTTGTTTGTGTTGCAAGAATAATTGCAGAAGCTGCAGTGGGGGAGGGAGAAACTTCTTGTGTGTGCTAGTTATTTGTTGCCCTACAACAACTTTTGCAGGTGTTTTCATGTGTTTGCACAGAGGAGACTACTGTGCAGCCCATGTAGTGTAGAAACCAAAGTGTCAACCAAGATAAATTACAAAAAGTAATTTAAATTGAAACAGTAAAATGAAATAAAATCAGTGGTCTGGACACAATTGGTATCTTTTTCGTCAGGCACATTGCAAATGAAAAAAGTTGGCTAATGCTTCCCTATCAGAAAGAACAGGGGAAAAGAAAAAGGTTAGTACAGCCACATGCCAAAATACATTACAGCATGCAAGGCTAAAGCCAGCCCACACATTTATACAGTGCATTGTTAAGATTCATTGGAAAGTGCAAATGCTAATTAGGAATGTGAACCAGATAACCTCAACATCAGTTCGAGTCCAATTATTCCTACCGGGATTTCATGATACAGATCTGTTTGTCATTCTTCCAGGGATTGTGCCCAACTACAGTTATTACAGTAATTGCATGGAGTTTGATGCCAGGCTAGTACTAGTGTGACACTGCTCGCTGGCAGCTTGGCAGTTTTTCCAAGGAAAGCGGCAATGTCATGTTTGCATATGTATTCGCACAGAAAGATACGTGCAAACTCCATTTAAAAACCAGATCCACAGCTGTGATACTGGTTCATCTTGCTGTGCTCCTTGACTGATCAGAAAGGGAGGTGAAGTTTCAGACCATCTGCCCTGACCTTGCGGTTACTGTGCAGCGGAGATGATGGTTATCGGTGGCAAAAACGAATCCTGTTGTAGCTGTTTGGTTGCGGAAGTTTCTTCTCTCTTCAGGTTTTCTCTAGCACTGCAAAATTTGGTCCGAATGTGATCTCTTGTAATTGATTCCATGCTGCAGGCAGCTCTTGCGCAGCATTCTGCACCCACATGAGACTGCAGCATCGAATGCCAAAGTAGACCCACCCCTAAATGCGTCGCTTTGGAGGCTGCAGTAGTTTCATTTCTAAAAAGCAGAGAGGGTTGTTTGCTGTTCTTCGGCTCCTCCTGTTTCCCTATCAGTGAGAGGAAGGTAATATACAGAGGTGCACAGAAATCCCAGTGTCATGGCCATGTATCATGGTTTGCAGGGCCTGGGGAGGCCCCTGTTGTGAGCAGGGCAGTGGCTGGTGCTGGGTCAGGCCGGCTGTAGCATTGCCTGGCCAAGGCCATGAAACCCTCTAAGAACAGAGACCCTTTGGCCCTCCTGAGCTACCGGTCCTAGTGTGGCATTGCCCCTCCGGGGAGAAATCTATCAGACAGAGGGTCGCATTCTGTCTGGAAGAAGCTCAAGTGTGACAAATCCTCAGCATGGACACCTCTTTGCTGGAATAAAGCTAGCAAAACCAGCTGGTCCTGTAGGTTGGAGGTTACCCCAGCAAGTGAAAGTGGGTCATTCAGGGTGAGGTGCAGCAGAAGAGAGGCTCAGGCTGCATCATCAGAGTGGGTGCCAAAATGCCCTGAAGGAAGACTGCAAATGGTTTTGTTTCAGGGCAGGCCAAACCAGGAGCCATAGCAGCTTAAAGGAGACATTTGGGAGAGGTGGTGCTGCTCCTGTGGGGGAGCCAAGCCTACAGCCTTGCACAGAAATAAAATTTGTCCCTTGGAGGCACCAGTTCTGAATCCTGATAATTTTCCCCTGCCACAACTGGCTTCCAGTCTAGGAAGCACTATCCACCACATGACATTTGAAATCTTTCTCATCTCGTCCCTGTATCTTACTAAATACCAGAGGAATTTCCTGAGGTCTTACTGGTACCTGTATGACAGACAAGAAAGTTGGTGTCACATCTTTGTGTTAAGTTGTTGGTTGCTCATTTTCTATGTGATTTCCCCCTTTGCTTATCACAGTACAAGAACACATGGGTTTGGTAGCTTGGTTGCTGCAATACAAGGGATTTTATTACCTGAGGGTTCCTGATGGGCAGAAAGGTGGAAAAAAGTAAACGATATGCCCTGGTAGCACAGAAGACCAGTGCCATCCTGGGCAACATTACCAGAAGGTCAAGGGAGGTCATCCTTCCCCTCTACTTAGCTCCTGAAGTTCTGAGTCCAGTCCTGGACTCCTCAGTACAAGGGAGACATGAACATATTGGACAGAGTTCAGCAAAGGGCCACAGATATTATGAAGGTCCTGGAGCATCTATTTCATAAGAAAATCTGAGAGCTGGAACTGGTCAGTCTGGAGAAGAGAAGGCTCTAGGGGGATCTTACCAATGTGTATCAATATCTGATGGGAGGAGTAAAGAAGACAGAGCCAAAGTATGCCCAGTGGTACTCATTTGCCAAGAAAAGACGCAAGGGGCACAAAGTGAAAGATAGGAATTTTCATTTAAATGGAAGAAAAAAAAGGTTACTATCATAGTAAAGATCAAACAATGGTCAAACACTGGCACAGATTTCCCACATAGACTGGGAGTCTCCGCCCATGGAGATGTTCAAAACCCAAGTGGACACAATCCTGAGAAACCTGCTTTAGGTGGTGCTTCCCGAGAAGGGCAGGTGGACTAGACAATCCCCATAGGTGCCCACCGGCCTCAGCCAATCTGTGGTTCTGTGATTAATGTGCAGTACGTATTTTATGGCTGGAGCTATAATGTATCAATAACAAATGCTTGCATGTTTTCACTTGAATGATGTTTGTGCATTATAAGTATGTTACAGCTTATGGGCTTAATCATAATAAAGGGAAACTTTTATATTTTTTTCTGCTTTAATAAATACTGAATATTGTACCCAAAAGTTTGCCAATGAGAATAATTGACTTTATAATAATCTTGTTATCCAGGCAGAACTAAGACAGAAGTGCTTAATTTTTGAGCTTCTCATTGTTATCTTGTTCTGGTGATATTGTAAAGGGGGTAGGGGTATAATGGAGGGATATGGGTTGAAGAAGCTGATGTAGAAAGGTTTGAGCATGGACTGTTTCTGGAGAAGACAATTAGGGGAGGCCTTCAGCCTTGGAGGGAGGGAGAAGCTCAGTTCCAAAACGGAGGAGAAGCTGGTGAGAAGAGAGGCTGCTTCTCCTTTCCCTTGTGTGTGTGTGGGAATTGCTAGCAGGCAGAGGCTTGCCAAGTTTGCTGCTGCTGGCTCCTCTCACCAGGAGCTTGACCAGGAGGTTGTTTATTCCCTCTCCAGCTTCAAGAGAGAGCCCTGGCCTTTATAGAGCTGCAGGGATGAGGCTGTGAAAAGCATGAAGTTTTTGCTCCCGGACCTTTTTGTTCATTTATACCATTAAATCTATGTTTTGTATTCTTTCTGTTGTCTTGATTTGCCAGAGCGTAAGCAAAGTGTCTTTTTTCACATCTGCACGTTTCATTTCATCCCATTCATGCCCGAAAAATATCTAAGAGTAATTTTAGTGGAGACTTGCAACATTTGCCTTTCAGAAAAGCTCTTAATTTACAGGGCCAGTATTTTTTTTTTTTGACTGCTGGGAATTGATTGGCATTTTTGGAATTAATTTATGATCCCCAGTAACCAGCAGACTGTCAATCTTTCATTGTCTTAGACTTGTCATTCCAAAATGATAGAAAGCAAAGGTTTAGGATGGATTGAGGAGCTGTATGAATTTGTAAGCTGACCTTTCTCTTCTCCTCCCATTCTCTCCCTGCCAAAGCAATGATACCCGTGTCTTTCTTGGCATGGTTATTTGGGCACACAGTAAAATAAAAGCAATTAGCAAGAGCACAGGAGGTCTGTTCAGTTTCTTTAATTATATATTCCTAACTAAACCTCTTAATTTCCCATGAATTTATGCAGTTGCTTCCCCTTGCTGTATTTCTGTGCAATGATGTTTTAGAAGCAGACTGTGCCTGCTCACGCCACATGGGTGCAAAGTGGTAGTGTTGCCTATATACAGATGCGCGAGGATTTCTTTTGGCTTTTGCATTGGAGCAGCAGAGGTGGCTCCATTGCCAGACATCCCCCACTCCCCAAATGACTGGAGTCATCTAAATCCTGCTCCTGCAGGTCATCTCTGACCTAGGGCAGTGGCAAGGCTGCAACATGAGGCTCATCTGTCTGGACGCTGATGGGCGTTTCTGTGGATGAGGGGAAAAGAGATGGTCCTGGTAAGGTTTTCCCTCAGCTATCACCAGTTCCTGCCTTCTAATGGTGAAGAGAGCACCCAAACCGGGAAAGCCTGTCAGTTACATATGGTATTTCTGATGTGCTCTTGCAGCACCAGCAGTGTTTTCCCATATCCTGATGCAGCAGGAATTTTGCAGAAAGTGACTGAGTACAACTTTGGCATCTTCATACAGGAGAAGGAGGAGGAGGGGGATATATTGCCATGCCAATTATTCGGGATTGCCATAGTTATCCTCACTTGCCTGCAATGTGTAGCCAAACAAGAAATTCTGAGTGTTGGGGGTTTTCTGGTTGGCTGGTTTTTATTACAGCACAGCCCTGCACAACTGTTTCCTGTAGTTCCCTGTTAAAACACCATACCTTACAGCTGCTAGCTAGTATTTCTCAAAGCGGACATCTGTGTAGCTACACGGATTGGCCACATAAAACAGCTCCTGTGCTGGCCTTAAGTGACTCTTAAAATTAAGAGAGCATTGAAATGTCACAATTTGAATACATGTAAATGGCGCAGTGGTGCAGACAGTATTTTTAAAAGCTGGTGTCCTCTAGAGCTAACCTGCTTATTTCTCTCCATTCAGTATAAGTACTTAGTTTGTTAACAAGTAAAGAAGCAGGCAATTTGGCAAAATGCAGCTTTGCTTGCTTATAGCAGAAATGTGTCTTTTTTGGCTGGAAGATTCTGAGTTCATTGCTCTCCACACAGCAGTAGTGAGATCTTTTTTATCCTCCTGTTCCTCTACATGGAGCATCAAGTATAAAACCACCAACCTCTTATTATCTACTTCCAAGTTTGGGGCATGAAGAATTAACTAAACACTTGTTTGACATTATAAAGGAGCTGGAGCATTTTTGTGCTTTCTACTACAGGGTGGAAAGCATGTGACATGCAAAACAAGGCCGTAAAGCTGTTTGCTCAAATGGAAGCCACAGTAAATGAAGCTACAGCAATGCACTTGTAATGCAATTCTGGGCCTGGTTTTTTTTTTCCTCAGCTGGAGAACACTTTTTAAGCTCAGCCACATGCATCAATTTCCCCATTGATAAAAATGTAAAGGATGTTTCCCAGTGTCCTTTCCCATATACCATCAGAACACTAAATTTAACATAAATTACATTAAGCTTCTCAACTCCCTCCATTGTCTCTTGTAATGTTTTCACGGAGTGTTAGGCAGCAATCCTCAATTCTTTTCTTTTTTTTCTCTTGGCTTGCTTACCACTTCTAAAATAGTTTGAGGCCAGCGTTGGGCTCCATGGGTTTGTTGGCATAGCTGTGTCAGCTTGGATTGTGAACTATCCTCCCCCAGCCAAGACTGCTGGGCTGGTAGCACAGTCCGGGCACAACTCTGTCAGCAGAGGCACGTAAATTTGGGGGCAGCATTCTCTCATCTTCTGTTTCAAAACTGCCTGCATTGCCTTTGAAGCAAGTAGTGTATTTCCAGTCTGCTTCAGGTCATGTGTATTCTACAGATAAAGAAAATGCTGTGCTGACATCAACTAAAATATTTATGTATGCGTGTGTTTGGAATAAAGTGGGAAGATTTTTTTCCTTTAGCTGAATTGCACTTATGGAAGTGGGCAGTGATGAAATAGTGTCCCAAACAATTTTGAATTGATTATCATAATTAATACATATCAAAGTTGGCACATGTAGCTTATAAAAAGGACATTTCTGTCTGCATTTGGTCTTTTGGAGATTTTTTTTTTTTCTCAACTTGACATACAACACTGAGAACTAGGATGACCTGACTATTTACTGTCCAATATGAGAGATACTACGAAGCTTCTGCTAAGGTCTCTGGCTGTTGACAGATATCTTCTCATCTAACATGTCAGCAGTAAAGAAGGTTAGTGGGACAATGGAAAGCTGCTTTCTTACCCAGCTGCATTCCCAGTTAGATACTAGGCTCTTTCCGTGATTTCAGTAGATAGTGTAATCACATTTCCCTGTATGTTAGACGAAAATGAGTCCTGGAATTAGTCCATGTTGTTACTGAAGCAAAAGGTATCTCCATGTTTGGTTTTATCTCCAGTGGATTGCCACTCCGCCGCAGTCACAGCTCTGATAATCCATGACCAGGAATATTTTGTGCTGCTGTTCGTTGCCGCTTGCACACAAAGAATTGCTCTGGTTTGCAGAAATATGACCTCAGCATGCCCTTGAAGTTGCAGTTTCTGAAAGACAGAAGAGATCTTCTGTTGAGACCTGAAACATGACATGTATGACTTATTTTTAACTCTGCAAAAAGACTTGAGCTTTTAGGGAAAGAGACTTTGCTCCATTCAGCAGCTTCCTATGAAGCTCCAGGTCAATAGGTTAGAAAGACAGATGCATTGAAATGAATGATTTTAAGGTTATTGATTTGACAGAAGAGGTGTTATTTTAATGCTTTATTACGTTGTTTTCCAAACATAATATTTTTTGTTCTGTTTTCTGTTCATTTCCTACAGAAACGTTCCAGAGGTCAAGTGCTATTTGACAAAGTCTGTGAGCATCTGAACCTTTTGGAAAAAGACTACTTTGGACTAACATACAGAGACACAGAAAACCAAAAGGTAACCCACAGAGCTGCAGCTGGCCTTTGGCATGCGAACATCAGAGCTCACTGAGAGACTCCCCAGACAGTTGCAACAATCCAGAAGTTGGTTTTATCTTCCTTGCCAGGTTCCATAGACACAGTTTGAGCTATTGTTTTTTGTGACTCCTTAAAAGCATCTCCCGTGTTTCCCTGGCTTCCCTCTGTTTTGGCTGTTTATGACATGAAGGAAGTTAATCATGTAGCTGGTTCTCTTTCTAGTATAATTTATTCCTTTACTGCCATAGATGAAAGTCAGATTTACATTCAGAGATACACTGCCAAATATATAATACTAAAATATGGCTTAATAATACTGTGGTTGGGGCACAGATAAGCAGGAGATGATTGACTGCTCCTGCTAACTGCTAAGATAAGGTAAGGCTCCAAGTCTTGACTTTCTTTATCTTAGCGTTATTGTTGAATTGACTAAAGACATTAGTCTTCAGAAGCAGTTGGTAGAAAGAGTGAATCACATTCTGCTTGTCTGCATCTCAACTTTAGTATGAAATAAGCTGTGTCAAAGATTATCTAGTGTGCAGGTGATATGTATATATATTGTTACAAGGAAAGAGAGAGTATCAAATGAGAATTTAAAATATGCTGTGTGATTTTGGGCATTTTAAGATAAATATTTTGAAACAGTGCAAAACTTCTTAGCAATATATGCAGTAACCCAGCAGAGCTCACTAGGTGAAGGTATTTTGTGCTTTATGTGGCCTGAAAGGTCTTCCCTGATGGAGCTGGAGCTCTTACTAGTTTTTTAGCTGCTTTTGTCTTGTGGGAGCAACAGTTGTATTTTCTAGACTTCCGTTTGTTTCAATTATATATGATACAAAAAAAGTCAGTCTTTTTGTCTCTCCTTCCCCCTTTCTTTATGGACTTCTTTGTTTCTGATTCAGAAAATCACTTAAGCAGATACTTGGTCCATGCCAGTGCAAGAAAGCACTTTAGCATATGCTTAGTTTTGAGTTTGATAAAAGCTAGGCAGATGTCTAAGTGCATTTCCAGATAGGTGTGCTTTCATGTACTGGAAAGAGAATAATGGATTTATTGTTAACATTTGGTTAGAAGAAATAAACATTTGTAGGTCACCATTTACTTTACAGAAGTAAACAGTTAAAAGAATAACTGCCTGCCACCACATTTATTGATCAAAACATGTATATTTTTAATGTCAAAGTACTTAGCAATTCACCTCCATCCTCTGCTACATAACTTCCAACAGAACATATGTGCCCACATCACATGACATCTTTGTAAGCAGAAATGCTGATGCATCTTTAATTTTGTGGTACATAGTGTGCTTTTGTCCTCAGCAATAGCTGGAGTTCTTCAGGCTCATGTTTTGCACCACAGACCAGGTTTGGACAGCTGCAAACTGGTTGTTTTTGTTGGGGAGGGATTGTTGTGTTCTGCTTGTTTGATATTTCTTTAGTGTTTTTTTGTTTCTCTGATACATTTGTTTATCTTTCTGTGGAGAAAATGGAACTTTCCTAGGGGAAGCAAACTTTTTTCCTGGGACACTATGCATTTTAAATATTAATTTGATTCTGTTAGAGGTCAAGGCAGCAACGGCACTAAGAGACCCCAAGCTGCTGTGTGCCTCACCCAGAGGAATTTTCATCTGCTCCTTGGCGTCCATGGAGTACTAACACATCACTGTGATAATTCCCCATCTTCTCAGAAGGGTTCTTTTCGTGCATAGTCACTGGGCTTTGCACGGTGTGGATGGGGGCAGAGGTGCTGTGGTTCTGCCTCTAGTTTCCTTGGAAAAGCCCCTCATGCCCACACTGGTTTGTAAATGGGTTACTGCCCTACTCTGCACTTGCTTATCTTCTAGCAAGGCTTTTAGCCTTTCCAGGATTAGAGAAAAAAACTCAACCAAGCAACCAATTGTAACAAGCTTCTAGAAATTTAGTTTTCCCAGAAGATACTCTGGAAAAAAGATTTCTGCAGATTCACTTTACCAATTCCTATTTTTTTACTCTTCTATTTCAAACCATTTAGCCCCTCAATGTCTGGGAAGGTTGATAAAAATCCTGCTTCTCTCCAGGGCCACACCATGAAAGGCAGTTCTAACCCAGCCTACTGCTGCTCCAGGGAGAAAGGGGTGGCAGTCCTTTCTGTGTTCTAGCTTTGACTCATAGCGCTGTTTTAAAAATAATGTTTATTGTGTTTTCTAATTCAAATTAAAAAAAGGAAACATTTTCTTTGCAGAACTGGTTGGACCCTGCCAAGGAAATCAAGAAGCAAATCCGAAGTAAGTTTGTTATGGTTGCCCCCTTTTACATGTCTCGTTGTGGCAACAAAGCCTGTTTTACAGTCATCTTTGGTATCTAGTCCCAAGTCTTTGGCAAAAGAATTGCCTGCATCTTGTAGATATTTTACCCCATAATGAATGTGAGTAGTTACTGAGGCTCGTAACAAATGAACTTCCATTGCTGAAAACAACTTGACATTTGCAGAGATGCAAAAACCTGAGGTTTGACATTAAGCAATGTAACCTTAGGGACTGGGCCATGTATATGAATTATTTCTTGTGTTACTGATATTTATATCATATCCAGGAACACTACTCATGCCTCATACTGAAATATTTCACTGATGAGAAGATAGCATTCTACCTAAAATATCTTTCCTTTCTGCATTTCAGAAGCTTTGATCTTTGCTCCTAAAATGACCATTCAGCTCACAGAGAAACAGTCTATTTTCTGATTCACATGAATCTTTTAAAAATCTTGGTTGTTAAAACTAGATGTCTGCTACATTAGAAATTCAGAAACCTCTCAAAGGAAAACCTTGTTGAGACCACCAGGCTCAAAATTTGACCTGCCTTTTTTTACTTCCCCTCACTTTTAAAACTTGATGAAATTTTATGTGTGTGATTTCTATGCACAGGGAAGCTCAGTATTTTTTTTTTCTTTGCCCATGTAAATGATTTAGAACACTTGTGCTTGCACAAGCAAATATATCTGGTAGTTCACATTTGTTGGACCAGGCCTGGCAAGTGAATCCTTTCCCTCTCCAAGATTCAGAGGGTTAATTTACACTGGAAAATGTCCCCACTTACTATGAACAAACTCACCTTTCCTCCAGTAGTATTTTCATTACAAGTAAGTGATCTGCCATACAAAGTAATAAAAATCTGCCTTTTCTAAATCTCATGAGAAGATGTATCTGGAGAAGAAGGTGCTTTAGACCTCAGTGAATCAGGTTACGCTGCTGGTCAATACAAGTAAAGCAGCTCAGCTCCCCACCACAGATTTGAAATGCATTTCATATGTTCCCAAGCCATGAAATAGACAATGAAAGGTTGTGACAGCGGGAGATTAACCAGGGCAGAAGAGTCTCGTCCTGTACTTAAGGCAGTGGACAGTTGTATTTGCAGAAGATGACAGCAATAACTTGCTTGTACAAATCACCCCAGAATTTTCTAACAGGACAATGGTGAAAAGTAGTGCTGTTACCCATGATGCTTTCCAAACATATATATCATCCTGCTAAATGCTGGTTGAGTTGTACAACACTCATACCACACTGCAGACCACAGGGATTTCATCCCAGTGATGAGAAAGGGCCATATGTGTGACCCTTCATTTGCACCTACTAACTCGCACAGTGTTAGGTTTTATTTAAAACCCTGTAAGTATGGGGTGAAGGCCTCTTACTGTAGTATCTTAACCATCTGTGCTGTGTGATAGGCTTTATCATAGGTTTGATTTATTTCATGTGTGCCAAGGAATAGATTTATGGGCCCCTTCTGTCTGTTGTGGGACCAGGTGCCACCCACGGGTTGCACTCCCACCTTGGGTCTGCTCTGCTCCCTGGCAGGACCATGCCTCATCCTCACTGCCAGCCGCATCTTCCTTTCACCAGCTTTTATGGCCCAAGAAAACAGAAAAGTTCCTAAAATCAAGGACTCCAAAAGTCTTACAAAGACCTGAAGTCCTGATGATAAACATCAAAACTCTTCTTGCACTCATAGAATCACAGAATGGTTTGGCTTGGAATAGACCTTAAAGATCATCTAGTTTGAACCCTTGCCATAGGCCAGGCTTCTCAATGCCCCATCCAACCTGGCCTTGAACATTTTCTCAGGTGTGTGGATCATCAAAGTGAATGGGCCTTTGCATGGAATGAAATTTCCCTGTTGTCTCTAAATAAATACTCCCAAAGACCCAATTTGGAGAACTATACAGTATTTCTGGGCGAGTAGATCTGTCCAGCATATAAGCTGTCCTACCAGAGAGTGCACCAGATACACCTTCAAACCCTTTCAAACCTTCAATACACTTTAGGAGGTAACTAGGTACAACGTGCCCTTGAATGGAAGATCATGGGAAAGCCCTACCCTGTGTCAGGTTTATAAGGAAAAGTCCTGAATTTCACAGTGTTCCTGAGCACTTGTTACATGGCCAATATGGATTTTTCGAGAGGGATATTTATTTCTAGTTAGATTTGTCCTTTGGCACCAGTGCACTTCAGAAAAGAGAAGTGACATTACTTTGCTTCTGGTTTCTGGACTACAAAAATACTGTAATTTATGTGGTAGAAGTAGATATGAGTAGTATTAGTTGGTATATTCCACAACAGAGGCCTTGGTGAAAAGTCTTTTTATTGGAAAACCACCTTGTTTCTTGTGGTTTGGGGTTTTGTTATTGCTTTTTATTTGCATTCAAGACATGTGCTAGTGTAACCTGCCCCTTTTTTTAGAATAGCTTCTATATTTACATACCATGTTCAACTCTTTTTTAAATCTTGATATTCCTTCTTTACAACATTTAAAGCTAACACTCCAGAAAACTTCACCAACTGTGGTGGTACAAACCAGTATCCATCATGTGGGTCACCTAAACTTACTGAAATAAGTAAAGAATTCCCTAGTGCTATGTACTTTCTTCGGTCATGCTCTCCGCGTTTGTCCTTGCAGCTTTGTCTGCACAATTTATGTCTGCTGAAGAAAGGAGCTATGTGCTGAGGCAGCACTCTGAGAGGATGCTGTGAACTGGTTTGAGCAGCAAGACCTTGGCACATAACCCTGCTCCAGAGCCCATTCGTACTCTGGCTTGTGGTGTTTCCAGTACCTCTGTGTTTTGGGTTATTGTTTTTTAAAGCTTGTATAGACTGTGTTTTCAGGTGGCTATTTTCAATAAACCTTGATTTTAGACCGAGAGTTTTTTTAATATTAGTAATAAATTACTGCTCCCTTAGAGTGCTCACTTCAGTGGAAATCTTACTAAATAAGAGCTGTAAAATCTGATCTAATACAGTGTCTTCAGTGGGAAGTGTGGGAAAAAGATACTAAACCCTGTTCTTATTAATTGCTTGGCTGGGATATTTTTAAGTCTGTTGATTGAACGGCATGAGCATCTTTGTTTGCACTTACAGTGTACTTTCAGTCAATCTGTGTTCTTTTCCAGGTGGTGCTTGGCAGTTTGCATTTAATGTGAAATTCTACCCTCCAGATCCTGCCCAGCTATCTGAAGATATTACCAGGTGTTTTAAACATTAAATACCCTTCTAGAACGGGCTTAAAAGCTGTTCCTAGTAGCACTTACACTGTAATTATCCAAGAAAAGGAATGTTTTATGTTCCCATTGTATGTCTTTCTCATATAAGCTTATGGAAAATATGCAAGGCTTTGGCAGAAAAGACAGTATGAACAGTGTCTGTCCTCTGAGCTATGAAGACTTTTGTATAATTTAGCTCTAAACCCCAGCTTTTTCAATATACGTATTCCTGGGAGTTGATTTTAATTTTCACAAAGATGCCTGATGCCCATTTTTGCCGGTGGTAACAAGATATTATTGTGAGTAAAATCATATCTATGAAAGGAAAGAAGTGACATGATGCCGTGGTTAAAACACCATGCTGAATCCAAACCAGGGCAAGCACTGTAGCAGCTACTTAAGAAAAATAACTCTTTCCCAGCTGAAACCAGAATAGATAAGAACAAGCATGCATATAAATTTTGCGTGTCATTTGACAAAGTAAGCAGTTGATGTGCATGGAATAGAGATTATGATGGTAATGAGTGGCTGCTCCCTGCTCTCCAAGTCACTTAGCTCTGCAATCTACACCTCTGCTCTCTGTTTTTGTATTCAGACTGCAACCACAACCAAAAGAACCCTCACCTGATTTCCTCCTTGGTGTAGGGCGCAAAGGCTTTGAGCCATGACAAGTTTTGTGCCATCAGCAAACTGTTCCCTAGCCTATTTCAACATTTTGCAGCCTGTGGATATTTTTAACCTTCAGTGCTTTGTGGACTTACTTGTTGCTTTTAAGGCAGCACAAAGCCTTTGGCCTAGATCAGAGGTTCCCTGTGGTAGGTACTGTGCAGAAATAGTGTGCCAGGAGTTCACACTTGAACAGAGAACTTGCAAAGGAAAGGATTGCTTTTTTCCTCTTGTCACTCTCAAATTTCCCCTGGTAACTCTGCCTTTGCCACCAAACCAATGCTCTTCACATTATTTTCTGTTTTCTTCTATCTGGTGATCCCTTGCACTGCTTATCTCTGTGGTTTTAACAGCATTTACTGTTTAAATGAATTTTTGAGAATGCACAACAGTTTGCTAAAGAGACAGCTTATGTTTTTTGAATGACTTAGAGGTCAGCTACCCTTTTATGAACAGTATATGAGGATTTTAATTATTTTTAAAAGAAAAATTTAACTGTAATTATATTTTCAATATAATTATAATTTAATTATTTTCTTAAAAGAATTATCAGGTAGATTTATCTCAATGATTTGTGATAGAAATCTAGTATGTTTAATGGGTATTTCTCCATTTATGTCACTAAACAAAGTAATAACCTATTTTATTAAGAGATCTCCATGATGCCATATAACAGTACATTAGGTGTTGCTACTGATAAATTAGGCAAAAGCTTGGTGTTTTGGTTTTGGGGTTTTTTTGGTTGTTTGGTTTTTGGTTTGTGGTTTTTTTTTTTTTTTTTTACAAAATTATTATCTTTGTAAATACCTGAAAAACTCCGGGCTTGGGAACTGTCTGCAAATTACTAGCAGAACTGAGACCTCTTGGCAGTGCTCGGGCAGTGCTTCTTTGGGGGCAGAGGTGGAGGAGCACTTGTCTGAGCCACCTTGGTGCTCTGTTGCAGGTACTACCTCTGCTTGCAGCTGAGAGATGACATTGTGTCGGGTCGGCTGCCCTGCTCATTCGTCACACTGGCTCTGCTGGGCTCTTACACTGTGCAGTCGGAGCTCGGCGACTACGACCCGGATGAATACGGCAGCGACTACATCAGCGAATTTCGCTTTGCCCCAAATCACACTAAAGAGCTGGAGGACAAAGTGATCGAGCTGCACAAGAGCCACAGGTAAGCGGAGGGCAGCAGCAGTGTGAGCTGTAGCCTGCTTCAGGTACCATCCTGGTGCATCAGGAGATATTAAAATCTTCCGTAGTATACTTAGTATTTTTCGGATAAGACTCCTCTCTGTGTCTTTGGATAGAGGAGAGCTTTGCAATGTGAAAGTTAACAAGGTCTGCACCAGATCTTTGGCTCTGGTAGGTACCCAGCTACCTAAGGCATATGGCTGTAGTTCTGACAGGCTAAAAATGTTTTCCAGCTGCTGGATTTTGTTTTGGATTCATGTCCTTAACACTTATGCTAGAACTGGTTGCATTTCCTCAGGGGAATGACACCTGCAGAAGCTGAGATGCATTTCCTGGAGAATGCCAAAAAACTATCAATGTATGGAGTAGATCTCCATCATGCCAAGGTATGTACTTCGGTTGTTTCACAGGTCAGATCTCTCCTGTGGCGTAGTACTTTAATCTGCATGGACTCCCTGATTTATTCTTTCTTGTATTTTTGAGATGGGAGTTTTTTTGGAATAAATCGTATGTCAGCATGAGGAAAGGTGACTGGCTCATGGGATAAGCATAAATATTTCTTGTAACTGTAACATAATTTAGCCTATAGATTCAAAGCACATCAACTTTCATGTTGATTAAGCAGCCAAATCCTTGGGGAAAATATTGAATGGATGCAGTAATGAGGAAGGATATTAGAAGCTGTCCAGAGAGTGATCAATTGTCATTTCATTCAGCTACATTTTCCAATTTAATAAGGCCAACTGTGCTATCTTAACTAGATAAGCAGATAATTTCTAATGCTGCAGAGAACTTTCAAACAATTATTTAGCTGTGCTGGAAACCTAATCAGATTGATGGTAATGGGGAGACAGCATCTTGTCTCTCTTCTGAAGTGTGGTCATTGGGGTAATTCTCCTGGAAACATTCTCCCATGATCAAGTAGATTCTCTAATCATCAGCAGGTTAAGTTATGAATAAGACATGGTCACTCCTCTTGTGTCTTGAGAGAGCCAGCTATTAGCCTTGTGTTGGTTGTCTGACTTTTAGGTTTGGGATGGTTTTTTTCCCAAATAAATTATTACTATTTTTTTCTTCACTCTTCAAAGTAAAGACTAATGGATTTTAACATTTTTGAGGTTAGCAAGCATCCTTTGCAAATGAGTATTGAACCAAAGAATTCTGCCCTGTGGAGAGCACTGCATTTTCTGTAAAGGTCAAATTATTGTGAGCCTGTTTTTGTGCTGCAGCAGATCCTTTCAAGAACTGAGATAAATTTGCAGCTTGGATCTTGAAAGAGCCTGCAACTGTGTCCCTGGGGCATTTCATAGGAGCTGTGCATGTGTGTTAGAGAATTCAAGGCAATCTTTTGTGTTTTGTTAATTGCCTTCAATGAAAATGAAAAATCTGGGTACAGCTCAATGGGCAGCAGTCTACCAGGAGAGATGCCACTGCCTTCCCTGTATCTTGCAGATAGGCACAAAATCTTGAGGCACACGCAGAGCAGAGAGAAATGGATTGGCAAATGTCACTCGCTAGGTTTTTTCCAACACAAAGATATCCACAAACCAACAACAGAACGGATTCCTGTTCTAAATAATTCCTGCTCAGGCTTTGTTACTGAAAATAACATACCATTAAGGCCTAAGTATTATTTTCAGAATATGGGAGAAAGGCTGTGAAGTTTAAGATAGGATATTCTGAGATAACCGTTTTATTTATTGTTTTCTGGAAAAAAACCCTAGTATCCTGGTTTCTTTTTTGTTTTTTCAAATGGAAAGACTCAGAGCAAGAGAAGTTGGTAGACAAGCCAATCTCTCTTAAGTGATTCTCTTAATTTAAACAAGCTGCAGTGGTAACCAAATTGTGTCTGTCTGTGGGTTAAGAAACCCAACAGTAATCTTGGAAATTAAGCTGGAGGTGGAAAAGGTAGACTCTGCGTGAAAAGTCATGTTTAGTTTTAATTAGATCTGCCAGTGAGATCTGGTGGTGTCAGGCTAGGGGACAAGTGTCTCTGTGGATGCCTTTTGGAAGTGATGATGTGGCAAATGTCTTCATGTAAATGTCAATTCATTAAGGCTCTGCCAATATCTTAGGTATTTGACAGATGCTGGACTCACCAGCTACTGTTAAAACTAGTTCTCAGTTATCCAGTGCAAGGCTGTGATAAAAAATATGTTCAAGTGGACAGATTTATCCTCTGGGCTAACGCTATTCTGAGGAAGCCCCCAGTTTGTATGCAGAGCTGCAGGGATGTGCAGCTCAGTATTTCATGCCTCAGACAACACAGCTAACAGCTTTCTGTTCCATGTAACCACATCTCTCCTGAAAAAAAGCCAAATTCTTTTATTCAGTTTTCATTTTACCTGGAGTATCACATTGAAAACCAGTCTCTGACACCGACAAGTAACAGAAGTCGAACAGACTTAGATCCGTGGTGAAGGTGGAGAAAAGGGAGGAAGGCATTTGTCAACAAGTTTTTGAGAAAGTGTATGCAAAGAAGGAACCCCTTGCAGCTGCAGCTATGTGCCATGTATGGGCACACATGCATTTCTGGCATTCACCAGGCAGTGGGATTACTGGCAATGAGACTTTCTTTTTTAGAATCTGTTCATTGTATTTAGATGTTACTCTTTGCTTAGGAAACTGAAACTGATATACACTGAAAACAATTAGCTTTGTGACCTCTGTAGTACCTGACAGTGATATCACACAAGAGCTTTATTTAAAAAAACCTACCTTTAGGGGATGATACTATAATTGTTCGAACATTTATCCTCTATTGGTGTATTCTCTTAACACCGGAGTGACTTTGTGATGCTATTTCTATGTTGTGATTTTTAAACCTTTTTTTATTATTATTCCTTCAAACTTCTTTTTAATTATTATTATTTCAAGCTGTGCTGTAGTCTTTTCATCATGACTGACCATGCGTACCTTTGTGTTCATTTTAAAATGTAATTAGATTGTCACTGTGTGCCTAAAAGATGGCTGGTTGGGAAAACCAGATGAAATTATGAATTCATTTCATGGTTATCATAGGCTGACATCTTCATAGCTTCTGCTGTCAGGTTTTTGTGACTTTAAGTTGTTTTAAAATAATTCCTCAAGTGCTTTAGTGCACTCAGTGCTTTAAGGTGGATTCTTCTTTTCTCCAGCACTACTAGTACTTAGCTAAATAAAAACAACAGTGATAGAAAACAGTGAAGATTGGGTTTAGACTGTTTGAAGAGTTCTAAAGAAAAGACAAATGTATATTTCTTACTTTAAAAATACATATTTATGGGTGTATTCTAATAAGATTGTGGACAAATCTTCTGTACTACTAATGTGTCTGACCTACATCTTCCCTGTCAAATGCAGGTTATAGCATAGGCACAGCCCCACACTTCTAAAAAAGAATCTTTTCTGGTCCAAATGGCCAACTTTCTGCCCACTGGGAATTTCAAAGTGAAATTACTGAGCATACACACAGCAGCGATAAAGAAACTAGCCAAGATGAGCAAACTGCAGAAGAAAATCCTTTCTAAGGATTTACAAGATTTAGTCATGGAGATGAGTGATACCAGGAGACGTAATTTTTTCTGCTGTCCTACTTACTTTCCATCTGGTATTTATGCTAATAACCCTTTTTTATTATGCTAATAAAATTTTGATATATGACTGATACAATTCTTTTAATAACATCTGAAATTTCCCTCCTTCTTTTGGAGTCTTTCTAAAATATAAGGAAACATTGGCAGCCCTCAGTTTCTTTCACCCTGCCCAACCTTACTATTACTTGCATGAATGCATTCAGTGAGTAGGGTAGCACTCAGAAATCAGGTCACTACAGCTGATGCATTAGAAAGACATAGCTCAGATAGAAACACAGGATACAGGAAACTCTACTACTGTAGAATGCAAGGATAGAAATACTGAACAAAGTGCATTGCTTGCTTTTCCAGGATTCTGAAGGAGTGGAAATCATGCTAGGGGTCTGTGCAAGTGGACTTTTAATATATCGAGACAGACTCAGAATAAATAGATTTGCCTGGCCAAAGGTTCTGAAAATTTCCTACAAGAGGAACAACTTCTACATCAAAATCCGACCAGGGGAGGTAAGGGCATCCTGATACTCTTTAGTGAATGAACGTCTTGAAAAAACCTGAGTTCTCATTGATTTGTTAATTTTTCATGTCTTACAAGCCTTGAACATTCCTCTCCATTTGTACTTTTTTAATTTATGCTGATTTTCTTAGGAAAGATTAGGTCCATACTTTCTTTAAAATACTGGTAAAAAAACTTCTTTGGTATTTTTCTGTTTACATCCATGAACTAACATAAAGAATAAATGTGGCCATCTGCACATAAAAAGCTCATCCGTGTTATGAATACTTCGGGAATTTAAGTAACATCTTTCTTATTCATGGAGAGCTTCTTATCCTCCGTCATGTTGTATATTAAATTGGCATCTGTTTGTCTTACCAAGAGATGTAGACAGGTCATACCAAACTTCATAAACATATCAGACTAGTACACTTGGAGTGGGAGCAGAGATCCAGAGACTGATAAAAGAGTCAAGCATCCGTCATTCAGCATTTTTGGTAGCCTCACACATTAGCCCTCCCAGGCGCACCGGAAAGTGTCTTCTGGCTCTGGAGAAGGGGATGTGAAACCTCGTGCAGCGAGTGCCCTCTCGTGGCTCAGCAGGATGCGTAGCAAATACCGACCTCACGGGCCGAGCATGCGCTCACCCAGCAATCACAGAATCATGGAATGGTTTGGGTTGGAAGGGACCTTAACGATCATCTAGTTCCAACCACCTGGCCGTGGGCAGGGACACCTTCCGTTAGACCAGGTTGTTCAAAGCCCCATCCAACCTGGCCTATAAGGTGATTACTTTTAGAAAAAAACAGGAGAAATTCAAGATCATTACAGGTGAAGGAGGATTTCCATTTTAAATGCTGGTACAATAATTGGTCTGTCATAGATGAAAACCCCATATCCATTTAGAGTGTGGAGCTGTATACCAGGACAGAAATCACCTAGATGAAGGCTGGCATTTATCCCTTAATGCAGTGTGGCAGACAGGGGTCCTGAGCCAGTGATTCATAATTGACCTGGGAAATCTGCTGGGTCCCCCACCCCTGAGCCTCAGCCTCTTTTAGAGTCCTAAACTAAAATCCACGAAACTACATCTCCTGCCTTTCAGCAGACACAGTTTTAGTAACCAAATTCCCAGTCCTGAATCTTAATTTAAAAAAACCCAAATGAATAGCCACTGATGTTCCCAGTGCCTGCACTAAAGCTCTCCACCACCGATGCTCTGTTGAGCTCTGCTGGCCTTAGTATGTAGTGTCCTGTGACCAGGTCACAGTTCCACATATTAAATAATCAATGCAGCCTCTTTCCAAATTACAGTTGATGATAATGTGATTCACCATCCCATGTGTTGTCTTTATTATTTTGCTGTTTCCTGCCTTGTTTCTCTGTCAGCTTCTGTAGGGATCCAGGCTTCCTTACAAGCGCCCTTCTGCCTACCTTTCCCCCATCACAGCAACTCTGTTTCACCTACTCAGCTATCTGCATGTAGCCATCATCATGTTACAGTAGTTGTAGCTGGAACAGCTTCTGCATCTGAAATATATAAATTTGCAGCACAATCTAAAAAGGTGTCTTAGTATCCCCAGACAACTCTTTTCAATTACCTGTCTTTGCCTCATCCTCCTCAGGAGATAAATTAACTATAACCAGTGTGATTTACTAACTGTAGTTCTTTCACTGTAAATCTCCTTAATCTAAGGCTATGTAAGACCAGATCAGTCCCTAGGGACTATTGCTCCCCTCCAGATATTACCAGGCTTCCCACTGTAGTTTAAACTGGTGAAATCAAATCAGCAGGGTTAAAAAACTTAATGATGTTTTTCTCAGAAGTCTCCCAAGTCTTAACTGATCTCTTTGTTACTGTAGGGTATAAGACATCACTGTCACCATAAAAAACCTCTTGCTCATTACCAGTGTTTCCCCACAAAAATGATCCTCAAGGGTTGCCATTTATTATCACTCACTCAGCTTCTTTCCCAGACAGTAATCTGTAGAATGTGTATATATGTGTTTATATACATGAGCATATATGTTCACTCTTGCAATGAGATGATACAGAAGGAGGAAATGAAGATGAACCTGTGTACACTGTCTAAAAAGAGATGCACAGCATCAAAAACCTACTTATTCTTTTTTCCTACCTAGTTTGAGCAGTTTGAAAGCACTATTGGGTTTAAGTTGCCAAATCATCGTGCTGCAAAGCGCTTATGGAAAGTGTGTGTTGAACACCATACATTTTTCAGGTATGTTGATTTCTTTTCCTAAAGCTGTCGTATAAAACGCAACAGAAAAGATCAATTTTGTCACCAGAGACAAAACCCTTCAAATCAAATTGTCTTTTTGATCATGAGGTACCTCTGAGCAGACAAGGGAAGCTTATTGCTTCCTAAAAATTTGAAATGTTTCTCCCAAATTATTCATACTATTTCAGAAAGATACTGCTTAAAATCACCATATGGTCCTAATTAATCATTTTGCTTTATCTGTGCCATGATATTATCAGCCACTATAATTAAAGGGATGAAGAACTCTGCTGCACTTCTGCACATAAACTTGCATAGGGAGAACAACTTACATGGAAGATTGCTGGGGGATGTGGGTAAGAGTCTAAAAAGAAAAAGGATATTTTTATTTAATTACATATGAAAGTACAGACAGTAGTAGGTGGTGTGTTTTTTTGGTCACCTAAAATATCCAATCCATAGCTGTAATTTTTGGATTACTGTAGGATTTTGCAGCTATTTTTTGACTTGTAAGAAGACACAAGAAAAGTTTGGGATAGTGGAATAAACACTGTAATCAGTCTGTGCTAAGATAGTCATCAGAGATACTTAACAAAGCAAACCCAAAAGGGTGAGATTTTCAACGACTTGAAAGGGTATTCAGTGCTTAAAAACCCCCTCTGGCGGATGTTTGGAAGGACTGAAGAATTCCTCTCCTTTCCTAGAACTGTTGGTTCAGGCTGTCTGTATGTTCGTATGAAATGCAGTCTTAGCGGCAAAAGACCTAAAGAGATATGATGTGTATTTTTGGGGTATTTTCTGATTTTTAATGAAAAATCAATGTCTGAAGTATAAACTCTGTAGCAGGAGAATGGCTTCTTCAACCAGCTCCCATAGCCAAAATACAGAGGGTGGGAGAGCTCTAACCTGAAAAATGTCTGCAACCCTGTGAATGAGTACTGCCTGGCATTCACTGGAAATCTGTTCTGGCCCTGTCCTCAGCATAGCAGCACCATGTTAAATTTGAAGTATAAGTATTTCAGTACAATGAGGGTTCCTGGTACAAGGAACACCTTGTATTAGAAAATAATAAATCTGATTTTCAAACAGGAAGGAGCTGAGTGATTCTTGGCTGTTAGGAAGAACTTAGATCTTCAAATGCATTAGCTAAATAGTTTTGTCATGTTGTATGAGGGGCAGTCCTTTGATTCCCTTTTAGCTGCACACCGGTGAGGCACGGGTTACGATGGAGAGTGATACCCAGCAGTCGTCTTCTCTCCTCTGCAGAAAGAGCGGACTGATTTTGGAGGAGGGGGAGTAACAGGTATGCTACTTGGTGTGTTTTAGGCTCCTGTTGCCCGAAGCGCCTCCAAAGAAGTTCCTCACTCTGGGCTCCAAGTTTCGCTACAGTGGTCGGACACAGGCCCAGACGAGAAGAGCCAGTGCCCTCATAGACCGTCCTGCACCTTACTTTGAGCGCTCTTCTAGTAAACGTTACACCATGTCTCGCAGCTTAGATGGTGGTAAGGTCCTCTCAGCTGACTTTGTCAAACACCATTGTCACAGTGGTCACTGCTTTAGGTTAGGTATAAACCTCTTGTCATATCATCTCCTCGAGCTTCGGCTGAGTAGAGGCTGTGAGCGCGTTCACTGCAGGGGTAGGGGAGGATGCAGAGAAATTCTATGCTAAATGTACTGCTGTGGTCCTTACAAAGTGTTTGCCTAAAGGATGTCCTTGGGAGCCCATTCTTCACAGAGCCTCTCTCTTTGGCCTCACACCTGCAGATCATTTCCCTGCTTTGGGGAGCGACGGGATGACTGGACCTATCTGCCCAAGAAATTCAGGCTTCAACACTTTTTCTGGGTTTGCATGAGTGACTCTTTGGGTTTTGGTTGAATCTGTCTTTTTTTCCTATGGAGGTTTTGATTTAAGCTTGATACAATTCAGAAATTAATTATTTCTCTTGAGCAATAAGACTTGCCTACAATTACCTCACATCCTAGTCAGATGAGTGTTAAGAGACTTTTTTTGTACGTTACTTTTGAAGGTATGAGACAGAGAGTAACATATACAGGTTAAAAGCACATCCTTTCTCTCTTTATCCTTGGTTTGTGGAGGTCAAGGTTCTACTGCTTGCTTAGGTTAAATCAACATGTGATTCAGAGTATCAGCTACTTCCATCAGCTGTTACTGTTATCAGCTGTTGAGTAAAAAGGGGCTGTAGTTTGGCAATTTATTTTTGTAGAAAAAAGACGGAGACTAAAATCAGAATCATTACAGATTGAAAAAAAGGTGAATTCTCCTGCAGAATATCACAAATTGCAACGAGTGTAGTGTGTGGTGGGGAGGGAGAGAAGCTTTGATTTAAAAGTACAAGTGACGAGCCTTTTTCTCTCCCCTAAAGGTGCTGCTTGTCATTAATTATTTTGGAATCTTCTAATTCTGATGCGCTTCTTGCTCGTTACCAAGCAACTGGTGACCTGATTGCTGTGCATGTGTTTCAAAGCAGAAATTATCCTTCTGCATTATTTTGTTTGTAACATCTAAGCAAGATGTCTCCCTCTACTCCCTTTGCTTTCTCCTGCCTCCTAAGCTCATTCCCAAAAGACATGATACCTGAAATGCTTTTCCCAGCATTTGTTAGGCTCTGCAGAGTTTTTATGATGTTAATTGGCCTAAGTGCAAGTGGGGGAAAGAGGTTTTTTTTAATCAAAGCTTATGGTTTCTTCACTAGCGTTGCTACCATTGCTACATAGCCAGATGTGGCTGTAACATTCTGCATTGTGATTTTACTGTGGTCCAGGCTCTGTCATTTGTTACAGATGCAAGTAACTTTATAAATTTGAATAATCTTATTGGCTTAGAAATTAGTTACACAATGGTCAAGAGCAAGGTCTGTTAAAGTTTTTATTACATTCTATCTATAAATGTACATTTACTTCAAAATTATTTATATATATATTTAAGTCTGCTGAATTATTGAAGACTTGCCTCCTAAAATATTCTGGTTTGGTCCACTGAATTGAATGCCATCGCTTCCCAGAATTTTTTAGGATAATGAGCTCACCTAACTGGCAGACTTTTGTACTCAATAATACTCAGTAATACAAGGATCACATTTCTTTTCTCTCAGGTATTGTGCCTGTGTTACATCAATATTGTCATTTTCTATAATGCAGCACATTGTTAACTGTGCATTTAATCTGCATTGTTATATTCTGACAGATTTAAAAAAAAACATCTTTTCCACCCTCATGGCTGATGTCATAGCTGGTTCTCCTTATGTTTCCTGCCTGATAACCGTGGCAATGTGTTGAGGTTTTTTTGTCTGGGGTTTTACTACAGTAGTACTTTTAATGGCTTGCTAACATTTAACAACTGTGTAATGCACACATTAGCTACAGTAATGTGTGTATACACATCCATGATATCTGTTTATGCACATAAAAGCTACGAGCTTTATTTCAAGTAAACTATTTATTTAAATGTATGCACATGCTTCTGATTTTCTGAAACATAACGTGTTTGTGTTTTCAGCATTATCTCAAATGTTTTTCTAAACCAGCTTTTTTAATTTTATGCAGCTTCTCAGCAAAAGCTATTTCAGACTTTCCCTCTTTAAATATTTGCTTTTAGCATCAGTGAATGAAAACCATGAAATGTACATGAAGGATTCTGTGTCTGCTGCAGAGGTTGGTACTGGCCAGTACGCCACAACAAAGGGCATCTCTCAGACCAATTTGATAACCACTGTGACTCCAGAGAAAAAGACAGAAGAGGAGAAAGATGATGAAGAGGGCAAAAAGAAGAGAGCAGAGGAAGTCACCCCAATTTCAGCAATACGTCATGACACCAAGGTAGAGTCTTCAGGGTTTTGTATTCAACAGAGCTGCCTCGAGAGTGCTTGGAGAAACAGAATTTTTAGGGAGGGAGGGAGGAGATAAAACTAGTTCTGTGAAAAGAAATATACTATGTATATATACGTGTCTTAAATCAGTGTTTCTGTAGTCCTTTCAGTTTTCATAGGATGTTGTTAAAATTATTTCCTGCCTTGGACTGCTCTTTTAAATCTGTGTAACAGTCAACCTGGTGTTTTTTACGTAGCATTCAAGAGCTCCCAAAAGTAGCCTGGCAGTGCATGTTTGCTCCTTTGGTTTTCCGTTGTATTTTGACTTTAGTATGGCCATAATGTTTTTTGTATTTTGAGAAGGCAACAAAATGGTTCTGCATTCTTGTATGTAGCTCTGTGCTTTAAACTATTGTATTTTTCTCTTATACTTCCCATAACACTCAACACAATTAATGTTTCCTTACATTAATTTCAGTGGGCATTTTTTTCTCTATTAACTTCTGGGTATTAATCTGCTGTTATAAGCTTTTTTTTTCCTGGCTTACAAAAGCATTTGCTTCCCTCATTTGAAGTTTTATATTGAAGAAAGCAATTTTCATTGATGGTTCTCTTCTTAGTTGTTAAATTTGAATCAGCCTTCATCATCTCCAGTCCCACCACCACCACGTACACATACACACATGGTTGTGCATCATATCTGTTCAATTTGTATTATGGGGTACATCAAACAGGAGGACTGAGAAAACAGTCACTAGAGATTGACAGTGAAGAGAAATATGGTAGAATCACATTCAAAAAGTGTACTGTGGAATGCACTTGCTAAACAAGTAAGGTTTATCCTCATCATTTAGGAAGAAGAACCTTAACGGATACCTTTATACACAAGCATGCAAATATTAAAATCGGAACTTCTAGCTTTATCATATCAGGCCACAATGAGCTACATAGGCAAAGGATCGAGTCCTCAAAAAGAGTCGTAATTATGGTACCAAAAATCAGAAACAAATTGAATTACTGAAAGTTGCAAATGAGAAAAGATTTTCTTTTGAAAGTGTATGCTGCAATTGTAGCATTAAGAAGATAATCTCTATAAAATTTAGCTGGGGTCTTCTTGAAACTCCATTAGTTTCTGCCTGGGGAAAGATTAATGAAAATCAAATATGCAGAAAACATCCAATAGAAGCTAGTTCTATTCTGAATGTTTGTAAATTTAAGTGAATCCTTATATAGCTAGAAATAGTCAAAGGTATTTTAAGAGACTATTTTGGTGGAACTCAATTATGCAGAAATGATTAATTTTTACACCCCACTCAAGAGGTGGCTTCTGTTTAAACCAGCCAGTAATAGAGCTTCAGTTCTGTAAGCCTTTGGAGATCTTAGTCCTGCTTCCACATGGACCTGCCAACAGCTTGTCATTCATCGTAAAGAGAGTAGGGCCTCAAGAAACACAAAACAAGCCTGAAATCAAATTCCTGCTTAAGGGTATATAAATTGTATAGGTAGGTTTTCAACTTTTCCATTAAGACATTTTGCCTTTGTTTTATCCATGTGTATTTAAGTACCAGAAGTTATTCTAAATATTAACACTGCAAAGATGTCAGTAAGTGAATAGTCTGTATTAGCAAAGAATACATTTACTCTGTGGTTTTTTGCCTTTAGAATATAAAGAGAAGTTCTGTGTATTTAGCTCACATAAAGACCTGGGAATCCATGAGCATTAAATTTTGACTTGAGCTTACAGCATTAAACACATAAAGACTTTTGTAAGCAGTTTGAAGCTAGATTTGGTTTTGATTGCTTAATTTGGGAATACAGATTGCCTGAACTGATGGATTGTTAGAGAAGAGAGAGAAGCAAAATATTAAGAGGAGGGAAAGGAGTTCTACCATGTAATTACTTGGCTTAAATCCCATTTCTACCATTAATATACCTGATAAAGATCAGGCTTAGTAGCTAACATTGTTGCGACCTCTGTCTAAAACTTGGATCCTTCAATTTGACACCAGCTTAAAGAAGCAAATGCTGTTTTGGCTTTGAAGACATTTTGCTTTTGGGAGTCTGAAATGGCAGTGGAGTTGAAATGGCTTTTATAGCTCCTTGGGGAGATGCACTATGGATGGAGCAGCTCAGGCACTTAGGGTTTGGTCGTGGAGCCAATGTGCCACTTCAGCTAAGTGCACCTGGTGGACTTTGGCTGAAACATCTCAAATCCATCAGCATCGCATCAGATGTGTTGTACTGGGGTATGCATTTTGGTGATGATTGTGGTTGTTGTCCTTCTAAAGAGCAGTTACAGCTGCCCACAGGGAGCTTGTGAAATGATAGTCACCATTCCTGCTGAATCACCTCCCTTCTTCTACCAATTTTTTGTCCTCAAATGACCTGATAGACCATTCGAATACCCTAGAAGTGACATATCAAAGTAACTCCTGCTTGTTGGTAACCAGTATTCTTTGCATTGGGATACAATTTGTACCAAAAGCATTGGGCGCATTTTTACCTCTTCCCTATAGGCAGAGAGTCACGTTTTGACTATGAGGAGATGTGGTTGTGTGGGGCATGACCTCTCTCTGGTCAGCCCCCCTTCAGATCCCCAGTGAGAGAACATGGGGCCCACCTAACCACAAGCCTCAGGTCCCTTCTTTCAATGTGCCACCGAACTGGTGGCACGCAGCGTGGAGGGGTGGCAGTGTTCATGGCTGGGAGGGTTGAGTTCCCAGCGCTGCCTGCTCTTGGCTCACGGTGGTCAGGGGTTGAGGGCAGGGCTGTGGGGATGCCCAGGAGCGGCCAGCCTGGGTGGCGGTGGGGGCCATGCTGAGGAGCTGGCTGATAGGGTGGGTATCAACCTAGTTTTTCTTCCATCAGTAGCAGTTAACATATGGATTTTTATCCTGCCCCCGCCCCTCAACAGAATGTGTTTTAGTTAGGTTTAGGACCTAGGTGTTTTTTGGAGTTTTTTTTGGTTTTTTTAATATTGCAGTGGAGAAATTTGGGCATAGAGAGTTTTAAAATTCTTGGAGTTTTAATTATTACTGCTGAGATTGTCCAAGTCATAAATGGGAAGCATCGGGCCCCCACTGGTTCTCCTGACTGCAGGAATGCTGTCACAAGCAGGGTTAGTATTAGAAATACGTTCCCTTCTTTCTTTGTTGCTCTCCATGTACTTCATGTTGAAAACTCCTTATGATCAGAAGCCAATCTTAAAGTAAGTGGAAACTGGCAGAACCCAGAACTCCACATGTGGCCGCGGAGGCCTTTAAGTAAATCCTGTGCTGCAGAGAACTAGACAAATGTTGACTCAAGAAGTTGCCTTTTGTAAGCTGGAACCCCAGATCACTAATACCTGTGATGTGTGGCATAGGAACATGCACCATTTAATTCAGTGGAAAGGTGTGGTGTTAAAATACTGTTTATAATTTTGTATATATAATACATATTATTTATCATCACGGAAGAAAATTAACTAATTACAGTTTTCTTTTTGTCCTTTTGCTTTTGCGCCTTGTTTGCTGCTCTTTCTCTGTCACCAGACATCTGTGCTTGGCACTGACTCCCACCACCCCTCACCATCCTCTCATCCTGGCCCCCATGTATCTTCAGCAAAGCTTCGCAGGAGATGCAAGGAGAGAGCTCAGACAAAGTCCTTAGGCTGTGAGGCGCCCAAAGAGAGCGCTCCAGAACACAGCGAGTCGGAGCCAGACCCTGACAGAAAGGGCCGAGTTTGCTCTGCTGAGCAAGACGTGGCTTTCGGCTACAAGCAAAAAGCTGGCAAGGGCAGAACGCTGTTTTCCTTCTCCTTGCAACTTCCAGAGTCATTTCCTTCCCTCCTGGATGACGATGGCTACCTGTCACTCCCTAACCTCTCTGAAACCAACCTCCTGCCTGCCAGCGTGCAGCATTACCTCCCCATCCGCTCCCCCTCCCTTGTGCCTTGTTTCCTCTTCATTTTTTTCTTTCTGCTCTCTGCCTCTTTCTCAGTGCCATACGCCCTCACTCTCTCCTTTCCTCTGGCTATGTGCCTCTGCTACCTGGAGCCCAAGGCGGCCTCCTTGAGTGCCTCACTTGCCAATGACCTGAGTGACAGTTCAGAGGAAGAGGTGTGTACCTCGGCATCGAACACACTCTTTTTCGTGTTCAGTGCTTCAGTCCTAACCAGTGTTAGATTGCTGCAATAGTGGTCCTACTTTCAGAGCCTCATTTCTGTCTGTGCTGATATGTTAGAAGGGTTTTTTTTTTGG
This sequence comes from Cephalopterus ornatus, assembly GCA_013396775.1. NCBI lineage: Eukaryota > Metazoa > Chordata > Aves > Passeriformes > Cotingidae > Cephalopterus > Cephalopterus ornatus. The sequence goes on along the minus strand of VZRE01012945.1, from coordinate 112,099 downwards.
TTTGGGGGTTGTTGTTTATTTTTTCTTCTTTTTTTATTTTTTTTCTCATGCTGGGAGTGCAGCTTGGGGCCCAGGGTTAGGCACAACACTGTGTGGAAGTGGCTTGGTTTGAACTGTGTGAGCTGGTGCAAAGTGACTTGCATTAAATAAAATGCCACTGATCAGCTCTAGAGTTTTGTATCTGAACCCACCAAGACCTTTTTCTTCCCTCTATCAATTTATCCTAGGGTTAGAATAGTTATCTAAATAGTGCGTATTAAGTATAATTTTCTGCATAATTACTGAAGCATGCATATGTGTGCATATGTATCTACATTTATTTGTATAACTAGCTACCCAACAATAAAGAGCGCACTCACCAACTTCAGCATATTCAAAATCCAGATGGATTCAGCTTTTTGCAAAAGGCTATCAGCTGTAGCCCAACCGCAGAAAAGGCTTTCTGGTCCAGCAAAACCTGGATCTCAGTTTTCAGCCTTGATCCCATCTCTGCTGCAGATTAAATTGTTTTCCCATGGTTAAATCCAGTGTATCAGTGAGAGGTCAGATTGGGACAGCTGTTCTGCAGCTGTTTGGGGAGCATGCCATGTGGGCTGTCTTGACATTTGCAATGTTAGATTAGCACTGCCAAAACCAATGCCTCGAGCCATGAGGGTCATCACGGGCAGATAAACTAGTTGCAGTAGGAGTCTGCAGTAGTTCTGGAAAGAGTGGATGTGACGATATATCCAGAAGTAGAAAAGGAATCTGCTTAAGTAACAGAGTGGATGGCATCTCAGTTTTTGCTGGTGCCTGGTTATTCTTTGTTGACAGAATAAAATAATGAATTCATTTTTTACTCAATTTTCTTTTTTTCTCTTTGCCTTCAAATACAAAAGTACAGTTTTGCTTTGTATGTAAAGAAAAAAGCCCCAGATCAGATAACCATATACCAGTTGTAAAAAACTGCCTTGGCCACTTGTCGATACCACTGCAGTAGTTGTCTTCAATAAATCAGCTTGCACATCTAAACATTTATGTCATCTGCCACTATTGGTTTTGTAAGACTTGGTGCAGGATTTAATTTCCTTTTTATGGAAAGTCAAAAGTTGCATCAATTTATCTTGTAAAAACATTGGGTTTAGATGCTTTTGGCTCTGTGATGCCTAACAATTAAAAAATAATGTGCAGTTTCTGATAAAAGGCATCCAAAACACTGCTATCTCATTTTGTGTGCTCATTTTGAGACAGCATTTAGGTCTCAATTTGCATTAGTTCTGCACTTGGATTAATCTAATAGCAGTAACAGCATTAATATAGTGCCAGCTCCAGAGGCAGTAATGAGGCAGTGTTTATGTAATACATTGGTCTGTTCCTCTTTCAGAAATGAACATTTCCTTTTGTTAGTAAAGTTGGGAAGTATTGAGCATAAAAACATATAAAATAGGCTCTTTAGTATCGCTCTATTATGAGGGTGATTACTCTGGCAGTGCTTCCTGGCAGACAACACAGACTTGTGCCTAATCCGCGGGGTATTTCTTGTTCAAAATATTGCATGAAAGTGAATATGTTTTAAACTCAGGCATGTCTGCATTACATTGGCAAAACAAATCACAGCAATTATGATCGCAAGTTAGGGGAGGTGCAGGTGCAGCATCTCAGGAGATAGCTACCTTCTGTCCTACTCCATCCCTTGCCTGTCCGCCAGCCCCACCAGCAGCTGTACTACAGCCCCTCTTGGAGCTGAGCCTGACCTTTCTTATTCTCCGCTCTGGAGGCCTGCCTTGCTCAGCCTTTATTCACCATTCCCTGCTTTGTGATAACCCCAGATCTTTATTTCAAGTAACTCAGTAATGCTGACTTCAACTCCATGGCTGTTGATTGGCTTATTAGCAGACATGTATGTTGCAATAAAGCTATTTTTATGATTTATTTAGGACTTCATTGCTCTTATGGTAAAAGAAATAGGAACCTCTTTTTTTCCCCTCAATTCACAAATGATTGGACACAGAGATGCAGAAGGCTAAGGCCAGTATCCTGAGCCAATCTCATATGTTGTTGAGCTTGTTGTCCCTTGAGCGATGCATCTGGATTCAGTCCATGCAAAGACAGAATCTCACCCCTTAGAATTCATTAGCTTCTGTGTTCGTACCTTAGCAGCTACTGTTTCTATTGACTTCAAGTTCTTAAATGAACCCTATGTGCCAGACTTGTGTTACAGTGTCTTGACACAAATATTTTAATTCTGTTTAAATGTCTAGATTCATTAATTCCTCTTTCTTTTTTTTTTTTTGTAAATAGGAGTGACAGTGCATAGATTTTCTTTTCTATTGCCATACCTTTACAATTGCTTATAATGTTATAAAGATGTGAAATCCCTCACTAATAAAGAAACAATTTTCTAACACCTTAGTGAAAGCAATTGGACTAGCCTAATAGACTACTTTGACATTACAATTTCATTTAAAAATAGATGCGGTCTGTCTCATGAGTGGTTATTGCTTGAAAAATTGCATGTAACTTGCATTTGTGCACTTGCCAAATAGTGCAAAATGCTTGTTTATTCTTCTGCCTGTCATACAAACAATACAAACTATTCAAAAGAAGGAATAATAGAAAAGAAAGCAATGAAAAAAATATCAAAAAAGCAGTTTTACAAAAAATTGGAGTTGTCAGAAAATGACAGAAGATTGGAGGAAATTCAAAGCTAAGACTGATACTCCATCCACCAGTAGGTTGTGGGTTTTTTCTTGTTCATACTGATGTGATTTGAGGATGAGATGTGTTGTCCTGGCTTTAAATTACCTGCCTAGGTTACTTTAGATTGTCTAAGGACCACAGAAAATCACTAATCAAAACCAGAGCTTTTGCTGATATCAAAACAACTTGGATGTGCCAGTCTGGGGCAGTAGGGAGTACTTTACTTACTAGTTTTCCACATGCTTAGATAACAGCAAAGTATCTTTTGAACTCTCTTCTCAGCCTGTAATAACCTGCACTCCACTCTCTATTAAATCTCAACACTTACGTTCTCCATTAAAATGTTCTTTATGGTGTCAAGCAAAGCAGGGATAGATCAGTCTGTGCAATGCTGTGCTTTGTTTCATCCTTATCACTCATACCTAGTAATTGTTTTGGGGGGTGGGGGGAGTTACTTTTGTTTTTTCTCCTGCTTTCATCCATATTCTTAAATGGAATGAGAAGTATTTTTTATTCCTTTAATGGCAGTTTTCTTTCTTTTTACTATTATTAACAATTATCAGCTGCTCTTTATTGGAACCGAGTGGGATCTGAGCCTTACCATTACTCCACAGACAGACAGTAGATGGGCTGGGGGTATGGTTATTTGAACTCCTTGGTAATGCAGACAGCCTCGTGGTGTATAAATGTGGAGACAAGAAAAAATTCCATACAAATGAGGGGCTGAAAGTCAGGTGACTGTTAAAGTAGCCTTTTTTTTTTTTTTTTTTTTTTTGAATTATCTTTTCCCCCTCTGGATAAAGATTCAACTACCACTTTATATTGGCTAGAACAAAAATTTGTTTAATAATTTTATTTAAAAAAATTACGGGAGGAAAAGTTTGTTTAGAAAATATTAGCTGCTTTTTTTCCCTATTTTTTTTTTTTAAAGCTACCTGGCTTTCTTAAGGAAAAAAAAAAAATCTGCTATTCAGGTAACACTTTTCCAGTAATGTTTTGTATGGCTTATAAATTTGTTCCAGTAAAGCCATATACTGTGTACAGTACGCCTCGAGTCTTCCTCTGAGTCTGTTCTGTTTACTAATATAGCATTTTTATTTTGCTTCTTTGACTTGTGCGTTGTTCGAAAAGCAATGCTAATGCAGTTCACAGGGATGTTGAGCTTAACAGTGCCCCGTGTGAGCCGCGTGTACTGATGAGCTGGGTTTATTCTTTATTCCTGCCTTCCTCTCGGGACCGGGTTACTTGTCTAACCAAATAGACTGACAGTGAGCAGACGGATACTGCGGCTGATGGTGAGACCACTGCCACCGAGGTTTGTACAGTCGCCGGCACCCAGCTATGGCAGGGGAGAGCATTTTTCCTCGTCTCTTCCCAACCCTGGGCATCGGGGCTAAACCGCATGTCTGTTCCAGCAGCTCAGGATCCCCTTCTGCACGTGTGTGCATGTGTGTGCCTGCGAGTGGGATGGCTTTGCTGGGGGAGTTGAGTTTTCAGTACTCTCTGCAGGTTCCTCTTATTTCTGAGTTTAGTTTGGAAACTGCAAGGGCTCTGCATTGTGCGGATAGTGGGGCGGCGGCCGTGTCACGCACACCAGTGCTGCCCACCCGGATGGTCATGCTGGTCAGATCATTCCCTGGGGTTTTTTGTTTGTTTGTTTGTTTGCACTTATACTCTGCAGCCTGAGTGAGAGAGTGGGGAAAAGATAGTTAAAAGCAATTTTCAAATTTACTGAAAAAGGGTATTTCCACATTATAAATACCTAAGGTTTTCCTTGAATTTAATTTCACGTGGCATCTTCATATATTGCCACCACTAGTCCAGGTATTGTCTTCAAAGGAGGAACAGAAAATGTTTTTATTTTCCTTGCACTACTGAGAAGCCTCATATCCACAACATGGTACATAGACTGCGCAGACAAATTCAACCCTATGTGACTTCACTGAAGTGCATATAATGCTTTCATAATTAATATGGTTGCAACTGTAAACATGAGCTGAATTTGGTCTGACATCTGCTAGAAGACAGAGTCTTACCACAAACACTACTGTAGGTTTTCAGAAGGATCTCATTAATATTTGAGGCTGTTAAAATTATCGTCAAGGAAAAATTTTTTGTATGACATGTCAGGACAATTCAGCCTCGGCTGTAAATAGAATAGATTTGAACTGAGTTATAAAGTAATCAACAGATTTTCCCATGAGTCATTTGACTAATTAGGACTATGTGAAAAATTGACGTTAAAATATCAGCACAGGCATTAAAAGAATTCAAACGGTGCAACAACATAAACTCTGTTGAGACGAGTCAGAAGTACAAAATGCTTTGAAGTGCTTCTTGCACTCCATAGCTTCAGGCCTTGAGCCCTGCAGAAAGTAAAACATAATCATAAAATTGTGACATTTAAAATGTTCATTTTATTACTTGAACATGTGGGTTAATCTCTGTAGCTGCCATCTTCATTTTAGAGGAGAAGATATAGCAAACCTCAGTTTTCCTTACGGATACCTGATTTTCAAAATGTGGTGGAATGGAAATTTCAAATGGAAATTTCATTTTTTCAAATGGAAATTTCAAAATTTTCAAATTGCACCCTCAGAAACCGGGTTGCTGGGGCAGTCCTTATGGCATTACTTTAGAAAACATGCGCTGAAGGGGATGGGATGTCTGTGCCATTCCAGACGACCACCATGGCAGACCTATCTCCTGAAAGGTTATATGCAGGCTGAAAATGAAATAAAATGATAGAAATGCAGGAAGGGACTGAGCTTAGGAAAATAGCATTTTAAGCAAATAAAATGGGCTTCCTTCTGTAGAAGGTGTTGCGGGTTGTTTGTCCATGGTGAGTTTATGCAAAGCTTTGCTTGTTGCCCAGATGATATCATACGTGTAAACTCCGGGATTATGGAATTCAAAAGAATCTGCTGTTGCCATTCGGTACTAGTCTAGCCATGACCTTGGTGAGAAGGTGCAACTGCTGCTCCACAGAGAACTATGGATGTGGAGTGTAGCAATTTTTATAAAAGGAAAAGGTTTTATACCCCTTTGTTAACAGATAACAATTTTCAGAAGAGGACTTTTCCTCCGAGTTAGAAAAACTGTGCAAAGCCGGTGTGTCTACTCCTCAAGCCCTTAACATAGAGAAAATGGGACTTTAACCCAGTATGTACCTCTCACCAATGTCCATAGAGCCTTCATTGATACGAGTGGGTAAGGTGTTGTTTTCCAATCTTTCTCATGCTGGCAGTCGGATCAAGAGGAGGACGGAGATCTAAAGGCACAGGTACAGAAACGAAAGGCCTAGATGTTGCTCAGGTATCAATGTGGAGGTGTTCACCTCTTTCAGCATGTTACTGTCGGCTCTCTGTGAAGAAATGTGTAGAAAGAGCATTTTGTATCCTTTCAATACTGTGTCCCTTACCTTTCCCTTTCTTTTTCACTTCTTTCAGAATAGTCTGATTAAGCGAATACAGGGTGAAAATGTGTATGTCAAACATAGTAATCTTATGTTAGAGGTTGGTATTGGTATATACCAGTGCATGTACGTACATGTGTGTTAGTTTTAGTGGTAAACTGTGGATCTGCACTATGATGCATGAACTGTGTACTCCCACGTCCTGATAGATAATTTTTTTTCTCAGATTATGATGACTCCTCTAACTTGTACTATAAATACAGATATATGCGTGTGCGTATATGTGTGTGCCTCCACGCGCATATGTATGTTTGTTTGAAGCCTCTTGATCAGGTGCAAAATACAGCGATACGGATAAGCTCTCTAAAGAGTGTATTTATACTCACTTGTACGAGATATGCTATGCTGTTATCTTTCAAAATGCCACATTTTCACAGAGTGTTGTGTTAGTGCTGTGCTCCCCGGCTCCCTGAGCTGTTACTTCCCTCTATACTAACCAAGTTGTGTGTTTTGGCTCTAAAATTTGGTTGGCTTAGGATGTATCACAAACTACTCTATTCTTTTAAAACTGTCCAGGACCTAGACAAAACCCAGGAAGATCTGATGAAACATCAGACCAATATAAGCGAGTTGAAACGCACCTTCTTGGAAACCTCCACAGAAACGACTGTGTCTAATGAGTGGGAGAAGAGGCTTTCCACATCTCCCGTTCGGCTTGCAGCAAGGCAGGAGGATGCTCCTATGATTGAACCACTAGTGCCTGAAGAGGTCAGCGTGAGCTGAAAGGATTCATTGTGTATTTGTCTATTCATTTTTACTTCTAGCAGCCCTCAGTAGATTAGAGGCCATAGTTAGAAGCTATTTCCTGCTTGTAGGCACTCCCTTTTCTCAGAACTCAAGCTCTAGATGCAAGGAAGATGCAAGGAAGAGCAGATACCATAAACATATATATATAAAAATATATGTAGTATATATATAAGAATATATATGTATTTAGAGAATGAAATTCACTATAAGCTGTGTGGTAGAATTGGGTCTCTCTGAGTTGTCACTACAGTTTCGGTGAGCTTGAGGAAGTCCAACTATGCGTGAAAGAAACGTGAAAGTGATGGAGAGAAAATTTAAATAATGGTGACTGGTTGGGAGCAGCAGTGTAGTTAGATGGATGGGGGTGTGGTGCCAGGCTTGACAAGAGAATACAGAGCAGAGGGTAGAACTCTCAGTCTTTGAAGACAGGGAAGAAGTAATAATAATGGTTAGACCACCTTGGCCAGTTCCGTAAGGGTTGCTGCAGTCTGCTGGATGCTGTTTCGTTGAAGACTCGATGCAGATTGCTAAGTGTCTGCATTTTCATGCAGTGTGCACATGTAAAAAAATCCTACTTACTGTGCAGTCTTGAAGTGTTTGTAAGAAACTTGTGAATTTAAAAGCTGGCATTTACTTAATTTGTGGGTAGATAATGACATGTAGGGGTAGCAATGTAACATTCGTGTTGCAGTAAAACACATAGATCTTCAAAAACAGACAGCATCTTGGTTTAAATCCAGTGGATCAAAAAGAAATAAGCTTGTGTGGTCTGCATGAAAGTTCATTTTTTTATTCTATTGTGGATGGATATCTGGTTTCTGTCTTACAGAAATCATCTTTATGGTTACCTCTTGGTTTTAGCATTACAGACCAATAAGTGGTCATGCAATTTGCTTCTGTGCCCACAACATTGATATAATGTTGTTATGAACTCAGCAGAAGTTGGCTGGAAAGGCTGTTCTGCTTTTCCACCTCAGAGGTTGGTGTTGCAGTCCCACAACTCTCTGGGGAAGGGAATCCGTGGAGGCACGGAGGTAGCATGTGTCAGCTTCTCCTGTTAGAGAAAGGGATATTGCCAAGAAAAAGGCCCTCACCTCCTCCTCTCCCACATTATACCCTTCTAACCAGTGGCTGATACAGGCATCAGACATGTACTGGCATGGCCATCAAGTTGAATTAAAATACCTAAAAAAGCAGACTCAGCACCCAAATCTTTTGTGGGGAGCACAGAGGAGTCTTAGTGTTGCTCCTACTGTCTTGTTCGGGAATCATGATAGACCCTAGAACAGATTAGATTGCTTGTAGTTGGAAATACAGGTTCTCTTTCATAAAAGAAAACTGTAAAATAAAATTGTAAATATAATGAACAGGATGCATCTAACATGTTAAAGATGTAAGGAGCGGATAAAAAGGGAGCAGGTGGCTAGCTGAGCCTGAATCAGATTGCAGGGGAAGCAAACTTTAAACAGCACTACCCTGTTTGTTTAATGTCTTTGTTACTTTAGAAATTTAGTAACAATGTTTAATTAAAACACACAAGCAATAGCAAAGTCTTACACAGTTATATAGGCTTCACCCTGAGGAAACACATCCAAATTTAACCATTGTTTTGGAAAGGAAAAGGGCAAGAATTATCCCCTATCTGGTATCTCTTGTCTTACTTGTAGAACATGACTTGCTCAAAAGCAATGTCCAGTTACTAAATCTTATATGTATCTAAGTAATCTACAACTATTTCACAGAACCTCATCCAAATGAAGGCATTTCTGTGGAAAATTGAGAGAGGATTTGAGCTATCAGAGACTAACTCTGAGGTGACTTCTGGCAAAAAGGGGCCCCTGCTGTAGGTAACATGTGGCCATCCTTTTTGGTCCCACTTAGCAGGGTGGTTTCAGTTCACGTGTCTTGCTGAGAGAGGAATTTTTCGGGAAAAAACTGAAGCCATCTATAGGTCAGAATTAGCACCTTGATATTTACCAAGAAATGCAGAGGCAGTCAGGACAGAGAGCACACAGAACTGCATTAGATAGTGTCTTCTAGTCAAAGAAGTTACATGTTTAATTTAGCATATACACTTCAAAATTGTATTCAGTGTTGTTACCTGTAGTTCTTTCATATAAAAACACAAGAACAGAAGGGAAAATACACCTTTTCAAAATGTGCAAACCCACTTGGTTTGTTACGATAGTAGGAGAAATAGTTCGTTCTTCTCTAGTCATGAAAAATATAGTTTTAAATATCTGTCATGATGGTGGCCAGATAACTGCAGAACATGAAAGCAGTCGTATTAACAAACTCCTTGACAGTGTTTAATCTGACCTGGATTGGATCAAGCCAACACTTTTATGCATCTCATTGCAGTCAGGGAGATGAGCTTTTACCCCTTCCTCTTTCTAGTTTCATATCTTTCTTTAAATTTCTGCCTTTCTTCTTGAGTACACATGGGCTTTTGTCATGCCAGTCATAACACTTCCACAGGCATGTCTATTAGGTGCACTAGCCACTGAAGTGGTTAGAAAGGGTTTAGCAAGAAAACTGTTTTGTTCTGTAGAGGCTTGCTTTCTCTGGCCAAATAGCAACAGTGGCTGGCAAAGAAGGTGGCTCAAAAGGCTTAGGAAGTGGAGTCTTACCAACATTTAAAATTTTCCCAGTTGGCCAAGTTGCAGAAATACTATTATCACAGCACTGGGCAGGCACTGATGGGATAAAAAACTGGGAGGAGTTCAGTGTCTCGCTATAGTTATAATAGATCAATGGTTAGCTTCCTGTGTAGGAGGAGGACTCCTGAGGCCTCCTATAGCAGCAGGGAGTGCTGAAATCTTTGCAGGGCACACCTTCTGCCTGCTTCACTGGGAAGGGCTGCAAACTCAGGAGAGAGCCTCATCCAGGGTGAAGGTGAAGGGGCCTGTTCTCAGTATTAGTCACAGTTAAATGAATAACATGAGATGAAACGAACACAGTGCATCCACACCTGGGTGTTACTCATTTTAGTGGGTTTTGTATTACACAAGTGGTTTACTTGTGTTGACTTTGCATTCACCACAGAGAGGCACTGATTTCACTTCTTATTGGAAACCTCTTTGCTGTAAAATGATTCTCTTTAATTCTGTTTCCTAATTTACCATGCAGTTAATAATTTTTAGTGTAGAGAAATATGATGAGCTACTGTAAAGTATAGCGCTTACTAAAAATAATTTATTCCCCTGACATTAGACCAAAGAAGAAAGAGAAAAATCAGAAAAACTCATATTTTTGCAGAAGGGTGGTACTACATTCCTTGAAATGCAGGTAAAAACAAACAATACTTTCTTGAAATGCAGCCAAATAGGATGGCAATGATTTATTATTTTATAATCTTTTTTCCGTTCCAAGCCCTCCCTTTTTAATATTTTTTTTATTATTATTATTATTTCATAAGTTTCAGATGGAGATGTAGTCTGGGGACCAAATTCTGAGGAATGAGTCCCCTCCAGAACTTATGTCTTCCTAATGGAGACTGATTTCTCTGCTAGTTAGAAATCTATTTGCATGGTGCTGTTTGTGGATGTTGTTTGTGGTTGTGCATGCATTTCCAGCATAAACCTCACTGAGAACGTTACGGTGAATGGGGCACTCCTGTCACTAGAATGAATTTCCTTTATATCAAGTGAATCTAGATTATGCTGAGTGATGGTGAACTTTGTATTTTTATTGGTTTTTCTGTTAGCCAAGTGTGATAGAGAAGAAGCTGCAGGAAGGAGAATCTGCTGGCACTTTGGTTACTTCTCATCAAATCATTATCCAGAAAAGTATCCCATCATCCCTAGAGGTTATTTTTCATTCATTCGATTTTAAACTACCTCATTTGTTTAGTTAAATACAGAAATTATGGTCTTAAGGTCAAATAACTGGGTACTGATTGCATAGTCATAGAAAATCACATAGCGTATTTGCATGAGGAGGAAAAAAGATGCTGCAATTAAGTTCCATTCAGAATCTTTAGTAGTATGTTTAGTTTACACGGTTAACTGTGTTGTACTGCTCCATTTAAACAATCCTGAAGGGGGTTGAAGTTATTCTAATGAAAACAAGGAAATTCAGTGCAGGCTACAGGTACATACAAATGCATACTATTCTAAAACCTCGTCAACAGTGTGTTTGTGACAACTGGGGAACAGTTGAATGGGCTTATTTGCCCTATTTTTGTAATTTTTTTCTTTTACTGTAGCATTATGAACCTCTGTGATATGTGATTTTTAACCCCAGGATGATTCCAATCATCATTTTAAAACATGCCCTGAAATGCTGTTCTGCTTCAAATGAATACAGACATAGTGTGGCAAAAATATTTTTTGTGTCCACGTTATTATGGGCCTCTGAGGGAAGACAATATGCAAAGAAATCATATGCCTAAGGTGATTCTATTTGTTTGTTTGATAACTGCTCTAAGAACTACAATGGTAAAAGTTATTATATGCTTTCGGAAGAGGCAGCATTGATTTCTTAAAAGTCTTCATAATTTAGTGCTCCTGAAGTACAGCTAAACCTTCAGATATTCTAATTTAGCTTTTATATCTCAAATATAGGGCACTGAGGATTGGGTTATTATAGACAAAATACCCTCTGAGATAGTTGATGGTGAATCGGAAAAAAAGCTGGCATACAAAGTAGTGACTGTGAGCAGTAAAACTGCCTTTCCACCTGAGATGTTAAAATCCAGTACCGTTCTAATGCAGAGCTTTGAGGACTTGGAAAGCGAGATACAATCCAATGAGGAGAATAAGCAGAAAATGTTCACCCTAGGAAAGTCCTATGATACCATCTCTGGGAAAATTGTAACCATGACAAGTAAAGCTAAAGAGGGCGAGAAAGCAGTACAGACTTCAGTAGAAGCTTTGCAGAAAATGGAAAGGGAAGTGCAAGAATCTGTGAAAATTGTTCCAATAGTGGCCAAGTATGAAATCCTCAAGCCTGTCACTGATGAGAAAGCCAGGCGGGGATCCGACATGCAGAGCACAAAAAGAAAGCTGTCCGACTCTCTGACACCAATAAAGGAAGCAGAACTTCAGTTGCAAAGTCCTGAAGAGGAGAGTTTGAAAAAGACACTAAAGATGGACCAGGATTTGCAGTTACATGGTCCCCTGGGAAGCTTACAGCTTGGCAAAGCAGAGAAACATCTTGGCAGTGAAGCTGTAAAAGCAGGGGCATTTGCCTGGACAGATAAGAGCCTATCTGAGTGGAGATATTCCAGAGAACAGCCATTTACCATTGCTACTGCTCACTATGTTACCGAGTCGTCTGCATCAAGAGTGGTGGTAACAAGTGGCTTTGACTTCATGCCACGATTTAAAGATAAAAGCATGACTTCTTTTAGGCAATCCTCTCACACCGCCCTACCTTTTGGTTCTCTTGCTGCCTGGCTTTGTGTTGACAGCAGCCAACCCAGCTTATTTTTTTTCTCTCATACTTTGAATCCGTCCCACAGTCTGAAACAGACATTATATAAGGCTTTCAACCTTTCTGGTTTATTTAAAGATCCATGTTACTGAAATGTACTATTGCTGCTGTGGCTTGTTAATAAAAGGGAAAAAAAAAAAAGGTTTGCTTGAACCAGCAAAATGCCAATGCTAACAAATACGCTTTTAAACTATTGCTTACTACAGCCATTATGAATTCGCTCTGATTTATTTTCCCATTCTTTTCCCGTTTCCAACTTCTCTATGTCCCCGCAGCCTCCTCTCCTTTTCCTCCTTCTCTGCCTTCAGTTTTGGCAATTGATATGTCTGTTCATGTGGATGTGTCTTTCTTCTGTGTATGACTCTACATTTCTTTGTCTGTTTAGACTAAACAGTCCACCAGTGAAAAAACCTTGGATGGTTCAGATATCTTCACTCTAATAGAGTCTGCCAGAAAACCGACTGAGTTCATAGGAGGGGTTACTTCAACTTCCCATAGCTGGGCTCAGGTGGCCGTTTGATTCCCTCCATCAATGTTATAACTACACAACAATTACTTTTGCTTTTCTATTGTTTCCTGGTTTTTTGCACAATTTGGAACTATATAACTAGTGCATGTATTCATGTGTCTTTTCCTTTGTTACGAGAGATCACAACAGAAACTTCACTGAAAAGGAAAAAAAAAACAAACCAGGTTTCCTCTCATTTCACTTTATTTTGGTCATTTTGCAGGGTACTGTATTTTGCCTTTATAAAACTCCCACAAAAATACCCATGAGAAAAACACTGACATGGATGCTTCTCTTCACTTTTAAAAGTTGTGATTCTTGCTTTGTTTTGCATTTCTACTGTACTGATAACATCCTGAGAACAAAAATTCATGCAACATGAGAGAAATAAATTGGCAAAATATATAATACCCATATTTTTATTTATGTTCACAGTACATTAAGCTGAGGAGCTACTGCAAATAGTGTTGTGTCCTTCTGATGCTGAGGGTTCTTTTCCTCCTCCCCTGCAGAGAATAGACACAACTACATCTCAGGAGATAACTTCCAGTGACATGAAGCAAGCAGTTCAACCACATCAGGATACAGTGAAGAAGGTTGTACAGGAGACTGTAGTTGTCAAGGAGAGACATGGGATGGAGGTGCATGCAGGCGGGGATCCTGATAAAGTGGCTGGACTTGTGCTGGATGCCCAGGCTGAGGCAGCATCCGCAGTGGTTGCTGGCGTGAAAGGGAAGGAGGGCTCTTCTGGGACTGAAGGGGCAAAGAAGGAAACAAGGGAGGAGGCTGACAAAGCCCTAACCAAACAGGAAGGAGTCACTGCCACTGCTTCGTGTGAGCAAGCAGAGGAGCATAGAACAACAGTCCAACTTTCAGAGTCTTTGGAAAGAAAAGCTCATTTTGAGGTAACTTGTTGTTAAATCAGTCATGCCTGTGCTGAATTGCAAACGTAGGCAATGGTGGACTAAGTTAATTCCTGTCGTGGAAAGTAAAGTGTGCCAAGCTTGTATGATTGCATCTTTGAAGCAAGCAGTTTGTTTCTCCTCTTATTTCCTCCTTGTGCAGCATCTACAAGGCTTGTTGCTGGTTTCCATCGCTAGCAAAATGCCATGCACGTTTTACTTAAAAGTGCTTTTCATGCTACAGAGAAATAATGAATTTCATGGCATTTTATGCACCAGATAACAAGATCAGCTGGCATTGTCTTTGGGAAAGTCTGACCAGATGTCCTCAAAGACAGAAAATAGATTGTTTTTTCCGTGCTTGATACAGTTATAAACAAGGGTACAGTGTCTTAACCCAGGTTCCTTACCTTAGACCCATTAGCAGAATTTCAAGAGGTGTTTTGCAGAGGGTTTTTCTCCAAAGAAGACAGAAAACTAACCCTGAACAGGGTTCATTCTCTTGTCATTTTAAGAAAGTATAGAATCACAGAATCCCAGAACAGTTGAAATTGGCAGGGCCCTCTGGAATTCATCTGCTCCAACCCCGCTGCTCGAGCAGGGACACCCAGAGTCATTTGCTGCCCAGGACCATGTCCAGAGAGCTTCGTCTGAGCATCTCCAAGAAGGGAGTCTCCACAGCTTCCCTGGCAACTTGTGGCAGTGCTCAGTCACCCTCACAGTGAAAAGGTGTTTCCTGACGTTCAGAGGGAATCTCCTGTTTTTCAGATTGTAGTGTTTAGAATGTTTTTGAACTTTGTTTTCATGAAATCCAGGGAAGTGTGAAGTGTTGCCAGCATTATATGCATGTATGTACCACTGTAATGAAGATAATTTTCTCCTTTTTTTTTTTGTTAAATGCAGACCACTTTTTAGTTGTTCTTTCTTTTCCCCAAGCAAAAAAAATCCATCTGAGAAATCCATATTCCAATACCTTGTTTTTTGTTCCTGCAGTCACCAGTTGTGAAGACTGAGACTATCAGTTTCAGCAGTGTTCCTGGTGGGGAAAACCTTGAAATTTCAACAAAAGAAGTGCCAGTAGTCCATACGGAAACAAAAACCATTACTTATGAGTCTTCTCAGGTAAGAAATTCTGCAAAAGACACTGTCTAATTTAACATGCCCTTAGGGAACCCATTTTTAAGTGTATGCCTTAGTGTAAATTGTTCTAAATTGTTCAAGTATTAAATATTGGCATGAGGAGGATTTACATAAGAATAACTTACCTGAGGGTGACTCTCATGTTCTGGTGTAGGGCCTTTCTAGGTAAAACCGCAGATTTAAAAACCCCAGCTTCTCATCTGTCCTTCCAGAAGTGAAGGGGAGCCTCCAGATGCAGAGAGAGAAATACTGACAGATAAACACCCTAATAGCAGTTATTTCCCTACCATTAGATACTCACTTTATGAAGAACTGTAGAAAACAGGGAAGTTTAATAGTCCAGTTCTTGTCTCCCTGTGCTCAGGAGCATTTTTTTTGATGACTGGTTTTCTCTTCTGGTTCCTAGGTGGATTCCGGTGCTGACTCCGAACCAGGTGTCTTGATGAGTGCACAAACTATCACATCTGAAACCACCAGCACTACAACTACCACACATATCACCAAAGTAAGTCCTCAGAAAACAGGGAGCTCTTTTTCACCTGGGTGCATGCTTTCTTAAGCTCAGTTCCATGATTTATTTCAAACTGTGGACCCATGCTTATAATCTCTAGACAAAATCTTGTATGCTTTGGGTACCTGTCTTCATTCACCTGTCTTTGACTAAACTGACTTGGTCACCCAGCAATTTGACCAGAGTCCTGAAAGTCATGAACACTTAGTGTATGTCTTTGCAAACACAAAACCTCGCTGTGCAGAGACACTTGATTTACCAGCAAATACTATCTGGAACTGGAAGTGGTATAATCACGTTGGCATCATTTGGTAGCCTGGAAGGAGTATTTTGTCTGAACATGAGGCTCCACTGGCATGACTATACTGCCTTTCATTCCTGATCTGTTACTCCTGCATGGTGTGGAAAGCACACAGTAAATCTGTACCATGTAATCATAACAGGACATTCAGTCAGCTCAGACACCATGGCTGTGTTTCTGGGTAGTACCCTGGGGAACTCTCCCACAGCCAGACTGAAAGCTTGTAGCTTCAAAGACAAAAGATGTTGGGTCTTCCAGGTTCCAAGGCAGCATCTAAATAAGAGTTCCTCCCTAAGCAGAAACCCTCTTAGTGCTGTGACAGCTCTCCTACCAATATTCACTGAGGACAGGATTTCATCTTTCTGCAGTGAAGTAGTTCCTAATGCTACTCACCATTTAGTAGATGAGCTATACAAAGGCTCTGCCGCTCTGTATTGTATGGGCTGTCTGTATTCCCATTCTATTCTTCATGGGATAAATTTGCTATAAATACCTGCCATTTTTAACATACAAACATCTTTCCTGATATATGTGCAGATTGACTGGAATCATAAAATAAACTGTGTTGGAAGGACCTCTGGAGGTCATTAGTCCATTGAGAGCAAGCTGACTTCAGAGCTGCTTAGGGTGCAGTTCTCGGTTGCCCCTTCTGCATATGCTGTTTGAGCCAGTTCAGTCCAGTCATGTCTGGGTTCCTGACCTGATTGTTCTCTGGATGAGAAGCAGCACTCCAGAGTAAGTTACTGACATGCATTTGTCCCTCCCATCTAGACTGTGAAAGGAGGCATCTCAGAGACAAGAATTGAAAAACGAATAGTCATCACAGGAGATGCAGATATTGATCATGATCAGGTAAAATCTATAAACTGCTAAAAAAAGCTACCCTGAAGACTGCCAAAAAGAACATTTCTAAATACTGTTTTGACAGATACTATTCATACTGGCATACCTTAAATTAAACTGGATTAGTAGTTAAATCATTGATGGTATATTTCATATTTTAATCATTTTCCCCATTTGTAAATTGTGTAATATCTCATGAATCTCTCCACCTTGCTACTGATCATGCATGTTCCACCTCCTTTTTGTTTTTGCCCTTCTGTGGTTTCCTTGGGATAGGCGCTGGCTCAGGCAATTAAAGAAGCCAAAGAGCAGCACCCTGACATGTCAGTGACCAAAGTAGTGGTACATAAAGAGACAGAAATCACACCAGAAGATGGGGAGGATTGACCAGAGGTAAGAAGACTAGATGATTTTCCTAGGCATTTACTGGGCTGGCATGTTGCAAATGTTGTTCTCCTACCATATTTCACCTCTAACTCTTCGCTTTCTCTCAGTGGTGTTTTCCATTTGCATTTGCGCTGGTTATCAGTTCTGGAATTTGAAAGTAAACTGCATTCAGCTCTAATCATCTGTCTTCATTTAACGGTGCCAGCTGGAGAAAGAGAAGCTACTCATTTGCTTTCGTTGGCTCTTTGAAAAGTCCTCATTGTCCATGCTTTGTTAGAGTCTAATTTTCTAATTCTGAAGTCATAAAAAATCATCTGCTTTCATATCATTTAAGAACAAAAATAATTTGTTCTTAAAGGTGTGCATTTTGGTTTAAAAATGCCAAGGAAAAAACCTACAGCTGCTTTTTAAATGTCCCTTGCAGATATGTTACAAGTTATGCTTCAATTCCCAACTTGCAAAGATATGGTCCAACTTGCTTTTAAACGCAGTGAATTAGTTTGGTAGTATTTGGATGCCTTTGCTTTCTTGTATTTGAAAGAACATTTTATGTTTTAAAGCAGCATTGTTTATCAGGATGAGATGATAATGCAGCTTTTCTTGTGTCAAGCTTTTTTTCGGTAAAGGCATGCTCTCCAATAGTGGCTGGATAAACAGACATCTTAATATTCCTATATTTATTCTATGTGCAGAAACATGCCATGCATACTAACCTGCTATGCAAAAGCTGTTAATGCCAGCACCATTGCACCAAATTGCTTTGAATGCTGTATGCAGAAGGGGAAGAAAAAGCTGCTTGTCAGATTTGTTGGAATCAATAGCAGCATTTTATCCTTAAAACAATATGTATTCCCTAGCACTTGGTGTAAGTAACAGAGTATAATGCACAACACCTTTTGAAGTTCTTTGGCTCTTCTGCTTTTGGATATACAGACCCTAAAGAAAACTGAATTTCAGTGTCAGTTATTTATTTGGAAGATGGAACCAGTCACTAAGGAGTGAGTAACTGTGATTCTTGTGGTATTCTGCTAATTGTTTCAGAGACAGCTCAATGTGGCTTGCTTAAAAGTCTATTGATGTCGCTAATTCTTTCCATTGGCATCAGTGGACTTTGGATTTGGTCCAAGTTGCTTATACTGGGACGATGCCATTTTCAAATAGCTTTTCTTACATGGACAAAGTTACAAAATATCTTTTGTAAGAGAGTAGTTGCTTCAAATAATTAACTCAGTTCTCTTTTCTGCAGGAATAACCTAGATTGCATATGAATCCAGACATGCATACCAGTAGGAATACGAGAGCCCATACGGAGTCTCAGTTCCAACATGACTGACTTGTATCTGTCTATGGAAAATTTCAGTACAGAAGAATTGATCTTGACCGTTAATAAAGAAACTGGCAGAGATACCTTCCCATAGAAAGCAATCTGAATCAGCAGCAGTTAAACAATATTGCATGAAGCAACAATAAAATTACAGAAAAGCAGCATTTTTAATTTTCTTAAAATGTCTAAGTTTTCAGCTATACCTGCACGTTCATAAACAATATAAACAGTGATCTCATGTAACACATAAACAGTTCATGCCTTTCACAGTTTCTGAAAGTCTAAACAAATCAAAATTTGTTAGTTGGCAAGCCTTTTGTTTATGGATATTGTAAATGAAGATTACCCCCAAAATGCTAGAAGCTGTATAGGTACTGTGTGTAATGTTTTACCACACATTAGATGTGCCAATAACACAGTTTATTCGGTAAACAACTTGAATCTTATATTTGTTTCATCTGGTTTTATTACTGCCCGATAAACAATGATGAATCTCTTATCAAAACATTTAAATGCTTACAAAGTGTGCTTTGTATACCTGAATGAATACCTTATGAGGTAGTAATGATTTTAGTATATTAACTTTAACGATTTTTGTCAGCATTGTTCAGAGTCAGCTTCCAGTCACCCTTCACAGATCCTAATCTTGTAAATTATATGTAGTTATTTTGGAGAAAAAAAAAAGAATATCTGTATTTTACTTAGTTTGCAGCTGTAGAAAATTATTAATCTGAAATAACCGTGATGGTTTTCTATTGATTTCCCTTTTGTTCTCAGAGGAAAAAAAAAAAATCTGTTTGAGAATCTGGTAAGCATTTACTGTCTAGTTCAGAGTCAAGCCTTAACCTGTACAGAACGTCCACCAAAAACTCATTAGTGTCCAGCTCTAATACCCACGGAAGGGATAGCGTCCATTACACTGTCAGCTGCATCACAACACATGGTGAATGTATGTTTCTGCATAGTGAAATAAAAGTGGTAAATGCATCCAAAATCGTATTGTTCTGTGTCTAAAAGCACCTAGAGGTTTTTAATATTCAAAACATCAAAATGTTACATTTATAAGACACCACAGGTTTTACTCATGTGCACAGTAGATGTGTTTTGTCTTCAGTGGCTGACACTGCACTGTGCAGACAAGTGGGAGTTAGCAGAGCATCCAAAGGGATGACAGTGTTCACCTTTGTGCATATGATGTTTGCAAATGAAAAGGACTGTTTGGTTCCTTCTGTTTTCTCTGGTTGTGTAAACATTTCACTGAAGCTAAATGAAGGATTTTGTCGTTGCTTAGAAAGTAAAGGACAGTAGTGCTTGATCCAGATCCACTCTCTTTTAGTATTTTTGTTCTGAAATATGGATAAAATTCTCTTTAAATCAGTACTTACTTATCGGTTCTCTCTTTCTGCTCCTTTGCCACGTCTCATTGACACTCCTTTGGTAGTTTAAGAGATATATGTAACAATTAATTCACCCTTCAATCTGTATTTCCTTGCAGTATTGAAAGAAAATGGGTACAAGCAGACTTTTCAGGACATA
The DNA here is from genome assembly GCA_013396775.1 of Cephalopterus ornatus. Lineage (NCBI taxonomy): Eukaryota > Metazoa > Chordata > Aves > Passeriformes > Cotingidae > Cephalopterus > Cephalopterus ornatus. Next base: position 92,310 of record VZRE01012945.1, on the reverse strand, counting down.
AAGGGCCAAATTTGCCCTTCGCTGTTTACACAGGGCTCCCTCCCATTTAAGTCAATGGATTTGGCTTCAGTGGAGAGCAGGATTTGACCCAGTGACTTGTTAATAAATGTTTATTTTCATAATTTAGAAAGAAAAATAGTATATATAGAGAGAATAACCTGTAGATAATAATTAAAAGTAATATCCTGAGGCTTTTAAAGCTTTGCCCTTAGTCTCTAAAACATCTTCCTTCCACCAGCCACTCTTCATGCCTTTAAATCCAGAGTGCTAATGATGTAACCCCCCCCAAACTGCCATCATTGCTCACCTTTCACCTAGTAACCGAAGGTTTGTTGTGATTTTTGATGGCCCTCTCCTAGTCCAAGAGCATCTCGGTGACAGTAGGCTCAGCTCTCTGGTGCTGCTGGAGGCCAGGGGTGGAGGAGGTCCTCACTTTGTCTCGGCAGACAGCATGCCAGGTCCTCCCTACTGCATCAGGAGTTTAAAAAATAGACTCTGAAGCCATATCGATCCTCCCTCAGGTGCCCCTCATGTTGTCAGCTAAGGAACAGCATTGTATTACCTCAGAGAGACACGAGGCAATCACACAGCCTTCTCTCCAGAGTTAGCATTATATTTTAGCATGGCTTGAGGAGATTGTACTCTGGTGATCCTGCACAGTATGTATGCTGTCTAAAGATATTGTGTCATAAGAAGTTAGTCTCCTTGGAAAGGACGCTCACCACTAAGACATAGCCTAAGCACATAGAAACTCTGAGGAATGAGAGTGGACAGGCAAGGACATCTCAGTGCCACTGTTGGTAGTAGACCCTTGTTTGGGGGACAGTTCCTGGAAGTGATAGCTTTGGTTTTTGTTAGAAACTGTTTCTTGGGTTGTCTGCCTAATGCTGTGCCACATGAAATAAAGAGCACCTGCCTGTTTCTACCAACCATCTTTTGTCTCTGTCTCTTCTCATTTACTGTTGGTCTTAGAAAACAAGCCATCAAATATTGTGTTACTTGAGAACACCATTGCCAACACAGACACCAGTACAGGAGACAGACTCGCTTGCTACAACTGGAGTCACAGCTTCAGCCCCACATTCTGCACCATTGTGGTAAGGGACCCAGATGTCCAGGCAGGGCTTTGCAGACCAGGCAAGAGTGGGCATCACAAGTGATTGCAGCAATTGTAACCATTACAGATACAGAAAGAGTGAATACACCGCCTTGGCATTTTTAAGGGTTTTTGGAATCCCTTAACATTTATCCCTCTGAATTTTTTTTAAGGCTGTCTCACCACAAATGGCAAGTAATGGTATTTCTGTGCTCAAGGATACATAAAAAAATTAATGAGCTTCTAAATCCATATAGTAGATCAGAGCAAGGATTTAACAGCTTGGCCCTATTTCTTCCCAGAGCAGATTTAGACAGCTGGTGAGATGATGTGGTTAGCCTGTACAACAGTTTGTATCTGCTAAAATTACAGTTCCTTATAAATAGTTCTTCATGACATATAAATTGGACATTGAGTCCAGGCTTCAGTTTGGCAATCACACTGGCAAGCCTTGCTGCAGGTTTCTTGCCTTAAACCAAAATAGTTCTGTCATTTAAGATCATAAGGCCTATTTACAAGCTTCAACATTACACCTTCCCTCTTCACAGGTAATAATGGTGAGATAAAGAAATGCATTCCCCTCTTTTATACTGGAATAATAATGGTCTAGATTCTGCAGAGCTAGGAATCAAACCTTTATTTTTAATAATTTTTCCCAGGTATTTAAAGTTTGTGACATTCCTGAGGCAATGGTGAGATATGTTGCATGATTATATTTTTTCATGTTTATTGAGCACACCAGAAGCACTGTATATATACTGTATTGCCCCCAAAAAATCCCCCAAAATCAACCACACGTTCAATCAAACTGGCCAGCACCATTTTTATACTGTTATTTTATTGTTATTGTTGTTTTATATTGTTAGTTACCGTACTGTCTGAGACCCAACACAAAAAACTCTCAAATAAACAAAGTTCAAACTAATACCAAAGGAAAGGCTATTTTCATTTGACTTTAGCTATTATAAAGCATTAAGAAGAAATATTTTTCAAGGTACATATATACCAAACTTTAGCTCACTGTTTTAGAAATTGTTAAATTTAAAAATTGTCTTCTGTATTGTTAACTGTAAGGAAAATCCTTACTTGGGCAATATCCCATTCCCCAGTCTTAGATCCAGTTTTTCCTGAAGTACATAGAAGAGTAAAAATTGACTAATGAGAGGAGGTTAAAAACAATTGTTGAATTCTCTTTTTTTCCCATTCCATTATGTAATGAAGCAGACACTTGTTTTTAAATATTTTCTGTTGGTACTGCACTTCCTTCAGTTCACTCTACTGATCTAGTCTCCTGAGATGTCTTTGCAATTTTCTTTTGCTCCTGAAACTCCCTGTCTCTAGTAACAGGCTTTCGGGGTTGATGTTTTCTGTGGACATGTGCTTATCAAATGACACCAAAGTCTCCACTGAGTGGAATAAGACCAAAGTCCTCTCAAACATCCATCCTCTCAAAAGATCTGGGGCTGGATGGACATGAAGAAGGGCTATATATGATAACAGGAGCCGAGCTGGGCTTCCTACAGTCCTGTATAGATCCAAGGGATAGTGCTGGTTTGAGGTACTAGGAATGGGCTATGAGGGGACTAATGCACAACTATGAGAAACGCTAACTCCATTGCTTATACTATTTTTAAAGAGAGAGGAAATTAAGCACTTTTCTTAAATCTGTAGATTCCAAAGGCTATATCAGTCTTACACTGCAAATAGTGGTTTGCTGTGTCTTTTGTCACTAGTGTTATGCCACATCAGCAAAGAGTCTGGCCGTGGTTGCTCTGGTCCCTCAGAGCAACACAGAATACCAGCCTTCCTAACAAAACCTTGGTCATACACTTAAAAAGACCATTTGTAGTTACGCATCTTTTAGTTCCATCTCAAGTATTTACATTTAAATAAACAATGGGGCGTATTGTTGTTAGTTTTCATATAAAAATATTTTCCACAGGTTTCTGTATTCATTAACTGAAACCAGATTATTGCATTATCTTGGAAGTAGTTAGCCCTTGTTCATACTGTACATTAATCTGGTTTATGCCACTTGATTCTACCTCCACCCTTTTTTCTGTTTCCTATTTAACATCAGTGCTGCTTCTCAACTAGAACTAATGTTTCCTGTAAAGACTGTTGGAACAGAATTTCAAAAATCCCATTTTAAAGAAAACCAATATGCTCAAATTACACAAAAAAACTCATCATCTCGTGTTCCCAAAGGCAGCTCTAAGTTCTGTAAACCAGTGACCTCACTCTTGCAGCTGAAATGACCATCAGTCACTGTAAGTAGGATTAATGGCCTGTCTTTGGGAATGACTACAGTGACATAAAGTGGAAAAGAAAAATGAGAAAGAGTACTGACACTAGAAATTGTTTTCATTTTTAAACACATTAGACTTTTATCTCTAGAGTCTACTAGCTCTGTTTTCTCCAGAGCAAAACTTAAAGAAGAACCTTTTATTCGTGGCGGGGGCAGGGAGTGAACTGGGTTTATCCAGAGTTTTCTAGGCATTTCTTTTCCATTTTCTGGAAGTAACTTTGCTGTCTGCTGTCTTGCGGCGTACCAAGACTCTTGACTTAAGTGCACAAGCAAAGCTCGTGCAACATCAACCAACTGGAACTGCAAAACACAGATACCGGAACGAATGGAGCTTTGGGGCCGCCTGAATTACTCAAAGCGGCGTGTTTCCACACAAGCCCTGCTTTACACTGCACAGGTTAAGTATTGGGCTTGTGTTATTTGGTGGATAATCCTGTGTGACCATAGTGTAAAAAGGACAGGATTAGACAGAACACATGAAGGGGCTCATCGAAGAGTGTGTCATAAATTGTACAACAGAGCGAAGAAAAAAATGAAAGCAATATATCTGAGTGTACAAAAGCAAATCATTAAGAAACCTTCAAAGCCTCTTCCAGTAGGAAGAGTACAGCTAGTATGATGATGGTGTTTCCTTAAATCAAGAGTGTTACTAGTACAGATACCCTTCCTCAGTGGATTTAGGAGGCTGTTTCTCAGCCATTGGTTTTCTGGCCAAACAGTTGATAGATTTGGCATACAAAGGTTTCTAAAGGCATTTATATTCCTCTAATCCAATCTCCATTCTATATACAACTTACATAGACGTGAATCTCTTTATATAGTCGCAGAAGTGTTAACAGTTTAACAGCTCATCTCTAAAACACCTAAATCCCAAGCTACTGGACTAAAACAAACACATTTCCACAGAATGTTATTTGTTCTAACATCATTTTGATGAAATCATCATTGAATATGGATTAAGCAAAGGATATTTGGTTTGGTTTGTTTTTTTCCATTCAAAATGCCATCTGGTTATTAACATGTAACAAGATTTTTTTTCCTGTAATCAGATGACATGTCAGTACAGATACCTTTTGTCATATTGATCTATAAAAGTGAATATGTAACATGAAAACACTGCAACATGTGGCCTGATACCACAGAAATAAACGACTGTCTTGAATATCTGTGATGTGGTTCTGTGATAAGGAAGCTTCTGCAGACTCTGAGAAGACAGCCTATAATAGTTATCCCACTACTTCCCAGTTATTTTAAATTCTTTTTGTCCCTTCTTGCTTTCTTTCATATTCTCCAACTTAACCCATCTGTCTTTGATCTATCAGGCTCCTCACTTGGGCATCCTCTTTCCCTTCCAACTTCACGGCTTTTAAGCAGACTGCATCTGCTGCTTTTCTTTCCATGCATTCTGCTGTTACATCTTATCCCACCTATCAACCTTCCTTAAAGTCTTGTTAGTTCTCTCTGTCCTGCAGTGTTCCCCACTCATCCCAAACCACTTCAGCTCCTACAATGATGATACATCCAACCCTTAAGTGCGTATTTCTTTGCTTTCATATCTCTCTTCAAATTACACTCTTGTTTCATTCTTTTCATCACTGGTGTCTTTCCCATAAATGATTTTATGAAACAGTATTCTCTTTGATTTTTTTTTTTTTGGTAGGCACTTTCTCCCTCTTCAGCCTTCATCTGATCTCTTTCAGTATTTGGCAATTTTTCTCTCCCATTGACACTTGGACCTTTCATGTTTTCTGGTCCATTAGCTTTGATGGGTTGTCATCTGCTTTCAAACCTTTTAAACCCCATCCTCACTTTCCCTGCACTTCTTTCTGACCTATCACTGAAAAGCATGCATGATGGAAATTTTGTAGATAGTTTTCCTTCAGTACAGAAACATTTCTTTTCTCTAACAATGTGAAACCACACTCTTGTATTTAAATAAATCCTTCCCCCAAGTAGACAATATACGTGATGCCTGTTGCGTCTACTTCTTTCTGCATGAGCTGTTGCCCATACTTTCCAAGAAGAGCATAATTAACAAGCAGAATGACTATTACAATCCTCTCAAATTCCTCTTAATTCTGAACTTCCACTTGCCCTTTTCACACACATAGAAGTTTCTTATCTACTTCAACTTCTGAAAGCCTCAACACATCCTCATGATTGCATCCCAAGGCATCTTTCTCCTAAAAAATATCAGCTTTATTTCCTGAATTTTTAGTTCTTCTCATTGTAAAAATGTCTGCTATGGTCTCCACCAACTCTCAATTTCGCATCCAGGATCATGTTGTCAGCATTATCTAGAGCTCCTCTCTTCCATTCTGGAGGCCAGCATATTTTCCCCCACAGGAGCTCTTCTGCAGGCTCAGGACCAGTACTTTTCTGTTGTTCTCCATGACTTGTCCTCTCTGTAGACACATACCCCACTTTTCGATCTGAATCCTGTCCTCTTCGTGCTCATTTAAGTCCTTCTGACCCTCTCTTAGCAACAGGCTCTGCTTTTGCTCCACTTTTCTGTAGAAATCTTTGGAGCTCATGGTGTGCATCCAATCTCCCTTTACACTGCCTTGCTGTGATATTCTCCAGGAATATGGATTCATCTCATATTTCTGTCCAGTTTAATAAAAGTAAGATAAGTATTGCTTCTCTTCAACCAATTTGTGTGTATTTTCAGCTGCAGAACTGTTTAGTAGAAACAGCTCTGCTATTTGCATCACCACATTATGACTTCTGTGTGAAGACAAAATGGAGACACCGCCAGTAAATGAGATATTTGTTAGTGTGTGAGAATAAAGAGGTAACATCATTGCTATATTGATGCCACAACTGTTTTGGAATAACAGCCAGTTTTATTTCCACCTATAAAGATGCCCCGTGACCAAATGAGCGTCTTCAGTAAGGCCCAGCATTGCACGGTCTCTGAACAGGAGCTGGTTTCTATCTAACCTGCTCAGAGCAAGGGCTGAGGAATGGGATTGTTTCCTCCCATTCTAGTACACACGGCTCTTACCTAAAGCCTAGGAATGCAAAGAAATCTTCTGATCCATGTGAGGCAGGCTGCTGTGACACAGGCTGGCCAAATCAGGTATTAACTCACTAATTACACGCGTCAGCACATTTGTGCTGAAATGGTGCATCGGCACTATATATTCAGTCGTGCCACCAAGCTCTCCTTCAGTGCATTCAATGATGCAGGAGGGGGATGAAATAGCAAAAGTGAGGCAGGCAGAGCAAAAGCTCTGCCACAGCTTTGTGATGACAGAAACCTTGGCTAACACCCTGAATGTTCCACCTGTGTTGTCAAGTCCATAAATCATTTCAGCAATAAAAGCTAATGAATGTTGGGACAACAGTAGCACCAGTTGGCTCCCTACCCAAATTTTTATCATTATATGGCCTTGTTTAACCAGAAATATATGTAGAGTGTGGGGGGCTGATTCCAGTTTCTCCAGTGAACTATGTTAATTTCCTATTGACACCTAGTGCTGTGGCATGCCAAAACCCGTTGGTCCAGTGATTTGGAATGAGGTTTTTTTGTCACAGGAAAACTAATTTGGCCAAAACTAAAACCTGCTAGTGATGAGTGGAAAAGACCCTACCAACGACCTTAACAAAATTCCTCCAACAGGAGCAGTATTGTTCACATGTTATGGTGGGGAAATAAATTCCTTCACTATGTATGATAGAACTTATTTTCGAGCCTGGGGAAGATGATGTGACTGAAAGATAAGGTAGCTGGTAATAGTTTAGCACTAAGAAAGCTGCTTCTTATGACTGAGTCTCAGTAAAAAGACTTTGCTATCATGTCAAACTCTGTGCTGTGTCTACAGAACTAATTTTGTGCTTCTTTAAGGCAAAAAGTAGGATGACCGAGGGTTAGAAAAATCTTGTGGCTGCTCATAAGAGAACTATGATGTAGAAAAAAGGAAACCTCCAAATACATGCAAGTAAAATAAGGGAGTAGTGTTGTAGCATAGGGTGATACAGAACAACCAATAGCTATGTGGGTTTTGTAAAAATCTTTTTTTTTTTTTTTTAAGGAAAATCAGGTAGGGGGGCAATGTTAATCCAGGACTTCTGTAGAGAGAACACAACCTATTTGTCTAAGTGTCACTAAGTGTATGAATAGAAATAGGAATAGAAAAGGCCATCCCCATAATGTTGCTAGGTTCCACAGATGTCTTCAGTGTATATAGTACTAAGCCATAATGTATACCAGCGAGAAACTAGGGGGAAGATGGTCTAAATCCAGTGCCTTCAGAGCTCCAGTTCCTGTGAAGTTTTACAGTTGGTGATGGCTCATTCATGAGCACAAATGTCAAGGGGTTTCATGATGCAGTAGTATTTCCATTTGCATTTTCCCCTTCATAAACAGGCATGAAACTACAAGTTGTGTGAGCAAGATTGAAATATTTCAACACTAAACCAGTAATATATATATGAAACTACGCAAAGCAGCTGTTGCTGAGACTGCCAAGTGATCTGATTTTAGCTATACATACTTTGATAATGATCCACCTTAAATTCTTTACTTGGTCCAAGAAGACCTCTGCTTGCTCAACTACACTGCAAGAAAATTTGTTATATGTCAGTTGGTAAAGCAAACATTATTTGTCAAAACTAATATGCACTATGTTGGTACCAAAAATTTAAACTCCCCAATATCTTTGCCCTCTCTGGCACCGTTTTGCTGCCAGAGAAAGAAATAATCATCTTTTGAGACAACAGGTGTGTATCTAAGACTTTCTAATATAGATGCCTCATCCTCTTCATCCATTTCTTTCACAGGGGAAGAAGAAATAGACAAAGACAGTAAGACTTCTGTCTTGATTCTCTTGGGAATATACTGATAGATAGAAGTCATTAATCCCATGCAGGTTTTGCTTCTGACAGGGCAAGCTCTTGTCCTCAGAAGATGTGATATTTGAGAGCATTTGATCTGTTAGTGTCTTCTCTACCTGGTTTGCATCAGTTTCCTCACCAGCCTTCCCTGCCCAGTTACACTTTAACTAATCTAGAACTGCAGCAGGGGGATAAACCGGCCTCTCTTTGTTCTGTTTCTGCTTTCTGTATCCATCCCAGGTATTCTGCAGTGTTTCTCACTGCGTGCATTACAGGACCCTTGGCACTCAGCACGCATCATCAATCCTTCTTCTAAAAAAGCTTTCATCTTGATCTTTTCTCTCTGGGATGGAGTCATGGCCATGTTGAGCTTTACTCTCATATTCCTGGTAAAAGGAAACAGGGACACAGGTCACAAGACCTGAAGATCTGACCTTGTTAGTCTACTGGATTCAGCCTACAAATACAATATTGCTACTACCTTGATGTCAGAAATTTTCATAGGCATCCATATCCATGCAAGGTGACAAGGAAACTTTCTGCATGTGTACTTACTTGTCAGCCAATACCTGCAGCCTGCTCAGAGCCTGCTATGATAGCAATCAGAGCTAGGATCTTCCCATGTTATAAATACCTGTGTACTGGGTCCCAGTCCCTCTGGTGGATATGACAAAGCACTAATCTTTTTGTTGGCAGAACAGAAGTGCATATGATAGCTACCTAAAGAGAAGTTCAAACGTAAATAATAACACCCTCTGCTGCTTTTTTCTATTTTTATTTTTATTCAGTGACAGCTGCAATATATCTATATCCATTTATCAAATGCCCACCATCATTCATTATTCTTCATACCTTGCTGCTATGGCTGATGAGCAAAAGTTCACAAATGCAGGGTGTGTCAGTATTATTGCCCCTTGGAAAACTAATGTCAGTCTGTATTCAACATATCCCATTGCAAATATTAAGGTATAAATTATTAACCTAATGGCTGATGAAGAATAAATTGAATATTTCCTTCAATATATTTAATGGGAACTACTCTTAGACCACATTCAGTTATTTGGTGTACTGAAACAGCCAGCCCTCTCAAATTTGCATAAAGGTGACTTCAATAGTAAAAAGCATATCCCCAGCTCAAACAGAGCAAAGGTAAAAAGAAGCCTGAGGAAAGTACCTTTCCTCAGATAGTTGTATTTTTGCTTCACTGGCAAAGAAATGCCCACGCAGTTCACAACAGCTATCTGCTGTCGTTCAGAAGTAGATTCCTCCACATGTCCGTGTTGTATGCTATGCTGTTCAGCAGCATGGCTTGTCAGGATCTTGCTTTTGCAGACAGGACAACCAGAACATTAAGAGAAATTCCTTTACTTATCCTTTCTCTTCACTGTTATACATCATGTTTTAAATTATCAGATAATTCTCAGATCAGACTTAACAAATTACAGGAAAACCTGTCATTTTGACTTGATATTATTTTCTGTGTCTTTATCCCAGTGCAAGTACAAGTACAACATGGCAGTAGGAAGGCAACAGCTTCAAACGTGTGGGAGGAAATCTCACTGGGAGATGTTGTCTCAAGACATAGAAATGCGTAATGTGGTTATTAAAAAATGCCTATTCCTTTCCATGGAGCCAGATAGTGAGTTATGGCAGATCCAGAAGAAAATACAGCATCTGCCTATATCAGAGAGATAAACAGAAATATTTGTCTCTAAAAACAGATTTAGTTTGGAAAAGAATGTGTGTATACCCTGAGGCCTAGGAGTTGAAATAGCCCGAAAAGATGGGTTTGAAGAATGTAACTGCAGAAAGAGGTTAGAGCAAAGAGCAGATGCAGAGCAGATGCACCAGGTTGTACTGAAAGCAGTAAAAATAAATCAGAACTCAAGATTTTCTATGTGTTTGCACTGTAAGAACAAATCGTATGAACAGTACTTGCAAGAGACATTATTTTTGTTATTAATGAAAAACAGTTGAAAGTTGACTTGAAACCAGATGACAGAAAAAGGAATTCTGCTGTGGCAAGTTTTTTTGGGGCTGCAAACAGAAGTCTGCAAGGTCCTACCATTCCTAGATACTAAGTTTTTAGTAAATTTTATATAGAATGTACACATTCCACTGTTAGCAGGAACTGCAATCATCTCTTAGAACACTCTTGCCCTTTGAAACCATAGGTCTCCAGATGTTTCATGAAACTGAAAATGTTTCAATGTTTCATGTTTGTGTAGTATTTCTTTGAAGTATGATCTTGCCTCAGGATTTCACTTCAGAAGACCAATGTTCCTTTAAACATAAGTTTTCCACCCAATATCTGTCAGCAACCCAAAGAAAATCACTGGAACAACAATAATGGAGAAGCCTCATAATTACAGCACAGATTTCAAATGAAAACCAGGGTCTGTGAACACCCTAGATCTTTGAGGGCCTGAACTAGTGAGGTTGATTTTACCATGTAAAGGTAATTCATAAGGCAAATATGCTTTGAACACTGCTAATATTTTTTTTTCCACAGGAAACTGTAAATACACAATCTAGAACCTCCTGACCATGCCCTTAGGTTTAAGCAAATGTACTGAACACAGATTGTATATCTGGCATGATGTTGACTGACTTACTTCATACTGAAACACAGTAAAAAGAGAGGAACTAATAACAATTAAGTTAATCATCAGTATAGTATATTATTTATCATACTGTCTTGAAGCCCCAGTCATGGTCCAGCACTTAATTTTGCAACGTATAGCACACATACAGAACAAGAATGTGGATTCTTCCACCAAAAAGCTTACAGTCAAACAGTAATGCAAGAGACTGGGTAAAGACACATAGGTGAATACAAAGGGATAATGGATAATAATGCACATGGCTTATCTACAATCAAGAGTTTTGAAAGGGGAAATTTTAAGCAGGACTTGATAAATACTATATTTGTGTTTACAGAGAATTCCCAGAACTAACTCAAAATAGTTCCATAAAGGACTGCCCTAGACAAAACCTAAGGTAAACTAAGAGAAATCAAGACACAGATTTTGATGGCTGGACTAGTGACAGGCCATGATGATGGGGGCCAATGATGCAAGAAACTGAACTGTACCAGAGTGGAATGGAGCCAAAGATCACAGAGATTTTTATTCAGTGAAGACACAAATTGGATAGTTATTCTTGTGGGAGTTTTGAGCTAAGCTTGTAAGTTGAGCAGAGGTGAGGATGAGGAAATGGGCAATTAAGGTCATTCCATCAACAAGGCTGTCACTGACATGTGAGCATGAGAAGCCTTGAGAAGAGGAGTAAGACATCCAACAGAGAACAGTAAGTCAAAATTAGACAGTGCTCTACAGATTCCAGGTACCAGGTATCCAGGTGATAATAAGAGCCAGGCGAGATCAAGTGCTCTGAAAGTCAGAGTGAGTGAGAGTATTTGAAAACAAGAAGATTGGAAAGCAAAAGCTGTCACATTCTCACTCTGGTCTTTCAGCACCACTGATCTTATGAGAGGGAAAAGGCACCAACTTACCTGAGTTACTGCTTACGTGAAGCTCTTTTGAGCACAATATCATATGTTCAACAAAAACAAAGTAGTTGGCTGAGGAGAATTCATGGTTAAATTGCTCCTGCAAAACCAGCAACCCAAAAATTTTAACAGTGTGTTAGAGTACTGCAACAGAAAATTTCTGAATCAAAGCAGCCTGAAATGCCTAGGGCTGTTATGACATATTCAGCTTCTGTATTGATCATACATAATCCTGTTGATCTTGTAACTGTGACAGCCAAACATGCAAACATATATAATAATGTTAACACTTAGTGTAGTAGGTTAATAGACAGCATACTGATCCAAAGCTGTAACAGATGCTCCTGACTTGTGTGGTGCATGAAATATTGAAATACTGTGAGCATAGCAGCCCCATCTTGAGTACTCCATGCAGTTTTGGGCATCACAATATGAAAAAGATATTAGGCTGTTAGAGAGAGTCCAAAGGAGAACCACAAGGATGATGAAGGGTCTGGAGGGGAAGCCTTATGAGGAGTGGCTGAGGTCACTTTGTTTGTTTACCCTGGAGAAGAGACTGAGAGAAAGGGGAGACCTCATTGCAGTCTATGACTTCCTCACGAGGGGAAGCGGAGCGGTAGGTACAGATCTCTTCACTCTTGTGACCAGTGAGAGGACTCAAGGAAATGACATGACGCTGAGTCAAGAGAGGTTCAGATTAGATATCATGATAAGGTTTTTCACCCACAGAGTGGTTGGGCACTGGAACAGTGCCCAGGGAAGTGGTCACAGCACCAAGCCTGAGAGAATTCAAGTGTTTGGACAGTGCTCTCAGGCATATGGTGTGACTCTTGGGGATGTCCTGTGCAGGGCTAAGAGTTGGACTCAGCAACCTGTGTGGGTCCTTTCCAACTCAGTGTATTCTATGATTTTTGATTAACTTACCAACCTGTATGCTCTTCAGCTAATAAATTTAGAGGGTTTTTTTGTCTTTAAAATACTATACCTGAGCTTTCCGAGCTAGTGGGCTAATGAAGGCTGTCTCAGATTCTCCTTAAACAAGATGACAATGAGCAATGAGAATCCTTGAGAATTGTATAACAATTTTATTTGGTGATCTTAAAACAACAACAATAAATGCAAACTGTATTACAGTACCGTATCTCCTGACAAGCACTTGCCCTCTCAAATGCCAAAGGCTAGGGCAGAATGTGAGGTACCACATGGGATGAAAGTGAAATGATGATGGTTTCCAAAATCTTTTGTGGATGTCAAACACCTAAATAGAGGGGCTTCTGCTACTGGAATAAATGGCATGTACAGTACCTATAGCAATATAAGAGATGAAGTTTACAGCTGCTGTCATTTCACTCTTGCTTCTGCTGTGTTTCATTCTGCTTGAAAGACATCTTTGAAATCAGAGCTTACTGTGTTAAGATACCAATCCTATGGCCTAAGAAACTTCCAGTGCATGCTAGGACTGGTCCCATGGGCACTGATGGGAGAAATTAATAGGGTGGTGTCATGGTTTAGCACCTAAAACAGGACATGTAGTCTAAGAGAAACAAAAGCCACATTGTCTCATATGGATGTATTTGAAGCAAGAGTTATCCTAGCACTTTGCTTTGCTTAAATGTGTATGGAAACTTGCTTATTGTCATTTTAACAGCTGTGAATGCATGTAATTGCCTGCACCTAAGGCTTGACACAAATAACTTGGGTTTACTTCTATTAATAACAATATACCTTATTAAAATAAGCACAAATCTGGAAACTGCTGCAGTTAGAAAATACCTCTAGCTTAAAAAAGCACATCATTTCAGTGAGTGCTACCAGGAGGGACAGCACTGGCCAGCACATGGAAAATTATGTTTTGACTATGGTAAGCTCAGAGAACAATAGTCAATATGCAATAGAAGTGTACCACATACCTGCTTTATTTGCACACATCTCCACTTATGAGAACATCATATATAGAGTATGAACATCAGCAATGGTTAGTTACATTTGATTTAGGGAGAAACATGATAACTGATATGGAAAAGCCTATGAAGGATCAGAACTTATCTTAAAGTACACTACAGGCTTTCTGTTGACTTCACCTGCATGACACCCACTATTAAAGGATGATCAGACTGGCAACATTACTTTCTGTAAATTGGACTACTTGACAGACAGTAGCCAGAGCCTGCTGATACTAGGAAAATTTTTCTCCTCTATCCTCTCCATCCCTTCCTCCTTTGGCTTATCCTGCTTTGCCTTATCTTACATACAGATACTGCGACTGAGAAGGTACTATAACAATCGTTTCTGGATTGTGCATATCTATTTTGGTATTTATGCAAGTTTTTTGAAAAGTTGGTATCACACTTGGATGATGGGTAACTTAGTTGTGAAGCTCCTCTATGCTTCTCCAAGAAGAAGTTCTTATATTACCATGTGTTTCTCTTCCATATTTCTGAGATCATCTCTCTGCTTTCATGTCAGAATAAAGCATGAAGGAAAACTGCAGAAGATAGAAAGCAGAGACCAATCCTTGGCCATCCACCTTGAATTCTGTGAATAATAAATTTGGATTGGGCAGGAAATGCAGATTAGTTTAGTTGCCAATGCATAAAATAATCAGACTGCAAATTTTCCAATTCTGCTGCAGGTGTAATATAAGTGATTAATGTAACTCTACCTCATTTTAAAGTCATAGCAAAAATGAAGCAAAAAGACTTGTTGTATTACCATGACAGGTTGTAGCTGCATCACTCACAGCTTTGGCTGAGATGTCAGTGGGCTTTTAAGTCCAAAGTATGCATTAGGTAAAGTAGAATGAGTAATGTTTGGGATGAGCGTAAGGCATGATTGTTATTAATCTCTTCATACGTACAGAGACTGAGCAATGTTCATTTGCTCCAGTTTGGCAGTTGCAGCTGCTGGAAATATTTGTATGTGCTCTGTGGAAAAGACTCTAACAGACTGTGGTTAAAAAACATAAATTGTTCAAACCAGGCAAATGTAACTTCTACTTATTTCCATGGGACTAATAATTCAAACAAGCCTATAATTTATTGCAAATTATGTTTCCTGTATTTCCTGCAAGTTCTACAGTACTGAAGCACATGATCTGATTAAAGCCCACATGCAGTTGACATCGTGTATCAGTTTAAAAAATACACACACATATACTAGGGATTCAAGCAGATGAAAGAACCTTAACCAAACAAGCTGGTAAGACTAGCCTGTTTTGGCAGAAATGTTGACAATCCTGTGCCTGAACAACCAACAGACCAAGTCCAACTGTACAACATCATCAGATTAGGAGCAGTGGCTCACTACAGCCAGTTATCATTCTAGTGTGCAGTAGCTACATCCCATGGATCTATTCCAAACTTCTCCTTTTATGCAAGCTCTTCAGATTTGGGAAATCCATATGTTTTCTGCCTCAGCCAGAAGCATGCTATAACTTCTTGCTGCAGCAGGTGTTACAATCTGCTTAAATATTGCAGAAAGAACTTCAGATTTGAATATTCCCTTGAGCAAAATTAAAACTCACACAAGTTATCTGTTGATACCAAAACCTGATTTTATTAATTGCTACGAGATGCTAAAGAGAACGAGGAAAAAATAAGAAAAGGTTGGAAAGGGCTAAGATTACTTTTTAGAAGCAGAGAAAAGATACCACCATACCACCTTTCTGTGCTGGAGGGGTGGGGGGTGGGAGGAGCAGTGTCTGCCTTTTTTTTTTTTCTCTGTCTCTGCTACTTTTCGATGTTATCTCTGTAGCTGCAGGGGGTGTTAACAGCTTTAGTTCTCTGGAATGCAGCCAGGATGTGGTTTCTCCACTTACGCCAAGCCGTGTCCCAGGCTGTGCAGGGTCTCAATTCAGCCAAAACTCTGGGCCCTCTGAAAATATGGTCGGGGTAACTCATGCATGTGGCACGGTGGGTCTCGGTTCTCTCCAGGCCCGCAGAGTTCCAGTCTCCGGTGGCAGGTAGGCAGCGTTGGTGCTGGAGAAAAGGCGAGGGGAAAGGGGAGAGGTTCTCAGCTACAGTAACCAGTTCCCTCTCCTTTTCCTCTCCCTGACTTTCCAAAATCTGTCCTCAACTTTTATAGTGTTCAGAGGAAGTTGTACGTGGTTTCTTGGCACGTAGCCCTATTCAGGTGTTTGAGGAGATATGATAACCATAAACAATGGCAGGATCTTTTGGAAGGAAAAGTCCCATGGGAAGTTCTGGTGAGAACTGGTGAGGCAGAAAACTGACAGAGAATTTTTGGTAGGAAGTTTTTGACAGGCAGAAACAATGGAGAAACATAATTTTTGGGATTTCTATATAATCTGTGTGTTACAGCAGGCCAAAAGCAAATTGAATAGTTTGACAAACCCGTTGCACTAAGCCTTTTTTACACTGTAGTCATTACAGCTGTCATTTTTCTAACTGTGTTTACCACTGTTCATAAGGACGTATGTTATCCCTGGGGATTTTGTACATTAGTTGAATGCATCTAAGCCATTATCTCAGAAGTCAGTCAGATTATTTTGCCATAGGTAAAACATTACCACCTACTGTGTATTGGGTTATTTTCAAGCTTCTGCAATAGTAGTTAAGCCAACCTACAGCTATTAAAGTGCCCTGAAACACCACTGAAGGGTGCTGTGTTTAAAGTCAACAGAGAAACATAGGCAGATCTGACCTTCAGAAAGCCACATTATTAGGTTTTTTGACATTGGACTTCATAGGCAACTAGGTGAGAAAAAGGAATTGGTGGAATATGCTCTGGATCTAGATTTGATAAGACCAGGTTTTAAAACAAAACAAAAAAAACCAAAAAAGCCAACTGCAAGAAAAAAAAAACCAAACTAGCACACTGAAAACCAACCAAACACAACAACAACAAAACCCTCCAAAACCTAGTTGCTTTGCTTGGAATATTCTATTCTGGTAATTCATTGAATGAGTTGGCACAAAGGATGCAATCATATAAAGGCAAAACGAATAGGTCTCTAAAAAGACAGGAGAACTTCAACTGTTGTATAATGTCATCTCTTGAAATCGCTTGTGGATACCTGTCATATCTGTCGCCATGGTCCATATTGACAGTGGAGGAAAGTATTTTCTTTGCCACTACATATTATTTGCTCATAGTTGCCTTTTTGTTGTTTTTTTTTTTTTTTTCAGTTCAGCAAATACTGAGGACTTTTTACAAGCCTCTGGAAGCCAAGAAACAACTAAAGGGGGAAAAGGGGAGAAAAGGGAAGAGCTGCTTTTGTTACCTTGTTACCTTAAGTTAATATTTCCTGCACATCATCACTTTGATATATTTGGATCTCTTAGCAATTTATAAAACTGTAGCAAAGCAATTTGTTGAAGACTGCACAACAGAAAACATATGGATCATGGTTAAAAACTATTGTCCTAAGCAGACACCCCTTTTCTTTCTGGATATGTTTTTGAATTCAAAGTGAGAAGTATTAACTTGAATGTACTCAGGAAATTATTCAAAGGGAAATGGCTGGTATATACAAAGTAAGTGATGGCCAACTATTTTCCATTAGCTATCCTAGCCACAGTTTTCACTTAATATGACACTAATTTCTGATTTTATGTAAAGCTTTTTTCTGAGATGAGGAAAATTATTCTTATCTACCATATAAATACTCACATGTCAGTAAAGGTTCCTCTTTACCCACCAAATCCCATAACTAACAGTTAACGTCTCTTCATATTGAAATATCCTGAGGCCCAAAAATGATAACAGGAAGGGGGCTTTTTCAATGTGGAAGATATTATAGTTGTTGCTAATGCTTCTTCAGGGTTAATTTTTGCAGTAGCCAGGACAGGGCATAGCTAGGACCCAGAGGTTATTCTATACTACCTCACATCATTTTCCAGGGACCGGGTAAGGAGTCTCCTGAGGTCAGGGAAGTGTGGTGGCAGATCATGTATTACTGGGCTCCACGTGGTGAGCAATCATGTGAATCATTTACCTTTTTCTTGTAGATTGTCATTAGTATTGCTGCTGTTACTGTTCATTTTCATATTTCATTGCTGTTTCCAGTAAATTGTTCTTGTCTCAACCTGTGATCTTTACCTTTTGTGCCTCCAATTCTTCTCTCCAGCTCTCAGCAGGCTGGAAGGGGAGGGGGAGAGGGGAGTGAGTCAGTGATGTGTGGTTTGGAGTGTTTCAGTGGGAACACTAAACTGGGGAATACCATTTCAAAACCATGACAATAATTTATTCTTTTAAATTAATGTAAGAAGCTAATGGTCTAACTATTATATTTCTCTTCAGAAAAGCAAAGAAATATAAACTTTTATTAATTGTGTGATCCTACACTACTAAAGTAAGCTCCAAATTTTTGACATGATAGAGACTTAATAATAACAATGAGTTTTGGGAATTCTTGGGGTTTGTAAACTTTAATAGAGAAATAGAGCCAAAATCACCAAGCAATTACTGCATTACTTCTTTTGGGCAAGACAAGTAGCCACATGATATAGAGATGAAGCTTATACTAAAAATGAACATGGGAGGAGAACCAGACTGGTTCACAGGGCATTGCTTCCATTTTAAACAGTAAACCTAGTAGGATTCAGCAAAATCTTGCCTTTATTCCAGAAACATTGTTCACACTGAGTAGCACAGGAGGATACAAGTATCAATACATTTAAGTAATCAATTAATTACTGCTTTTGCAAAATCCAGGCCTAAGAAAGCAGACAAGACTGTAATAATACTTATATTGATTCTAATATAGGATTTTCATTTTTCCAAACTCATCAAACAAATGGAGAGACAGGATTTTTTTTTCATCTTGTATGAAATGAAACTGATAATTTACATTGAGAGCTTCAGATTTATCAGAATAAACCTCCACTACATGTGAAGAGACCTAGCATATGTTCAATTCTATCCTTAACACGGCTTGACACTGTCTCCCATGGAAATCAATGGGAGCCATTCTAACTACATTAGTAGGTGCTGGATGTGATCGCTGAGCACTATGACATTTGGAAAGGGCCCGAGAAATAGAGAAGTACACTAGATAAAAGCAAAATGTTGGTTTACATTTTCTTTCGTACTCCAACATACAACTTTCTAATATGGTTGAGACTGCTAAGAGACAAAGTCAGGCAACATTATAAATTAAAACTCCCTTTGCCCTCTCCCTTTAAAAATGCACTTACGCCACTTCTTTATTTTAATTTGGTAACTTTATTTCCTGAATTCTTTGTTATGTACAGAAGCATAGAGAGGGATATTTTTAATGAGTTTAAAAGATAATTCCATCTCTCTAGGCATTTTTCTGAATCAAAATTTGATTTTTTTTTCTCCATATGAAGTGGTATGTTAAAAAATTAATGTTAGTCAATAAAGCAATTTTATTTATACATTGCATTATAAATTATGGGTTCACATCTACTTCCCTAAAGCATGGCAATATTCCTACTGATTTTACGGACAATGACCTCAAGCAAACTGCTGGGCAGCAAATTTTTGTGTTTCATTCCTTTTCCTAACAGGCATATGTCTCATGACGTTCGTATCCATCTCAGGTAACAAACATAAATATGAGAAGGAAAACCCTCCCTGCAAAAATCCATTATATTCTGAAACTGGGGAGTGACCAATGTTCTGTATCTGCATTTATGAACAGAATATTGGTTCTTAATATGCAGGATCATGCCGTCTCCATAATTGAGGAGCTTCCTTTCAGAATAGGCAGTTTCATGGCCTAATGGGGTATCCTCTCTCCTTGAAGATAACACACTTTCATTAACTTGACATTAATACAAAGTGCTTTTCCTTCTGCCAGTCCTTTATACAATTACTTGTTCATTACTTGTTACCCTTAGTGAGGGTCGTCCCTCACTAAGGGCTAAACCTCATAAAAGAGGTAGGAGTTGCTTCCGTAAAGCAAGCACTAGAATAGTCTGATTTCCAAAAATTTAGGATTATAGCTTTGGCAATGGTCCAGTTTGCGAGAAAAATTTGAGCGACTGAGCAGTTAAGACTGCATCATAATGCACACAGAGGATCATAATGAAGATTACTAGAGTAACCTCAATTCTTCCTTCTTTACCCTTGCAGTGCTTAACTTCAAAGCACTACTTTTCTTTTAAAGCGGGCCTTTGGCGGTTGCAGTATTTCATAGACTGGTAAGCCAGAGAGAGAACTACTATAACTATCCAATTTAACCTCCTACGTAAAACAGGACACAATGTCACTTGCTGCTGTTACTTTGAGCCAATTAACTAGCGTGTGACTAAGCATAACTTTCAAAGGCATTAATTTTTTCACTTGAGGATTTTGAGAGATGGAGAATCCATTAGTTTTCTTGCTGGTTTGTTCCAACAGTTAATCATCCCCTCTGTTTAAGAAATTGTATGCCTCATTGCTTATCTGGATGGTTTCATGGTCTCAGCTTCCAACTATGAGCAATTCAGGTCTTTTGTCTTTGGACTAAAGATCCCTTTGTTCACTCAGTATTTTCTCTCCATTAAGTGTCTTAGTCAGTATAATCAAGTTATCCTAATGCAGGCTTGTCAAGGAAGCTAAATAACTTGTGGTTCTAAAGTCTCTCACTCTAAAACACTTCCTGTAGCCCTCCAAATAATTTTGAGGCTCTTTCCTGCTCCTTCTTTTTTTTTTTTATTTTGCATCTCCATTAGAACATGGGAACCAGAATTGTGCTGTATTTCAACAGGAAATGAGAGACTGATATCCATCAGGAGTCCAAAGCAAAACCACACACATCACCCCCCTGTCTCAATCTACCCATACATATTTATTATTTTTGTTGGGCAAAAGTTATGCAGACTTTTTGGGACAGTTACAGACCTATTAGATTTATGAGGCTAATTTTATACTATGCTATCTGTTACATTCTTCAAAACATTAAATGCAGGGAAAAAAAATCACACAACAACAAGACCTGCTGCCACCAGTAGTAGAGGTACAAGCAGATGGTAAGGAGAACACTTTACCATGCGATCTGTCACTGTGCTAAGGTCAAAATCCATTGTAGAAACACTGGTCCTTCATCCAAGGATGTTCAGATCAGCCCAAGCCAGGGGAACTCCACTAATACTGTTGCCTTTACTGTTCCAGTCCAATCTTCCTACTTCTGCATTATTTTCCTTTCTTATCTTAGTTTTTCCCCCTTTGTTTCTCTTCATCTCTCTCTTCAGCTTGAGAAGTATTTGAGGCTGACAGATAAGATTCCATCTTCTGCAGCATTTCTATAAGCATGTGGCCAAAAACATCAGCAAAAAGTGATATCTAAAACAGTTTTACAGCTACTGCACAAGTTGCATCTCAGAGTTGCCTAAGGCAATGTGTGAGGTTTGCTCTTCTGGAAGAAAAAAGTTATAAGCAAAATTAAGCACCAGAAAAACTTCAATATCTCTTTCTGTGTTTGTTATTATTTTATGTATGCCTGCCATTAGAGGTAAGATAGTTTGAAAAACTGACATTACGGACTATTAGAATTAATTCTTTTTCCTGGACAGTTATTGCCACATTTATATAACCAAAGAGACTGTCAGTTCAGGGAAGGTAAGTTGATACCAAAGTTATTCTTTCTTTTTCTACACTTTTAATAACTGGTAACGAAGGTTGTGTGTTTGTCCATGGAACCAAGAAACCTGAAAAGCCAAATCTTAGCTTCTTAATGTTGTACGACATCAGGATAATTATTTTAGCTTTATAGGCCAATTTATTCCCTTAAAATTAATCAAATTCTTCTCTCATTTTCTAAATATTTCTTATTCTTGGACAGGTTACAGTCAGTTACATTTAATTGTGTCAACAGTGCACTGAGGGGTTTTTTCTAGTCTGAGTACAGTTCATCTCAAAAGGTTTTCTGTGGTTTTGGTGGGCTTTGGGTTTTTTTGATGATATGTATTCCAGTGATCTTTAGTGACTTAGCTGTTAGATGACATCACTTCTGAATTCTACTTTCATTATCATGAAATTGTTTCCATGCTTTCTACAAATATTCAGATTCAATGGTGAGATGGAAAATGCAGGTGTTAACAGGCTAAAATCTTTCTGATCTCCTTGGAGGAAAGGTCTGACGAAGGCTTGAAATGCGCAAACTAAAACAGTCAGTAAAAGTGCTCTCCATTCAAAAATTTGCACTTTTAAGTGTGAAAGACTATGGTCATTAGCAAAATGTGCAGAAAATCCGATTACCTTTAAATAAAATGTCACACATAAAGCCACACGACTTGTTCATTGTATGAAACTTGCCACCTCTCTTTAATGATATGAATGCCAAAACAGGCTTAACAACTTATAAACATATAAACTTCTGCAATGAGCCAGTGAAGAAAGCAGCTGTATCACCTAGAAGCGCTCAAGCTGTCTACTAGGGGGAGTTTGATTCCTCTCTACCAATGGCATTTTGTGTGAGCTTTATGAGTGCAGGAACAGTGGTCATTCAGTGATATGAAACTATCTAAGTAGATATTGCTTTTAGCTTTTTTACAGAGCATTAAATAACAAAAACAGTAACGAGGAATTTAATGAGTCGTTTTTGCTGTAAACAATAAACACCTAACTTTCAGGAATAACAAAATATGAGGTTGATGAAGAATAGGCTTGGAGGGGACTGAGGGCCGTAGCTGTGAGAGAACTAATTTTTCAATTATAGTCTATCCATAATTAGGAGGAACAGTTTCCAACATTCAAACACAAGATAAAGGCTTTTTTAACAAAATAAATACATTGCAGTAAACAGTACTAGCTTACATTTGGCAAGCTTGGCTCCTTTCAGAAAATGCACGCTAAGCCATGTCCAAATGATTCTATTATTATGAATATCTTCACTGAAAGGGTTGTCAAGCATTGGAACAGGCTGCCCAAAGAAGTGGTTGAATCACCATCCCTGGAGGTATTTAAAAGACATATAGGTTTGGCATTTAGAGACACAGCTTAGTGGTGGATTTGGCAATGCTGACTTAACTGTTGGACTCAGAGATCCTAGAGGTCTTTTCCAAACTAAACAATTCCATGAAATTCACATGTGGATAAAAATCATCTTCGCATAGCCATAATGAGATCCGTGATAACCTGGTAACCACAACTCCACCCCAAAGAAGAGTTAAATTGTTCTGCTCTGCCCATTTTCACACCTGCAAAACATTCACACAAAAAAATTTGTCTGCCCTGCTTACATAAACAAACCGGACAGCATGTAAATAATTCACAGAATTGCAGTCTCTCCTGTTAACTGCATACTGACAGACTCTGCCATGAATATGAAACATGGCTGAAACTAAAACCATCATATAGAACCAGGTTGCATATGTATTCTGTAAATCAAAAATACATCTGACCTGTGAATGAGGAATTTGTTCTTTTTTGATAGATCAGACATGAGGAAGCTGTTATATTCTCGTGGACCAGTTGTTTCTTAGCAGTGTGATCATAAATGTTAGCAGGTCTGCAGTACAAGAAGGAATCAAGCACAGAAACAGCTCTCATGTAGAGAACATTAACCATTTCTCAAAAATGCCTTCTATACGTTACAATCTTAAAGGTCTAGAAATATACAGGTAAGACTGAATGTGTAATTTTAGTGGTTTGTCCGTTTGATATCATCTTTAACTAGGATGCAGGATCCTCTGGGACTTCTCATATCTGCTCAGTGTACTCTTTCCATTGGGTGCTGTGAATGACAGTAGACAGTGCTACTCCCTAAAGCCTATAGCACTTCTCAGCTTCGGCAGCAGAGTACAGAATCACAAGGGAATAAGGAATGAAGATAATTACACAAGAGTAAGGAAACATGGAGAGAACACCATGGGAGAGGAAGAGAAAGTGAAGTTTCATGATATTCCTCTGGTACTTGGTATTGGAAAGTGGCATCTATCCTTCTTCACTCTCTATCCATATGGTTCCAGTCAAATAAGTATGTCAGACAAAGTCAAGAATTGGGCCTAGAGTAAGGTAATTGACAGTGAAAGAGAAAGAAAAATAAGGAAAAATTAGAAGATGCGGGGGATATAGGGAAGAAATAGATAAAACTGATGAAGAAATAGAGTGCAACCCCCAAAACATTAAGAAATATATACTCCATAAAAGGGGAAGGGAGTAGAGACTGGGGACAGAAACAGAGAGACCATTAACAGGGACAGTACTGAGGAGTGTGTAACTATGCAAGTTACAGCTTGACCCAACTAGAATATGAGATGCCTTGTGCACGCAGAGTGTGAACCACCATGTTCACATGACCAAAACTTTTACCAAACGTGTATCACCATGTGTTACTATACGTGACTGTAGATAAACATGTCACAATGGACTAGAATTAATTGGTAAATATGTAATTAAAGTGCTCTTCTACTTAGAATACAATAGTATTAAGTAAGGTTTTTTTGATCAAGTTCTCTCGAGAAGACTTGTGTCTCTTTGGGCATAGGTGCAAACTGCAAGCGCCGTTCAGCCATTTGGAGGGTGAGATGGCCTCTCACCACCTCTGTTCATACAGCTTAGCCAGGGGTTGCGCCACCAACCTCCATCATCTATGCTCCACTGCTCCCCATTTGTCTCTACTATTTCCTCTTTTGTGGGGATACTTGAAAATAAAGAAGCGAGTAAGTGAGGCAAAAACATGACTAACTCATACGCAAATTCCTGCTGGGAAATCTGCCAGGTTGCTATGGGAAACACACACTGCAAGGAGCATCTGCTCCCTGACTTTCCTCCTCTGTCCTAGCACATTCACTTACACTCTCAGGAGGCTTAGATAGACTGTCCTCCCTGTCATGTGGAAATACGCTAACAGGGTCTGATACCCTTTCAGAGATATTGGACAATTTGTACCTTCACTTTCTTTTTCTCAACCTGACGAGAAATCTGACCCATGAAAAATGAAGATGGGAAATCTACGTCATTGTATGATGACCATTTCTGCAAGAACAAGATATAATTTCAACAGGCCATAATATCACATTTCTATTGCCACTAGTAACTCATACAGACAATATAAACCTTACCATCTCAAATGCACGAGAACTCAGTATACTTAATATATATTTTAAATCAGTCACCACTTAGAACACACTAGATACAAACCTTCAGTCTTCCCTGCACGTCACGTCCGATGTCTCACATGTGATTACAGAGAGTGGCACTTGTCATTCTTCACTCCTGTCACAAAATTTTCTGAACAAAACAAGCTCATCTCACAAAGGGCTGTCTTCCCTTACAGATATCCTTGAAATCCAAACAGTCTGGAAACAGCCTGTTGGTTCGATATATTCACAGCATCTATAGTCTAGTTCATCAGATAGGAAAACAGCAAAGTGACTTCAAAGCCTGCTTACTCATCTGTGTTAGATAGGCACAGTAATTTCATAGGAAGAGTGTTTCAGTCAGATACATGATCCAAACACCTTTTCTGCAGAGGGGTATCTTCCAGTAAATTGAAAAAATACTTGTTTTTTGGCAACTGACATGCTAGTGGAGATGTGAGGTTTTTTATTCTTATGCTTCACCTTCAACAGTACACATTTTCAAGCCCAGGTTTCTTTAGCCAGAATTTCTGTGATCTTTGCCTTTTGTTTTTTATTTCCAAAACCTAGTGCAACACTCATATGTAATGAAAAATATGACACAGTGTATTGGGTTTGTGTGGCAAGGTTTTGATGGTGGAGGGGATAAAAGGGTGGCTTCTGTGAGAAGCTGCCAGAAGTTTCCCCTGTGTCTGACATAGTCAATGCCAGAAAACTCCAAGATAGACCCACTGCTGACTAAGGCTGAGCCCATCAGTGATGGTAGTAGTGCCTCTGGGAATAATATAATTAAGAAGGGGAGGGGGAACTATGAAACAGAAGAGATAGGAGGGAGAATATGTGAAAGAAGCAACCGTGTGGACACCAAGGTCAGTGAACAAGGAGGGGAAGAAGGTCCTCCTGGCACCAGAGCTGAGATTCCCCTGTAGCCCATGGTGTAAACCATGGTGAGTCAGGCTGTCCCCCTGCAGCCCACAGAGGTCCACGGCAGAGCAGAGATCCACTTGCAGCCCATGGAGAACCCCATGGTAGAGCAGCTGGAAGCCCAAGGGAGGCTGTGATCCTGTGGGAACCCCATGCTGAAGCAGGCTCTTGGCTGTAGTTGTGGGGCCATGGAGGGAGGAGCCCATGCTGGAGCAGGTTTGCTGTCAGGATTTCTGACGCTGTGGAGGACCCATACTGGAGCTGTCTGTGCCTGAAGAACTGCACCTCGTGGAAGGGTCATGTACTGGAACACTTTGCAAAGAACTCAGCCTGTGGAAAGGACTCATGTTGAAGAATTTGATGGAGGACGGTCTCATGTGGGAGGGGGTGGGGGGAAGGTGTTTTAAGGTTTAACTTTTGTTTCTTATTACCCTGCTCTGATTTGATTGATAATAAATTAAAATAATTTCCCCAAGTGGAATCTATTTTGCCTGTGACAGTAATTGGTGAGTGATCCCCTCCTGCCCTTGTCGAGACTTACGAGCCTTTCAATATATTTTCTCTCCCCTGTTCAGGTGAGGAGGGGAATGATAGAGCAGCTTTGGTGGGCACCAGACATCCAGCCAGGCTCAACACACCACACACAGTTAGACAGTAACAATGCTTAAGTTTTTCTTCTCCACAATGCACTAGTTACCTAGTCTGGGTATTGAACATAAGTTTCCTCTACTTTAGTATCTCAGTGGGAGCTACTGATGATACAATTCGAAACCGACAGAAACACACATTCAGCAGTAGCCTATGACACAGAAAAACAGCGATAGAAAAACAAATAGACATACCTTTCGTAAGATCCTTTTTTTTTTTTCTTTCCCACTAGTAGTTTAATTCTGATTACTTACATTACAGCAGAACCTGGCCTTAGAAATTAGGCATGTCCATACTGCACTAGGCACTGTGCAGATAGAGCAGGAAGACAGAGTGTAATAAAATGGTGTCATTTGCTGGTCAGCAGTGATAAAACAGCACCTACATGTTTCTCAGGAGTAACAAGTTTATTGCTGGAGTGTTTTAGGCACTGTCGAAGAAATAATTAGCACGCTGCGAAACTGTAAAAGGGAAGATCCTTCCACACTGGAGAGAGTTCTTGTACAGGATTCAGAAATACTTAAAAGACTGCATAGAATGGTTTGGGTGGGAAGTGACCTTGAAATTCACAAACTTCCAGCTCCCGCACCTTCTCCCACTCC
>VZRE01012945.1:0-64140 GCA_013396775.1 Cephalopterus ornatus | reverse complement strand
GTCCCCGCCGGCGGGTGCGTGGAGCGGGCGTGCGCTTCCGCGGCCGCGGGCACGGCAGCCGCGGGAGCCGGCGTGGGCAGGCACCGACCGCGTCCCGAGCAGGCACAGCCCCGGACACACCTCCCCACGTCCCGGCAGCGGTAGCGGCTGTGTAAAAAGTGTGTAAAGGAATAAATCAGAATTAATTCAGGCAATTACCTCAATAATTAATTCTGCCTCAGTAAATGCCAACAGAACTGCAGCAAAATTGCATATTTTTTAACAGAACAGGGTGCAATTGATGCTAGATTATTAGCAGTGATGTTTTGCTACTTTTGTGAAAAGAAAGCATTTTTACCAGCTTGCTAAGAGGTCCAAACATACCCTGTTGAAATGGTGGTTGTCCTGCCCTCTTTGGTGCTGGATTGATACGTTTTCCTGGGCCAGCAGACTCATAAAGCCCAGAAAAATACACAAAAGTGTTTCTTGGTTTTCTTTTGTGCATTTCAACTATATATGCACTCCTTACCTGGCTATCTTAACATCAGATTATTTAGGACTCAGAAAAGAATTTTGGTCTTTTTTTTTTTCTTTTTTTTTTTTTTGTGGCCAGGGACACAGAGGTATTTGCACGTATATATGCACAAATACCTGCAGAGGTATTTGTAGTGAGCCAAGCGTTCCCATACCATGTGAAACACACAGCATCAAGAGTGGAAGTTGCATACCTGTCATCATGCCTGTCACAGAATGTCATAGAATTTAGGAAAGAAGTTCCCAGCAGCTCTGTGCCAGGTGATGGAGGATTTGTTCTGAACCATTATTAAATTTCCCTCCTCTCCGCTATATTTCCTTCTTCTGTCACAATTAGATGCCAGCGATTGGGATTGAATAATTCGAATTATATGTCTTGCATTATCCTTCTGCTCCTTGGTTATCTCCATTGTTTGGAGATCTGATACACTTGGTGTCTCTTTCCCTGGTCGTTGATGCTCATCCACCCATAGCACAGTCTGCTGTCCTTTGGGATGCATGGTCTGCTTGCCAGACCCTCTGCTAGGCTTGCTCAGATCTCTGGTTCAGCAGAAGACTTATCACCTTCTTGATGGGTTGGTTACTGGGTTGACTGCAGTGATTCCTGCAGAGGTTTTTCAGACTTTTAGATGTAGCGCAAAGGAAGTAGCAGGAAAGTGGAGCCAGGGAAGTGCAGTAGCCAGAGGAAAGTAAACATGGTTTATATCAAAGTACTATCAGATTACTTTATGCAGTGAAACTGTAGTACCATTGAAAAATAACTGACTATTTTAACAGTGCATTTTGTCTAGTATAAAATAATTAAAAGTGCTGCGTTTTAACACACAAATTTAAAATAATTTTTTGAATAGATCTTATAATTTCTTGAAATGTTATTATCTTCCTGTCTTTCAGGCTGGAGGTGGCCCAGTCTGAGGGGTAATCTGTCAAATATTTATTAATCGTTCGCTCAGAAAATTTTCCGCCTTGTTCATGGTAAGGCTTATATTTGATATTTCACGTTTAGTTTGTTGTGCTGACAAAGAGTATTTCTTACACATTTTTAGTATTAACGTTTTCTTTAGCTGTAAGAATTACTTAAGAGTTGGATCATACATTTACTGAGGATAGCAGTTTCACAGAGGAGGTTTCCAGTTTTGTATAACTGAATAAATAAATAAACTGAATAATTGTAAAGTGAAAGGGAAAGACCTTTATGTATTCACAATTTCAAATAAGTTTCGGAGTAATGCTTATATAATCTGAAAGTTTTTTCTGGTCATATTAAGAAAAAAATTATTTGACAATTTTTTTAGTATGTAAATGATTTTGTCTGTTGGGATTTTATGACTCAGACTGCTTTATAAACATTACAAAACTTTCCCTTGTTATTTTACAGGAGTTTTTCATCAGTATGTCTGAAACCATTAAATATAATGACGATGATCACAAAACTGTGTTCCTGAAAACATTGAATGAACAACGTTTGGAAGGAGAGTTTTGTGACATAGCTATTGTGGTTGAAGATGTTAAGTTCAGAGCCCATAGGTGTGTGCTTGCTGCCTGCAGTACCTACTTCAAAAAGCTTTTCAAAAAACTGGAAGTTGATAGTTCATCAGTAATAGAAATAGATTTTCTTCGTTCTGATATTTTTGAGGAAGTTCTCAATTACATGTATACTGCAAAGATATCTGTTAAGAAAGAGGATGTAAATTTGATGATGTCCTCAGGCCAGATCCTTGGTATTCGATTCCTTGATAAACTCTGCTCTCAAAAACGTGATGTTTCTAGTCCTGACGACAACACACAGTCCAAGAGCAAGTACTGTCTAAAAATAAACCGTCCTATGGGAGAACCCAATGATACACAAGATGATGAGGTGGAAGAAATTGGAGATCATGATGATAGTCCATCAGATGTGACAGTGGAAGGAACTCCCCCAAGTCAGGAAGATGGAAAGTCACCAACAACTACCCTGAGAGTGCAAGAGGCAATTCTGAAAGAGTTGGGAAGTGAAGAAGTTCGAAAAGTAAACTGCTATGGCCAAGAAGTAGAGCCCATGGAAACAACTGAATCTAAGGACTTAGGATCTCAGACCCCTCAGGCTTTGACATTTAATGATGGCATAAGTGAAGTGAAAGATGAACAGACACCAGGCTGGACCACAGCAGCTGGGGATATGAAGTTTGAGTACTTACTTTATGGTCACAGGGAACATATTGTATGTCAGGCTTGTGGCAAGACCTTTTCTGATGAAGCGCGATTGAGAAAACATGAAAAGTTACACACTGCTGATAGGCCATTTGTTTGTGAAATGTGTACAAAGGGCTTTACCACGCAAGCTCATTTGAAAGAGCACTTGAAAATACACACAGGTTACAAGCCTTACAGTTGCGAGGTGTGTGGAAAGTCTTTTATTCGTGCACCAGATCTAAAAAAGCATGAAAGAGTTCACAGTAATGAGAGGCCCTTTGCATGCCATATGTGTGATAAGGCTTTCAAGCACAAGTCCCATCTCAAGGACCATGAAAGAAGACACCGAGGAGAGAAACCTTTTGTCTGCAGTTCCTGCACTAAAGCGTTTGCTAAGGCATCTGACCTAAAAAGGCATGAGAACAATATGCACAGTGAAAGAAAACAAGTTACTACAGCCAATTCCATCCAGAGTGAAACAGAACAGTTACAGGCAGCAGCCATGGCTGCAGAAGCAGAGCAGCAATTAGAAACTATAGCTTGTAGTTAAAAACTAAAGCAGAAACTTTATCAGAAATAATATAAGAAATGAAATTGAACAAAATCTATTGTTGATATACGTTTAGACTGAGAATTTTTTTCAAGAAAGCATATTTTTAGAGGATTGAATGTTACATAGGAATACATAGCATCGCTCGGTTAGGCATTTTAAAACATTTCAGAAATGGGTATTCTTAGAATGTGAAGCAGTTTTGTTGTCATTAGCAGTATAATGTACTAATACCTGCTTTAATTTGAGAATGTGATTAAGTTGTCTATAAAACAGGGATCATTGCTGGCTGATACCTGTTTCATTCAGTATGGAATACTGCATACAACATAAACATTGCAATCAGTGAGAATCAGTATGTTTGAAAATGCTGAAATCTCAAAAATCACAAACGTGGAAAGGAAATACTTGGTTTGCTTAATTCTGAAGGTGTTACAATTTTTTGAGAAGCAGACATTGATTCCCTAAGCTTTTTAATTCCTCCTTTTTTCACTTAATGTAGGTAGGTACAATAGAGTGTAAGGTGAATGGTGATCAAAATGAAATTGCTTCTTAATCCATTCACCCAGATACCCTCTTATTTTAAT
This sequence comes from Cephalopterus ornatus, assembly GCA_013396775.1. NCBI lineage: Eukaryota > Metazoa > Chordata > Aves > Passeriformes > Cotingidae > Cephalopterus > Cephalopterus ornatus. Next base: position 60,318 of record VZRE01012945.1, on the reverse strand, counting down.
CAAGGTGGCAAGTTTAATGAAATACTTGATTTCTTGAAAAAACTGCATTATTCACAGTGATTCTGGCTGGCAAAGCAGCATGGCATTCACCAACCCTTTCAGTGGGTAGAAAAGTCTGCCTCATTTGTTTTTATGTTCACTCTTATACAGGGCCCTGGAGATGGGAGCGGGCCACAAAGGAGAAAGGGTGCAGCATGGATGAGACATGCTCCTTACTCAAACCCAGTAGAAGTCAGTTAAAGCTAATACAGCCTGAGGCTGTGGGTTTTATTTTGCAGCTTTCAGTTCACCTAACCTAGTACAGTGAAGGCAAAGGAGTGTTTCTGGGAGTACAGGAGGTTTAGCTGCACTGGCAAGTGACCTCTCACTGCCAGACTCCTGGAGCTGCAGAGCACAGCCACAGGCTGTCACGTAACTGCCCACAGTGTTCAGCTGGGGTTTGTGTCATGGCTTGTTGTACCAGCTCATAGGTCCTGTTCAAGTTTAAAAGCTTCCACCTTCTGACTCATCACCTCTCAGCAAGAGAGACACTTCAGTGAGTGAATTCAGTTGTAATTGATCCAGAGTGAGTGTTTGCTGTTAGTCGGTTGCTTAGTCTTGCCTATTTTTTTTTAAGACAAGCTGGCATACGTGCTGCTAATTTAATAGTTAACTCCCAGAGTCAACAAAATAAGTCATCTTTGGATTGCAGTCTCCTGTGTGTAGTCAGCAAGAGAAGACACAATAACAGTGGTAATGTAATCCAAAGGGATATTGAGCCTTTATTTTAAATTTGTAAATACTACAACTGTTGTGAAAACTTCATTTGAAGTTGGAATGGGCAAAAAACCCACACTCTTGGGCACATTGTAGTAACATTGGTCACTTGCGATACCTATAGCATATGGAAGTGTTAGATCAGTTTCTGGTATATACTGTGTGGTATATCACATCTTGCTTTTCTAAAAAGAAATTTAAAAAGTGTTTTTGGAACTGTTATATGGAACTTCTATTATTGGGGTTTTTTTGTTTGGTTGAGTTGGGTTTTTTTACAGCTTCATTTTATTCATGTACTCATCAGGTTAAACAGTTATCTTAAAATGCCAGTAATTGTTTGAATGCTGGTCTGTAAATAAAACATGAACTTAATATTTTAGAAAATGTAAACTTAGGACCTTTACCAATATATTTTTTTAAAATGTTGCTTCATTTTACATTCAGTAATATTAGTTTGTAAACAAACTATACATTTTGTACCTGTGCAACATCAGAGGATGTGTATTCATTGCATTTTATTGGTTCTCTTGAGGAACATGATAAATGACCATTGTTAAAATGTTTTACTGTATATGATCATAGATATAAAGATTGTAGGTCCAAAATAGGATCTACTTTTTTTTCTAAATATATTAGTCGTGCTATGTTTTCTTATCTAAAATTGTGTTCACTTTTTCCTGGATTAAATTGGGGTTTATAAGACTGTACAAAAAAGATCTGTTGTGATAAGAGTTCAGAGGTGTAAAACATGAAGAAAGTAAATTTTCTCTAGGTCTGCTATGAAGAGCGCAAGAAGCAATGACCTTAAATTACAGCAGTAAACATTTACATTAGGAAAAAAACCCTTTAAAGAGTTTAATAATGAATTACTAGAACAGAATGCCTGGGGAAGCATTGCAATCTCCACTAGTGATGACATTCAAAAATGGGTTAGACAAACATATGTTAGGAATGGTTTGAATATGAGTTAATTATGCTTTGAAGCTGAGGGATAACCTGAATAACCTCTCAAGAACAGCCTCATTGGTTTGTTGGTGGGGGGGGTGTTGGTTTTTTGTTGGTTGGTTGGTTGTTTTTTTTGGAAAGTAATAAATTAAAAGGGATCTCATGGGACAGCAGACGCTTGAGTAGAAAGACAGAGCTCAAGTCTTACAAGTTAAAAGAATATTGCCCCCTGACTTTTGAGCACAAGCAGTCAGGCTGTGAATTTGAAACTGTTATAGAAAACAGGCTTGCATGAAAAGACTCACTACTGAAAGTGTGATAAAATTCTGTGTTACATCAGAGTAAATTCTGCTATTGTTAAAGCTTATGGCTGGAAAAGTTAACAGCTCTGAGGACTGTGTGATGTCTGTGGCTTTTAAAAGCTGGGACAGGTTGATATTATACATAATCTAATACAGAAGTGTACAGAGGCATGAAAAGATGTTATTGCTGCATGTTCTTTGGACAGGTATAATCACCTTATTTGAGACTTGTTCTTAACAGTCTATGACAGGATCAAATCAAATGAAGTCAATGGAATTGCCTCCATGTTAAAGGTTTTGAAAGGGGCCTCGGCTGCCTACTAGTTTGTAGGCGCTTAAGAGTCAAAAGACTGCTGTATGTTCCTGAGATCAACATTGACAATACTGGTTAAGAAGGCAAAGGCTCAATCATATTTCTGAAGTTGATTGAGAATTTTATCGGCAATTTCTACTCCCACCATCTGTTTTAAGGATGTGAAGTTACCTTCTTTTTTCTTTTTTTGAAAGCCAGTGGATAATTTTTTTTCTTCCCAATTGTTTTTTCTCAAGGCAGAGAGAAGGCCTAGAATACTTAAGTTTAAAGTTTTGGAAAGGGTTTCAGAAAGAAGACAGATGAGACGTTGAACCACAGTCCTCTCAGCTGCAAAAAGATCTAAATACTAAGGAAGTATAACAACTGAATTAAAAGGCTTTCTGCTTTAAAACACTAGCTTAGAGTGAAAAGAAATATTTGAAACAAGAACTTTTTTATTCTGTGATTTTAACTGGGTGTTCTTAAAATAGCTTAGGTTTTTGCTTGGCTTTTTTTTTCTTTCTTTTTTTTTTTTTTTAAAGAGAAAAAGGAACAAAAATAACACATTTTGGCCTCTGGTATCTGCTTAATTCTGATCCTAATTGCGTTAGCCATGGATTTTGCTGCTAATTATTCGGCAAAACTCAGTTTGGAAACTAAACGTTCAGGAAGAATGCCTTTCAGCCCTTCTTCACTCCCCACTTCTTCTTGTGCACACTGTTTACTTATCAATAGTTAAAGAACTAATAGAAAATGAAGCAACTCACAGTTGAGTGAGTACTTGGGGTTTTGTTTTTCTGCTTAAATCTTTCAGAAAGATTTAGACCTGGCGATCAGAGTTTTAAAGGTCATTTTGCGAAAGGAAATGCCTCATACTCACTTCAGTAGCAAAAGTGTGAGGGGATCAGTTTCCGTTTGTTCATATAAGCTACAGAATACTAAATACTTCGCAAAGTCTTGCCATTTAGGTACCCAGATGAGTGCTTTTGAAGATCAGGCCCCAGTTTTCTAATATAGAGATTACTTTCGTGATTCCATTAAGTAAGAATACTTAAAATTAATAGAGTCTGTGTGAAATACAGAATAAAATATCTGATTATATCAGAAAGTCTACCCTAAGGTTAGGGTGTATTTTTAGGGACAGATTATTAAGTATTTTATAAATTTAGACACCTCTAGGCTGACAGAAGGGACAAAGCATTTATGCAAAGGAATACATCTACTGCTTACAACAGATGACTTTTCGGAATGTAAACATTTGCAGATTGGTACAGAACAGAATAGTTCTACCTGGAAGGTAAAGACAGATCTATGGAATTTTCATCTTTTTCAAACAGTTAGTCTTTAGATCACAGCAGTATGTCCAGTCAGCCAGAAACTTGCACATTTCATTAAAAATTCCATTACTGCAGTTGGTCTGTCATTTGTCTTCATATAGATGAAAACAATTATAATAACATTCTTACTCTTTTCAGAACAGATGGAGAATTTCCATTAATAGATTTGTTAAATATGTGTCATAAGAGCTGAGACACCTATTCTCAGGAATGATTTTTAAATATAATACAAGAAATCTGAAATAGCCAAAAATAGTGATTTATACAGTATCAATATATTTTCCAATGTATTTATCTCAACTGTCTTATATTTTTTTACTTGCATGCCCTGCATTTAGATATTTATAGAACTCTGAAACTTGATGAACTTCAGTGGTTCCAATATGAACAGCACTGCAGCTCTTTAAATTAAAAAAAATACTTTTGAGTCTTACTGGTATTTTTAATATTCTCTAGCTAAACATCTAATCTTTTATAGGTAAACTTGAAAAAATTTGGATCTTATGAATAAAGCTGTACCCCATCTGACCTGTTTGGCATATGTGTATCAAAAACAATAGCCAAAGCATAACTACTGGATACTTGTATCTCAGATCCCTTCCATGACTTTTTAGCCTATAATTCTTGCAAGAGCACAAGTTTGTGGTACGAACAAAAAATCAGAATTCTTACTGAATTGAATTTCCAAAGTGTATTTCCTTTTTAATAACATTGAGCCATTTTGAAGAGGTATAGAATACATTAGCTACATGTTACATATTATGCAATAAATAGATTTAAAGTTGTATTTTCATTCAGAACTAATATAAATAGATATAATGCATTGGATATAGATCATCTTATGAAATCATTAAATCATGAGAGCTATTTTCTACTTTTCCCACCAAAACATGGGAGTTTTTCTTCTGTTTAGAAAAATGTCTTTTCTGATGCAAACCCTTCTGTTGAATACAATAACCAAAACCACCCAAGTCCTACTGTGCCTACACTTGTAGTTTTCTGACCTCTTCCCAGTGGCCTATTTATACATTTAAGTAATCTGCATATGCTAAGAACTTAGAGTATTTTTGTGTTTTAAAATATTCTAAAGACCAAGCTTCCCTGCTTGAATGAAAACTGAAGTTTTCATTCTTCAGTAATAAAAATACATTTTTTTTCAGTGTCCAGGGTACTACAAACAGTGCTTACAGGAACAAAAGCACTGTAGTGGCACTGCACGTTGCTCAAACAGGAGGATGTCGTATACTAGAGCTCCACTCTTGAGATCAAAACCTTACTTCTTTCTACTATAGAATTTGGAAATGGTACTGACACAAGAATGTGTGTACTTCCAGGCGGGATTTTCTCTTCAAGGGAGGTTATCAGTTATCTGCAGATGATTTATGTCTGTTTTGTACTCATCGTCAGCATAAATGAGGTTTTACAGAGAAGAGTTTTCAGGACTATGTCTTTCAAAATATTGGTTCTAATTTTGCATACTGTCAGACCTTATTCACATGTTCCTGTTGTGTTTAAGGTTGCATGGGCAAAGTAAGGGAGAAGTGTTGGGTTAAATCAAGAAAGTAGTGTTAAAATGTTCTAAACACTGCATTTATTATACTTTATTACTAATTGAATGCAATTTTGTATTTAATACATTTAGGGTACTTTATATTAAATGATATGTTTTCAATGCTTAAGAAGTCACTAGTCTCAGATCATAATTTTTTTATTTGTTTCCATTACTTTAATCTCCAGGATTTAGAATCAGTGTATAGCTTTAGTTTCTCTGGCTATGAAAGCCATGAAGTGTCATGAAACTCCAATGCTCGGTATATTTAATTATACTGACTGTCTGTATCTAAGCACATTTAGCACTTTTTTTCTTTACACCTGGGCATCCATCTTCTTTGTATTTCAGATAAGCGCATAAGCCATCTCCCATTTCCTGTTACAAAATAACTGAAATTTTCATAAGATTTGCTTAGGACACTAAGGAATGTCTTTTCAGTAGAATTGGCAGTAGCATTTGATCCGATTGCTTTGCAAAGATGTAAAATGAATAGAAGTGGCTTATTGTGTATGGAAGAATAGTTTACAATGAAATGTTTGGGTTTTTAAAAATTTAAACCCTGTTTTTATTTGTTTCTCTTCTGCTATAAAGCTTGCTGTCTGAGAGTACCGTCTTCTAAAGGCACAACAAAGTATATTTTGTAAGGTAAAGCTTAATTGTGCTGAAAGGGTGTCTTGTTCCTTCTTGATTCCTTCCCTGCTCAGAAAGGTGTCTGGTGAGCCTCTCTGTCGGTGCAAGGTAAGTGATCAAAGTATTCAGGTAAGAGCAGGGATGATGGTAAACAGGGAAGAGGAAGGAGCAGGACCTTCTCATTTAAACTGGTGTAAGGAGTGACAGCTCACCCCCTAAAGGTTTGTCTTGTCATGACAAATCTCATTGCTAAGTTATGTTCTTTTGTTCCTGTTGAATTCTTTATTTTTGAGTGCTTGTGAGGGTAAAGAGGTTGAAGGGAAGCTCAAAACAATTCCACCTGCTTCTCCAGGTCAAATTTACCATGCATAAAACTGTGGTAGGTCTAATATTCTGGTATATGCTGGATAGTATGTACTATTTTAAAACAAAGTAATAGCTATTGACTTTGATCCAAAGATCTAGCCTCAGTTCTTTGAGTACAGGAAGAGGCCTAGCACTCTATTTAGCTCAAACCTATTTGTGTGTCCTAGGTGGTAACAAAAAGAGAGAAGTAATGCACCAAGACAGTAGGCTTTTTGCCCAAGGCACAGCTAAATCATGAGATGTTTCCCTGTTCTCAAGTTAACAAAAGAGCTAAATGAGGTCAAGGAATCACATCCACAGTGATTTAAGACAACCAGAGTTGTGGTTGCTGCAGTTTATTGTTCTTTTTCTGCCTGCAGTAGCACTCATGTAAGGTCTCAGTGAAGCACCTGAACAGTAATAACTGTTCTGAGGCATTTTTTTCTTAACTTTATCAGCCCCACATGATTGCCTTGGTGCTAGGGTCAGTGGAAGAGCAGCCTCAATTTAGAGCGACTTCAGTTATTGTGGAGCTACTCTTAAGACAGCAGCTTTGTGTTTCAACTGCCATAGTAAAACTGCTGCTAAAAGGGGTAATCCCATTTTCTCCTTTCTCTTTTTGCTGTTACCTTTTGCACCTGTTTCCTCCATCTGTTAGCCTCAGATTTAGTGGCTTTTGTGGCTTCAGAATAAGCCAGTTGAGTGTATTCCTATAATGAAGCAATTAAGTGCTTCAGTGAGTTAGTTTTAAATTGACCTCCCTTGTCAAACCAATTCATTAGGTTTGACCCAAGGTAAGCAGCAGGAGCCCGTTGCTAGAGTTAGTAGAAGGAATGGAGCAGGACTTGCCCAGCTTTGGCACCGCGTTGAATACCATGTGATGAAACGCAGCACTTCTTGCCCAGTTTGTGAGAAGCAGCCAGGCAACAGAAAGGATCAGACATAAGTCTTTTGCAACATCCACTCCTGGTAGACTTGTGGGATTTTGAAGAGGCATATCTGTGCTTCATTTCTGCTTTTTCAGGAGAATGGAATTTGGAGTTTGAAGTCGGGGCTTTCTTTCTGTTTTTTATTATCTAAATTAGTCTGACTCTCCTTACCTCTTATTCAACAATCCTACGCAGCCTTGAATGGTGACAAATTGCTCAAGTTAAGGAGAAAAGAGTTACTAATAAAAGACAATAGGTATTTGACTCACTGAAGAACAAAACTGTAATCCCAAAAGGATGAAAAATGTATTTTTTCAGCATAAGTTAATCTTTGCAAGTATTAGAAGTAAACAATATTCACCTCATAGTAATTTACATCTATTTTAGATCGCTTGCTGTGTAAAAAATAATCACTCTTTTTAGTTATTGCAAATAATATAAATCCAAAGCAGGTTCTGTATTTCGTTAGGTGATGTCAGCTAGACTGATTTCATCACAAGAATTGGTTTTTTCTGTCTGTCTGGTTTAGGATTCTGTGGTAAACTTAAAGTTTTCAAATGATTGATTTTATTTCCATATATAAATATTAATCCATTTGAAGGCCTGAATATAAAATGTGTAGGTTTTCATACATTTCCACTTGGTACATACTTCAGATTAATGAGTTTTATATGTAGTTATTGAGTTGTGTAGCTGAGGCTTCAGAAGGTGTTCCTTGCTGATAGTTGTCAGAAGTTCTTCCCTGGAAATATTTCTGTTCTCTGATATTTCTTATGGTTTTCTGTGTTTTTAACAAGAATTTTTTTTCCCATCTGAAGTAACGATATTTGAATATTTTCTTTTTACAAAGTGCCTTATTTTGTACTACAGCTATTATTGATTTTGATATTTTTCCCAGTAATATTTTACTAATTTGTCTGGATTATCCAGTAAGATTTATAACAACAATGGCCACTATATTCATGCTCTTAAAGTATAAAACAGAACTTAAACCAGGATTTTGAGCTTAAAATTTATAATGCTGGTGTAAGCTTTCAATCTTTAACTTTTCAGCACTCTACAGGAAACCTTATACCCCTAGAAACCAATAAGATCTCATTGACTGCTCCTATTCGAACGACTTTTAAAAAAATATGTATATGTGTCTTCTAATTTTGTTTCTAGATTTCTTGATCTTGGGTCAAGTGAGGAAAAAGAGTTCAACTGTCAGCTTGGGAATTAGGAAACAGCAGCTCTATTCTTTTGTATTTCAGGTGAGTTAGAAGTCTGAACATAACTGGGCTTGGTTACTAGACTAACAGTTATACATAGTAACAATTAAAACTTGGAGTTTTTAAAGGGCCTGACAGGTTTCCTTATGCTAGTTTTGCCATTCTGTCTGCAAAAAAACCCAAACCAAACCAACCAACCAACCAAAAACAAACAAAAAAAAACAACACTAAAAAACCTGCCAAACCATGACCCTGAAATTCTTACTTGAAAATGTCATTACTGCCATCAGAAGCAGTGGTGTGTTAGACAGAAATGTTTTAATTGAAGTGAACAATTACCCATTTTAAGAAGTTTTAGTCCGATGTTTTCAATAAAAAGCATAGGTTTAATTTTCCACTTCAGTAATTAACTTTTCTTTCATCCAGTTGTATGACTTTCTTGTAGATCTCCCATTGTTCCAAGGACAGATTAAAAATGCCGTCAGACAGGAGCCCTGATTTGATGGATGTGATAAATTCTGCTAGAGTAGGGATGTCCTATTATAGATACTTTTCAATTGGACATGGATTATGCTCTGTGAATCTTGCTAACCTAATTTAAAGTTTTGATACTCTACTGTTTTAAATCCTTTCTTTTGTATGAAAGTTGCTGTTTTCAAACTCAATTTAAAATTCGTATATTTACCTTATTTGGCCACATTGTATAACTTTTAGCCATGCATGACAAAATCCCCATTCTTTTGACTCTATAGGACAAGTTAGGAAGCTGTATTGTGTATTTAGTGTTTTTATTTCATATTGCTGTAATTCAGTACAATTTCCCATTCTCAGTTCTTGAATTTAAGCTGTTTAGTAGTATATTAAAATTATGACTTCAGTATTTACATTTTACATACCTTTGTTCTCTCAGCATTAAATTAAGCATGTGGTTTAATATTTAGGTTGTTTACATTTGTCAAAATGTATAAATGATTTATTGAGGACTCTAATAGCCTTTTTTTGCAAGTTTGAAAATGTCTTCATTCATTATAAAGCTGACTTTTTTTCTCCTTAGTTCATTGGCTAGCTGTTTTACCATGGGTCATAAGTGCTTCTTTAATTCTCTCCTTTTAGGTTTCTTTTGAAGACTTGAGCAAATGCCAGATTTTATGATTCGTGTCAAGTTACACACACCAATAAGCTGTGGCATGATCAGAGTCTTAAAATAGTTTCTATAGAAGAGAGAAAGATGCATGTAAAAAACACTCATTTTTAGTGTAACAAATGTTGTGTTGGTAGGGACAGAAAAGATTTGAAGGTGAGAGTTTTGTTTGTGGCAGACTCCCAACCCATCCTATGCGTCTTCAGTGTGGTGCAGAATGGTAGGGCCTGCTCCATGTCAGGAGACAGTGGTAGTGTGTGAGGTTCTTTAAAGTCTCTACCTATATTTCACAGTGCCTCTGCTAGGTCCAGAGTCATTCGCCAAGGACTTGACTGGACTGAATTCTTTGCGCTGTAAAAGAATTCCTGTGTGATGGAAAGCCTCTGAATTCTGGACTGTGATGCATTCATCTGTCTCGGTAAAGGGACTGGCAACTTGCAGAGGTGTGGCAGGTGGGAGCAGCGATTGCTTTGATTGCACTGCACAGTTGTATGTGCAGTTATGTTTTAGGTGAGTCAGTCAATCTTTTATTTAAACCTCCTGAATTTATCTAGGTCATTGTTTCTTGTTGATTGGCTTTTGCTTTGGGTTCAGCTTCTCCAGTTTTAGCTTCTATCTAGAACAGAAAGATGCCAATTTACTTATGGGACTGTTGGAAGATAACCATTCATGGGTGTGAGGCATTCAGATGTGAGGGTGGTAATAAAACCAGCTAGATGGAAGTGGGGCTTTTGGGATCTGTGAAAGTCCTGTGGTGGACTCCAAACTGTGCTACTTAAAAGCCCCTGCAACAAACAAAACAAAAAACAAAAAACAAAACCCCAAAAAACAAAAACTCAAAACAAACAAAAAATATAAAAAGCCCAAACCCACCCCAAAACTGTACAGCTATTTCTCCTAGACTCTGTCTAAAATTTATTCATGTTTGTAAATCTCAGCCCTGGACTACTGTGCAGTTTATCAGATTAATTAAGAAAGATGAATAGATTGATGAATTGAAACTGTGGTGGCCACATTTATCTTCAATGGTATTCACTTTTTCCTGTCTTGAGAAATGTTGCATGTTCTTGCTTCTAGCTTTCAAGGTGTCATGTCTTTAGCTGCTGGAAATCTGTGCATCATTATTCTTCTGGAGCACTCGCAGAAAGGTAACTGGCTTTTCATTTAATTATTTTTTCAGTAGATTGGCACTTGTGCCCACTTTTCTTTTTCTTTTCTACCTTCTCTGTTTATTCACTACATCTGTCTGTTAGAGGTATATTAATCAGAGAGTTATTAGAAGTTACAGGTCTAAATCTAGGACCCTGAATAGTATGACCCCTACTATACAAATTGCCATTTGATGCTTCAAATATTCATCTAATATTTAAATATTTCTTTAGATAAATAGTCACAATTTCTTCTGAACAGTTTCCTTGAATTTTCAGGTGTAATGTATTTCAGCTGGGCTAGTAAAGATTTTTATTGTTAAGCTTAACTATAAGACAGTCTGTGACTGTAGTAAGTTTTTGAAGACCATTATGATAGTAGTCAGTTTAGCAAAAGGCATCAAGTAGTTCAAGCAATTTCCTAATTGTGTTAATCTTCCCTCCCAAAAAGCTAGATTTGACTATTAAAGTTTAGATGTGGAAGGAATTAATTCACAAAGTTGGGAAGAAAGCTTTTTACAAAATATAATACTAGCATCTGATGTAGACTTATGAAACCTTGTTTGTCGCTTTAGAAAACATTTTATTATAAATTGTTCTCATATTTAGGTGATTACTTCTGCATGATTCTTTCAGAAAAGAGTTTAAAATGTTACCTGTAAAATATTAGTTGTGTGTACTTGTTAACAAAATATTGAAACTTTGAATATCACGTAAAAATATTTCCTTAGTGGATATTTACTAAGCTTCTGATTCTATGTGACCAAATAATTGTTTTCAGTTGCATTAGAATAAAGGGTTTGATTCAGGTGTCAAACCATTGAATTATGAATAGCAACAGATGATTTAAAGTGACATCAAGTCAACTTGATTTTTATAACTGTCTAAAAATGTTAGTTAACTTTAAAGAAAAGCATTAAATTTCTTAAAAGAAGTACCCTATAAGTAAGTCAAGACTTCTTCAAAAAGTTTTTGAAGATACACACTACAGAATTGTAGGGTGTCCTGATGTTATACAGAAATTAATAATTCCTCGCTCGAACAGTAAGAATGTAAATGTTACAGAGGGACTGTAGAATTAGTGATAAAAATATATACAGATTTTTTGTAAGTGCTTTTGTGTTTTCTATTTCATATAAATTGATGATACATCTTTAAATATATTTTAATGATATAACATAATTTTTACCACTGTACTTCATTCTCAAGATTTGGGATTGTTTATTACTGGGAATACCTGACAATGTTTTCCACTGATCCAAAGTTGAATGAAAAATAACTATTAGTTCAATCTTTGTTTTGATGGCTTAACTGCACGTTTTTTGAGGTGACAGTTCACTATAGAGCAGTTCTATAGTTAGTTATGCCAGTGCAGTTATTCCACTGATTTTGTGTTCATTTGAACTTGTGACCAAATCTGAAATTCAAAATTAATTATGGGACAAAAGGAAGCCCAAAATGCTTCATAATAACACTTTTTTTTTCTGTGTCAGAAAACATTACTTGCTGGTAGCCTTTAATCTGAGCAAGAAAACTAAAAGCTCTAAAATAAAGTGTGCCTGGTTTGAGCTATTTGTTAGCGTAAACGCAGAGAGCAGTTAAAGAAAGATGTGTGTTGAACATTATCATTAATGAACTGTATTCTTTCCCCAAAATGTTTTGAAAATCTTTTAACAAGTTGCTTCATTACCTCAAAACCCAATCCCTTTTAAACATCCGTATAATTTCTTTTGAGGATGTATGTGATAGAAATATATCCAATAGATTTTTCTTTTGGGGGAAGTGGCTTAGCATCTCTTTTTTATGATGGATGACTCTCCATTGAACAATGGAGATCCACAAATCAAGCATTAGGGGCCACAAACAGCATAAAAATACAAGTGTAAATTTTCTTACAGTCTTTCCAAATTGCATATCAGTTCTGATTTTCTAAAGATTACAGGATATCCTTCACCTTTCTCTTAAGAATGCTGAATAATGCTGACTGAAGTCTTGTCTGTATTTCATGTGGGATACTTGTACTAGAAATTGTTCTAATTGAGTTCTTAGATACCCTGTTAGTTGCCATACTTAAGAATAATGACAGATGAAAAAAGTTTAGAATGGAGAATTTTGAAGTAATAATCCTAGAGGGAACACTGTTTCCGAGCAACTAGAGGTATGTTTATATTTATTAATTCGGTTGCACTCTGAGAGAAGTGAAATTAAGCCCCTGAAATATAGGACACGAGAGAGAAACAAATGGCAATAAAGAAGCTGAAATTGCTAAGGGGAATTAAAGGAATATCCAGAAATCTGATACTAGAAGTGATAAGTGAAGGGGAATCTGGAAGGCATTTCCAGGGAGAAATTATGTTATACATTTAAAAAAAAAAAAAAAAGAAAAAGTTGTCATCAGATAATTAGTTTGACTTTGACAGTGATGCCTTTCTTGAGTTCCTGATGAAGTATATAGGCAATATTTAAGCAAGCCAGTGCTTTTCTGTATCTGTGTTTTCAGAATAAGGCTTTATTTTGAGACTTGAACCTCTCCAGGTTTAATTGGAGAATTCTGTGTGTGTAAAATGCTTGACTGTGAAAAGAATGAAATAAGCTTGTGGGTTATGAAATGACCTGTAGGTTATGAAAATGTGGTTGGAAAATGCATTGCATATTGGGAACATTTACATACAAACATTCATGCTATTTTTTTTTTTCCAAATCTACTTTCTCTAATTTGCACTGGTAATCAAAGTTTTTCAAAATTCCTCTTGCAGGGAAGATTTTAACAGGAGAGTTAGTTTTTCTGAATTGTGTCCCATTTGGCTGTTGTGCTTCTTCTGTAGAAGTTGAGGATCCCCAGGAAATCTAAGCATGAATTTTACAAACAAAAGCGAATTCAATGTGAAACATAGAAGTTGGTGGAAAATTTTAAATTGTCTTCTCCTGCTGTTTGCCCTCATCTTCTCTATTTTATTACTTATTCATTACTTGTTTTACTCTTTGGCCCTGATGTCATATTTTATAGGCCAAAACATTCATGTTCCCTCTTAAAGTGTTGCTCTTGGGTACAGCTGGGTTAACGGGCCTGTGAAATCAGAGTATAAATTCCTCAGCATCTGAACCTCTGGAAACTAAAATACTGTGACAAAGCGCAGTGCCGCTGGAGCCCGTTACCAGGGCTGTTAGCTTGTGGTGAGAGCAGGGCACCCCAAAATGTCAGGCAGCGGGGCTGTTGCCGCGAGGTAATTAGGAGCAATTAGCCGGGCTCCCTGCCGGGCACATCGCTATTGCCTATCTCCTCTTTGCCCTTCCCCCTGCTGCCACTGCAGGGCAACGAGTTGTGGCGGTGATGGTTCCCTGGGAGAGTGTGTGAGTGTGCGTGTGTGTCCGTGTGTGTCCGCCCCGGCCCCCTCCCCGCCCCGCCGCATTGTGGAGGGAGGGACCCGCGGCCCGCAGCCGCCTCCGCCGCCGTGCGGGGCCGGGCGCTGTCCGCGGTGCTGAGCCCGGCGGGGACGGGCGCTGCCCGTGGTGCTGAGCCCCCGCAGGGCCGGGAGCTGTCCGAGGTGCTGAGCCGCGCCGCCCGGGCGGCACCATGGTGTTCGCTCCAGGTAAGGGCAGCCGCTTCCCGATCCCAACCGGGGAGCCCAGCGGGAAGGGCCCGGCCGTGCCGGAGAACTGATGCGGGGAGCGAGGTGGTGGGTGAGCCAGAGCTGCCAGCAGGCAGAGGCAGGTAGGTTCGAAGAAGGCGGCTTAGCTTAGGATGTGCTCGGCTGCTGAGCCGGAGGTTATGAGGGTCACCCCTGTGGTTCCCATCAGGGAGAGGAGCGTCCTGTACAAGTGTGCAGAGGACTGCTTGTCAGACTGTACAAAAGGGGGACATGGCCTTGGGTTGACTGGAGAGTGAGTCCCCCTCGGCATCCACAATGGTGACTGCAGATGAGACAGTCTGTGAAACTCATGGAGATATTTTACAAATTTCAATTCCTCCCTGTCCCTCCAAAAAATATTTGGATGGAAGAGAAAGTTTGTTCAGTCCCATTTTTACTGGAACAAAATTGAAGATTTCAGGAGGAGTTCGTGTCTAATGTGAGACCTCACTCTGTAAGGGTGCAGAATCTCTGCTGCATAGTATATATCAGCTAACCCATAGAAGAAGGCAAACTACAGAGAATTTGCATTGGATTTCATACATTCTACTTTGAAGTAGTCAGTTTGTTATTCAGACAGGAATGAGAGGCCTGTTAGCTCCAGGATATAAATGTGTAGTGAAATTACTGGAAAATAACTTGTTTAAAGATGTACAACTGTCAGTAAAATAGTGTGTCAATAGAAAAGGGAAGGTAAAAGCTGCAACTTGACAATGAATAACTATTAATACCTTTGTTTTGCAAAGCTAACAGAAGTTTTGTCTTCTTTGAAGTTCCATATTCAGTCTATGAAAGGGTAAGAATCCAGAAGATTTATACCTTCATTAAAAAAAAATCATCTTAATGGTGATTAAACTTTGCTAGCTCAATAGGTTTTTGGAAAAAAAACACTATATCTTTTCAACAATCTGAAGTTCATTTTGTCTCTTTAACTGCCTGGTTGCTGTCTAATTTGATACGTTCACTTACATCGTGTTCTGGAACTGGGACCAAGTTATTTATATTAATAGAACAAGCCACTGCTTTTTGTAATACACCTTTCAGTATTAGTGGCTCTTTTCTGCACTCCTTTTATCTGTCAGACTGTCACCATTAACTGTACATGTTCTTGAAATGCACTGTGGGACCAGAATAATGCAGGAAGAGATTACCTCTAAAATAATGAAAACATGCCTTTTTTTTTTTTTTAGTGCAAAGACTGACAAAGAATAAACCCCAAATCTCAATAATAACTGCATGAATTATTATTTTCACAACTCTAATCCATGGACAGGAAAAAAAATCTGTCCAAATCGGTTTTGTATAGTCATTCTTCTTCAGTTTGCTTTCACTCAAAGAGAAGCCCATGGTTTCCTTGCCATATAATAGATAGGGCAACTCAGTAGGAGTTTATAAAAGAGATGATAAAGCAATCTCTTATATTCAGACAGAGCAAGCCCCAGTAGATTCTGATTTTTTTAATTGCCTTTTTTCCCCTCTGCAAATCAGCCCTGACCTGGCATTATCTCTTCTTCAGATTTAAAAAAAAATAATAATAGTCAGAGGTTTATACATCTTTAGCATCTTCACAGGCCATGTAATGTAAGAATACTGTAAATTTACTTAGAAACTGAGTTTCATTTCTTGAGTCAACTTTCTGATTTTATCTCACTGTGATGAATGACCTCATTTTCTGTTCCATTTATTTGCTGGGATGTGAGGGGAGAGGAAGCAAAAGTCCAGTTATTTGTTGGGGTGTGAGGGGAGAGGAAGCAGAAGATTTATCAAACTATAAACGTTTAGGGTCAGAATGATAAACATACTTCCAGGATGGAGGTGGAAAGAAGAAAACAACAACCAAGAGGAGAGTCACCAGGTTTAAAGAGAGTTTTAAAAAGGTGAAGCCAACTGACTATTTACTGAATAGATACTTTCCTGTTAATCTTCAACTCCTGAAATATTATAGCTACTGTGTTAAAAAAACCTGACAATAAGTTCCCAAAAATAAACAAATAAACAATCCCTCCCAAAGCCTGGGTATTACTGAGCTAGATAGATCAAAATTATTACAAGAGGTCAGTATTCCATGTTCAAAATCGAACTTTCTGGCTCATTTTTGACAGTGTACTGCTATTTGCAGGTATGTAACAAGGTATTCTTCATATGTGATCTTTCTTCATTCCCACTTAGAATTAATACTGAGTCTGTTCCAGAAAAGGAAATAAAAAAAAGTACATTTTTCCTTACTTGGTTTAATCTGAGCAGGGCTTCATTACACATTGTTCTGCTGGTTGACTAATGATATGCTGATGTATAAGAAATGCAATCCAAACTCAGAGATGTTTGGGCATTCATATTTTTCTGGAGGTGCTGCCCTTACAATGGGGTATGATCCATGTGATGGAAATATGCACAAGCTATGTATGATAATATGATAATATGCACTGAACTGAAGTGCTCTAGGCAGCCTGAGAAGTAGACAAAAATATGCTACTTGTCATTGAATGTAAGGATGGAATTATGTATGGGACTGCAGTAGAGAAGCATGAAATTTCAAGGGTCTGGATATGATGAAAAAGCAAAGAGAAGTCGTCACTGTTGAATTGGCAGGTTTTCTTAGGAGATTTTTCTTAGATTTTCTTTAGAGGATAGTGTATTCCAGAATTTAAAAAAAAAATCAATGCCAGATGAGCCTATAAAATATTGGTAACTCTAAATAATTCCAAAGATTAAATATCTGTACTTGTGAGGTAGGAAATTAAGAGGTATTAAAACATTTATTTGTTCTAAAGCGTTAGTAAGAATTACAGAATGCAGCAAGCTTTCTTCTGGTAGCACATACTTAGTTTACAAAGGTGTGATCATTTCCAATATTGGCATTTATCAGATTTAACAATAATTTTAAATGTTACTAATCAAACTAATCTGCAAACTTTCAGTTACTCTTCCAAAAATTATCTTGGGCATATTCCATGCTTATTATCAACCTTACATGTTCTTTTTTTCAGTGCAAAGATAAAAATAATACTTTTTACTTCCCCTTTGCCTGAACAAGCACAGTACAAAGGTGTTTTTCATGCTCCAATGATTTTCTCTGACACCATTTTGCACGAGTCACTCAAACGCTTACGTCTTAGGCCTTTGCCCTTATGTGTGTGTGCTGGCATAGCACAGCCATGGCCTGCCTTTTTAAAATTAATTTGGGAATAAAGTTAGAAACCTGTTAAGGATATCTGAGCTACCTAATGCATTTTCTAAGCAACTCTCACTAGACTATAATTTCAGTGATTATTTTAGTCTATTTTGAGAATTTTACACTTCTCTTACTCTGTAAAACCATAAATAAAATCACCAAGTTATAAAGTCTCATCATTGCAAGCCATCACTCTTTCATCCAGTACAAAGCTGTATTTGGTTGAATAGGTTTGGGTTTTCTTGGCTAAATGATGTATCCTGGAAAGGAGTCAGTTTCGATCTGAATATTTTAAGAAAGATTGGAACATTTACACTGACAGCTTCTTTCAGTTAAGAATACTCCATTCCTTTAAGCTTGCACCTGCTTTGAATTGTGGGATTTCAACTTTTAGGTGAATTTTGTTATTTATAAGTGTAATTTGAAGAATTTCTTTTACCTGGCATTTTCTCAATACCTAGAAACTCACATGCTTTACTTACGATCCTGCAATCTAAAAAGAAGGAGGGGGAGATAGAACTAATTTTTGTATCAATATTTTTATGTAAAAAAGAAAAAAGTGTGAACACAAAGTTTAAAGATAGACATTAGAGAAGTCAGAATATTCAATGCTCAGCGTCTTTTTTTGCAACAGCAACACCAGTAGCTTTTCAACTAGCTTTTCAGCAGCACAGCTGTTCTTAACGTTTTTAAGCTAGGAGCAGTATAGCAGACTTGCGTAATGACACAAGATCAGAAGTGCATCCTGTACCAAACATTTCAGGAATCTCATTAAACTGCAATTGAAGACATAGCAGCTGCACACTGAAACAGATGTGCTTACTGGTCTCAATAGTCCTTATCTCCTCTGATGGAAAAGCTGGGATTGCAGCAACCTGTTGTGCTGTGGAAAGTGAAGACATGAATTGCTTGATAGACTTTTTGGTTTTTTATTTGTAGAGTTACAGGTAATATGGAGATCCCTGTCCAAAATGTCCAGATCAAGACAGTACGGAGGGACATGTTAATGAATGCAAAAATTGCTACGAGTAATGAGTTTTTTTTGAAGGTAATCTGTTGTGGGATATCTGAAGTGTTTGTGCGGAGTGTGGTGTTCTGTCAGTTAACGAAGTGTCTTTTATCCATGAGAACAAAGCAGGACACAGTCCTTGTCCCCATTAACTGCTGTGCTACATTCTTCTAATTGCTCTGATTTCTGTAGCCCCCCCCCCCAAAAAAATCCCTAATATAAGATAGAAGAGTATTTATATGTGGGATTCTTACTCATTAGGTTACTGCTGACAAAGTCCATGTGATGGACATAATTCAGAAGCTACAGGCAAGACTATTTGCAGGACTTCAGGCAGTCTGGTATGTTTTTGTTGTCCAGAATTTGTGATGGCTGGTAGTGACTGTAGGACCAGTTGCTGCCCAAAAGTATCTGAATGCATTTACAGCTAAGAACTCTCAACAATAGCTTGAAGTGTTTGCCACCTGTTAGGAAGAAATCATATGGGAGGAAATTTCTTATTCTTTTTTTCCTGAGGAAAAATTGTTGCTTGTGCTGCCCTCTCCCCAATGACACATTGATCTTTCCCCTGCTGTGAAACTCCACTAGCAGATCTCATTAGTGAAGTGAAAGTTTGTTCATAGATATTCTGAAATGTGATGAAATTATCAAGCTTAAAAAATAGTCAGCAGCTCTAGGTGCAATCTTTCTTTAAAGTATAAATCAATATAGTGTTAAAAACTGGCACAGAATGTACTTTTAAAAATTATTTTTAACAGAACTGAAGGCTTAAACAAGTGAGACTAGCACCTTTCACTTCCATATCACTGGGTTGAATCCTGTTCAGGTTAGCAGTGAGAAGAGTTCTGGTTTCACAGTGGCAGTGTAGTGGCCTATATTGAAGGAGTTGTTCATAGTTGGGGGATGGTGGTATTAAGTGATACAGTCTTATTAACATCCTTACTGGCACTGTTTACTGAGCAGGAAAGTCAAACAGTTGATGTAGAAAAGGAATGAGTTACACTGACCTCTAAAGTTTATCCCTCCAAGTCATTATTCTTCTAGATGAATTGTTCTCTTGTACTTGTAACAGACATAAATAATAAGATTGCAGTCTTATAAGTTTTATCATGATAATGGAAATAAATGCACTTACTGTAAAATACAGTGAAAGGTAGATTTATTCCTATAACTTCAATCTTTTCTATTAAACATTTTATTAAGGACATAATCCATTGTATTAAGTTTACAAATACTAAGTTAAGCAAAAATTATTTGCAAGCAATGTATTTATAATTTCTTTATAGGCTTTCTGAAATTTTCTGACTACTAGTTACCCATTTGTATTGTGTTCTTTTCATAGTAACTTGAAAGATTTTACAGAATTTCAGTGGATGTCAATTGGAGAAGAGTCTTTACTGATGTCAGCAGCAATTAAAGGCTGACCTGAATAGTCATAAAATGTTTCAGCTTCCTTTAGAATGTCTTGCCAGGGAAGTCAAGGCAGGTGAGCTCTGTGCTGCTCTTGTCTGCTGCTGTAAATGTCTGTAGTAGTGTTATCAGAAGATACTGTCTTCCTTCCTCAAGAGTTTGAAATTTTCTGCCTGAAGAAGTAAATTGAGCCAGGTACTACTCAGCTGTTTCTCTAATGGTAAGGCAAATATAACCTCCTGTGAATTACTTGCATTTGCTTCACTTTGTAGTGTGCATATTTGATACAATGACACTGTATTTTCTGTCTTTGGGCAATGAATCTATTCACAATTTATCAGTATGGAGGGGTTGAATGTCCATTACTACTTCTATTAAATACTCGCAGATTGACATTGCATTTTATCTTGAGGTAATAGTTCCTTAATAGAGCAGAAAATACTTCTCTGGGAAGACAGAGAATTAGTTCCAAGAGTGGAAAAGAGCCTGTTGTAAAGACAGATTCTGTCAAGATTACAGCTATGAAAAAAAAAAAAAGGGTTTTACTCTTTCAAGGTGCCTTTTAGGTTTATATAATCTTTGATTCAGTTTCTCTCATGAATTTGTGTATATGCATACACATATATGTATATACATATAAAATCTCAGCCTCAATTGCTAATAGCCATGTTAACAGCTTTGGTACTCCACTCAAATTCCAAAATAAGCAGGAAAGTTGCAAATTTAGAGTTTTTTCCTGGGGTTTTTGTTGTGGGTTGTTTTTTTTTTTTGGTTGGTTGGTTGGTTGTGGTTTTTTTTTTTAAAGCTAGAGAAGGGCTCTGCATCAGCTGGGGTTTGGCTAGACAATTTCTTATTCTGAGTAATCTTGTATAAATTGAAACACATCTAAAATGTAGCAGGTTGTTTTCACTGGTTTGCTGGCTTTTGATAGGTTACACAACCTCTTCATTATTTTTTTCTTTTAAAAAATCAGGTTCAGATATAGCAAATTTTAATTAACCTGTACCTACATCTTTAAGACCAAAACCCACAAAAGATTGCAGAAATATGAATACAACAGCTAGCAAAATAAACCTTTAGCAGTGAAATTGGCCTCCATTGAAAACTTCCCCTTTACTTATGCTATGCTGTGTTGGATACAAAAGTCTTCTAACACAAAAGCTAAGTGTTTCAGTGGGGATTTGTGGAAGTCCACCAACAAACTTTTTGGTACAGATGCAGAGGACCTACATAAACGTTATTTAGCTTTCCGTTCTTAATGTTTTCTTTCTTTGTGTAGGAATTTCTGAGCATCTGAACAATAAAAAATAGAAGGCAGAGAGAGTTAGATAATGAGTGGTGTCCCACAGGGTTCTGTCTTGGGACTGGTGCTCTTCAGTATGTTCATCAGTGACACTGACAGTGGGATCGATTGCCCCCTCAGCAAGTTTACAGATGACACGAAGCTGAGCAGTGCAGGTGGCACAACAGAAGGATGGAATGCCGTCCAGAGGGATCTGGGCAAACTTGAGAGGTAGATTCACAGGAACCTCATGAAGTTTAGCAAGTCCAAGTGCAAGGTCCTGCACCTGCAGGTCAGAGCAATCCCAGACATGAGCACGGACTGGGAGAATAACTGGGAGAGCATCCCTGCTGAGAAGGACTTGGTGATGCTGGTGGATGAGAGGCTGGACATGAGCCAGCAGTGTGTGCTTGCAGCCCAGAAAGCCAACTGTATCCTGAGCTGCATCAAAAGAAATGTGGCCAGAGGTCAAGGGAGGGGATTCTCCCTCTCTACTGTGCTCTGCTGAGAGCCCACCTGGAGTGCTGCATCCAGTGCTGGAGTCCTCAGCAAAAGAAGGGAATGCACCTGTTTATAGCAGGTTCAGAGAAGGGCAACAAAGATGGTCAGAAGGCTGAGACACCTCTCCTGTGAAGACAGGCTGATAGAGTTTGTGTTGTTTAGCCTGGAGAAGAATTTGTGAAGCTTTCCAGTCCATAAAGAGAACTTATTAAAAAAAAAGGGAGAGTGACTTTTTACGTGGGCAGATAGTAACAAAACAAGGAGGATCAGCTTTAAACTGAAAGAGGGGAAACTTAGATTAGACATTATGAAGAAATTCTTCACTGTGAGGATGGAGAGGCACTGGAAGAGGTTGTCCAGAGAAGCTGTGGATGCCCCATGGCAGGGAGTTTGGAACTAGATGATCCTTAAGGTCACTTCTAACCCAAACTATTCTACTATTCTATGTTGTAGGTCGCCGGTATCCATACCATTGGACCTCTCCCTCCATGGAAGAATCACAGGTTTTGATATGGAGAGGTTTCTTATTTCAATATTTGAAATGGATTCCCTAAAGAAATAGGGAAATTGTACAGATGGAGAGAATATAAATTTTTCATAGACTTTGGAGTAGCTGGTCCTAGATGCCCTTCAGGAAGTATCGTATTTTTGATACACTGAACTCTAGCCTAGGAGTTAAAAACCCTGATAAGTTGTTGCTAGTTTACAGTATTGGAACGAGAAATTTTCCTTCTGGGATCAAAATCTAAGTATCACATTTATGGGTTTGGGTGTGGCAGAATTGTCAGTGACTAACCCTTTGAACTACATTCAGTCTCAAAGCTGAAAAGACACAGTCCGTAAGGAGTGCATTTATTGCTATGTGTGAAGAAAATACATAGATTGAAGTGTTTAATCTGGTTTTAGTTAATATTATTAATTTATGGCAAGAAACCTTACTAAAATATGTTGAAAAAATGCTTAGGAATAGATAATATACCTGCGGATCTCAATCTCTTAAAAAAAACAACTTTGGAAGCTTCATTTTGGCTGGCATATTTCCAATAGTATGAAATAAATTGCTGGAGTCTCCAAAAAGATAATTTTCATATAGAAAGCAAACCAAAGAGGTTTCCTGATATTCTCCTCTTTTAAGAAATTGAAAAATTCAGTGGGGAAAAAAAAAATTACAGAAACTCGGTTGAAATGTCTGGATAAAAAGATACAGCAAAGTATTACTCTGGAGATATTATTATGTCTTTTGCAACAGTTTATCTGTATTTCTGCTCTTATCTTTTATTTTGAAGAATAAAGTAGTTTTGCTGGTCCCCTTCTTGGGGGAAGTTCCTCTTCCATTCTTGTTGTGCAGCAGGAATTAGGGAGTGAGGTTAGGGCAGAAAATAAAACTGAACTGAACCATGACTTTTCTAGTGAAAATGAGTGTTACAATCCCTTGCACAGAGCAGGTTAGGGTATTGGAAAAACTCAGTGATCCTACATTAAAATACTTTTAGCTGTTCTGATATGTTCAGTGTCCTCCCTTCTTCCTCAAGGAATTGCAGTAACTGAGTAATGCTTTCTAATACTTGACAACTATTGGTCAGAACCTCACCAGGCTGCATTTTAGAGCATGAAAATGGTACTGGACAGAATTAACTGTAACACAGTTAAGAATGCATTTATTATTTTTTAGAAAAATATTAAATTTACAACTTCATTGGAAGATCATTTCATGAGGCCTCTGAACTGGCATCATTACTGACATTGAGACAAATTGGGTCTCTAATCCTGTAAACAGCTTAATGACTCTCATGCATAAAGTTGGTTTGTGCACATATGTTGGAAAGCCTTCAGCCCTGGCTGATTGCCGTGTTCATTCATTCTGGATATAATTAAACTGACTCATCAACATTTCCTGATTATGGATGCTGTGTAGCCTCATACTTTGTATCTCTTCTTCAAATTAGGCATTTTGTGCTGAAGTCCTAGCACCAACCTGTAAAGCAAAACAAAGAAGGAGATTTTTTTAACCATTTCAATTCACAGCTTACAAAATATTCACCGGAAGAGGCTCACCTGGAACTTCCATGCTGTGGCCAACAAGATGGAGATATATTACTGTCTAATGCCACAGGGAAGTTAAAGAAATTAACTTGGTTTCTTGTAGAATAATATCAATATTGATGCAAAGAATGTTACTGTTGATTATTGTAACATACACGCGTATATTATGTTATTACAAACTTGCCTGGTTCTGGAAGTTTTTTAAATATCTATAGCTTATAAAGACAATTTAGATAATAACATGCAACTTTTTTCCGTAAGTACAGCTCACATTCCTCCACACTGGACCTTTTGATGAAGTCTAATCATCATGACTTTGCTTACTTATGCTGTGATTTCCTTTAAAAATTTAATTAGTACTGTCGGTTGGATTATAAAAATTACAGTAGTAATTTTCAATAGAATTGAAATAGATTTTTCCAGAGATCAGCATTTGTGTTGAATTATTATTAATTTTTATTAATAATGGGGAAAAAATAATTCTAATGTTGCAATGTTGCAGAAAATAGTATAATGGTTAACTATTGCAATCCAAAGCAATATATTGATAAAACTAATAGTAACCTTTCTGGTTAAAGGCTATACTGCATAATCTCATGTAAAAATGAAGAAAAAATATTTACTTCTTGTCTCTTTCAGCTTCAGGATTCCTTCATAAATTAAAATTGTAGCTAACATTTTGGGGGTTTCTGAGTTCTAAATTGATCAGAAGCTTGCTTAGAGGAATGTGATTTTTATTCTCATTTTTAGATATGGTAAAGCTCAAAGCTGTTTACACAAAAAAAAAATTCTCATTTCCAGATGACTGACTTTAGTTGTATTCATTTCCTGGAATTAAACTGCATTTGTTATTCCTGTGAAGCAGAACATAAACTTCTGACCTCTGATGAATGGCCCTTGAGATTCATGGAACCTGTCATATAAGCTAAGCTGCTCTCTTCAAATGCAATGTATTGTATTGTTCCTCAAGACAGAACGAGATGTAACCTGCAGGAAGACATGATGAGCTGCATAAATGTCACAAGCTTTGAGGAAAAATGAATTAAAATTAGAGCCATTATTTTTCTTCTTGGAAAGCAGTAACCTCATACGGGCGAAGAAGCAAAAGGGATAATTGAGGAACAGAAGAATTTTCCTGAGACTGGATGTACATTCATGGTCATGCATGCTCATGCGTAACTAATGTCTTCTCAGAAAGTATGGGATAAATTATTTCTATTCCCTGCTCTCCAAGAGTGGAAAGTTTCTTTCTACCACAGCTCATTCACCATTTAGCTCCTGCTCTCTTTGCGTATCAGAAATGTTGCTTCTGTTTCCTTCTAAATCACCTATTGTGCACCCCACAGTTTATTGCCAGCATTACTGGATCTGGGATAGACTTGCGTCTTTGCAAGGTCATGCCTGTGGTAGTTTAGTTTCATGATAATATTCCAAACAATCCTATGAGAAGATACAGTAGAGAACTTAGTTGCTCATTCAAACAAATTACTGGTTGTTGAATGTTACTTAGTAGGAGTGTTTATAAGGCATAATAAATTTGTAGCAAGCTGAAAGGGGAAAGCCACAGGGGATATCAACAGAAAGTGTAGGAGACTACTTTGATTGCAGGCTGGAAAGGAAATGACTTGGGATGCTTTGAAGAAAGTGAGCTGTATAAATGAGCAAAGTCTCATGTGCAACCAGACTGAAATTCTGCCAAATGTTTTTTCTCTGTACCTATTTTTTTCTGTGTATACCTTTCTGTGGGTATTCCATAGTCTAGAAACATCACAGAGGATGTAAAGTCTCCCACACAAGATGTTTTTGGACTTAAATTAATATTAGTTCTATTAATTGAAATGAATACTTGGAATTTACTTCAAATACTTTTATTCTTTTTCCAAACTGCTAGCTTGTTTTCCTTCTTGGGGAACATCCTCAAGCCATCTAAGGGAATTTCAAGGCACTGATCAATGGTACTAGTTTTAGCTGGAAGTGGAATATGTGACTGATTCCTGCAGCCAGTCCAAGATTTTGAGGGTTTTTTTGATCTCTCAAACTATACTTTAAATTGCAGAACCAGACCAGAGTTTGAAAGTTGATTTCATCTTCTGTGTTAGTTGGCATAAAATTTACTAAGTGAAAGATAAGTTAATAAAAACATGCTGAAGAGACTTTGTCATGTGTTAACGATAAATTGCTGCTTTGCATTTAACGTCACTTAACCTGGATATTTCAGTTCTCTATTTACAGAATTGTGCTGGATTCCTGTATGTCAGGTGATCATCTAAAGATACAGAGTAAACAGAAAAGATTTTCTGACATCAAGAGAAAAAAAGTAGACTTTAGACAAGGATAACTAGCAGACAGAATGCTACTTCTGATATCCTTCACATTTTCCCCAGTAGTTACTTCAAGTGACCTATTTGTCATGGAATTTTAACTTACCTAATTATTCTTCAAATCTTAAAAAACAACAGATAAAAATCAATTGTATGTAATCACCCTAGTAATTCTTATTTTGATCACAGAAACACCAAATACTCGGACAGCTGGAGTTTCTGTTTCTGTCTCGGTCTCTCTTTCACCTGATTGAAAAGACACAGTTCTTAAAATGCCTGATTAATTCTATAGGCAGTCAAATTTCTGCTTTGGTGTCCACAGCAGTCTGTATTTCAGCAAGGTAAAGGTTCCAGCAATGTTCCAGCTCAGCCTCTCTGGGATTCTTGCATGAGTCATCTCCTTTCTTCTTCCTCAGAGTAGGTCCAGCATATCAATAAATAAATGAACTTCTCAGAAACAGCTAGCTAAGTGATTTCCTTGAAATGAGTAATTGGAAGAAGAGAATATAATGGGAATGCTCTTCAAGAGATGGCTGTTTACTCCTTCAGGAAGTGAAAAAATTGGGGTTTATGGCAGCCTAACCAGCTAGAATCACAGGAGTGCAGAAGATTCATAGTTGGAAGGAACCTCTCGAGGTCATCTTGTCCAACTCCTGCTCAAGTAGGGTAATATAGAACCATTTTCCCAGGATCATGTCCAGTTGGGCCAGCTGTAATTAACACAACACACACAGGGGAGCTGGATGTTTAGGGTTTTACTGCTTAATATGTGTGGATTCTGGTTGGCAGTCCAGCTCTGCACATAATAATCTTGGACCTCTACACAGCATCAGATATCCCCCTCAAAAATAACTATAATTTTCACTTGCTTTCTAATTTAGATGGTCAGCATAAGCTGGTCTCATTGGTCACATCACTCCCACTCCAACAGCTTTGGCTCTCTCCATGTCCAAAGCCAATTAGCTGTTGTTATCTATAAGTTAAACACACTTAGTTTATATTTGTGTGAGCTGCCTTATTTCCTTTCTGTGCATATCTAAGCCCTCAGAGGCAGGGCAGAAGTAGTCCAGGGGTTTTGGATTCTCTGTTCCTGCTTATCTCAGCAAATAAAAGAATCATCTGATGAGTTGCTAATCTAAAGCTGAGCAGATGAAATCTACATCTCATTTATTTGAGTGGTGTTCTCAGATGAGTTTTACTCTAAAATAAGCTGAAAAACTCAGATAGAAATTCACTGGAAAAGTGTCCTTTTTTTCAGCTGGGTGTTGTTATGGATGACCTTCTTCATGTAAAAATATTTAAAATTCAGATTTTGTAGATGCATTCACAAGGACCAAAGCATCCCTAAGGAAAGAAAACAGTAATTTTGAACTGCAATGTACTTAATGACAGTATGTTTACAACAATATATTCTGGGAGTTTATGGCTTTAGCAGTTGGCAAATTTTTCAGATTTCATATCATTTCATAGACCATTACAACATAGTCATCTGTATTTAAAATTTCGTGTTTATCTATGCTTTTTTTAATCCATTGTCTTCTGAACATCAGCTGAGTTGAATGATCAACTCTGCAAGAACACTAATTTATTTCTATCACCTTACAATTGTGTAATAAAAAGTCAGTTCATATTTGAGAAATAAAGAAGTATCTATACTTTGCTGTTAAGTAACATTGAATTTTATCCAAGAACCAATGTTTCAAGTGCTGAGGAGTGGGAAAAACTGAATCAGGGTAGCTGATCGTACCAAGAATTCAGGTGATTCCTTTCAGTCAGCTTTTCCAGTTTAAAGCATATTTTCTAAGATTTCACATTTTTTAACTTCTTAATTATAGACAAACTTTGTCACCACAATACAGTTGCAGGATTTTTTTTTTTATTATTCAGTTTCAATAGAATTAAACAACATTTGTATTTTGCATTTGTATTATACAACATGTATAATGTGAACATGATAAAAATAAGTATTTGTTTTTAAGTCCCTTCAGAGAAAGGTGAGAGATAAGGAATTATTCCTTTCTCATAGAGTAAGCTTTGTTTGTTTTGCAGCTGGTTGTTTTGGGTTCACAGAACAGTTTGGGTCAGAAAGAACCTTTGAAGATCATCTAGTCCAACCCTACTGCCATGGGCAGGGACATCTTTCTTTACATCAGGTTGCTCTGTCCAACCGAATCTTGAATGTTTTCAGGGATGAGGCATCCACAACTGCTCTGGGAAGCATATTCCCAGTGTCTCATCATCCTTACCATAAAAAATTTCTTCTTTAGGTCCAATATAAATTTACCTTCTAAGTTTAAAACCATTAATCCTTGTCCTTTCAGGCCTTTTACCTGCCCTGGTAAAAAATCTCCAGTTTTCTTATAAGTCCCTTTTATGTATTGAAAGGCCATAATAAGGTCTCTCTGGAGTCTTGTCTTCTCCAGGCTGAACAACTCCAGCTTTCACAGCTTGCCTTCATAGGAGGGTCGTCTAAGCCCTCTGATAATCTTCATGGCCCTCCTCTGGGCATGTTCCAACAGGTTCATGTCTTTACAGTGCTGAGGACTCCAGACCTTGACACAGTACTCCAGAATCTCATGGGAGCAGTGTAGAGGGGTAGAATCACCTTCCTTGCCCTGCTGACCACACTCGTTTTGTATAGACCACCATACAAGTGGCCTTCTGGGCTGCAAGCAGACATGACCATCTCATTTCCACTATTTTGTCTACTGCTATCTCGAAGTCCTTCTCCAGAAAGCTGTTCATAATAAATTCACCATCAATTCATTCAGTCTGCATTGATATGGCGCATTGCCTTGACCCAGGTGCAAGACCTCAAGCATATCGCATCTTAAAATAGTGCATTCCTTAAGGAAACAAGTGATTCTCCATTTGTTTCTATCTTTATCCTGTTTATCCTGAAAGAACATTAGGAATTTATCACAATTCCAGATATGGACCTCTCATAAAAGCAACTGACCTTTAATTCGCTCTGTTTGATTTCTCTCAGGACGTAATTCTTAATACATGTCATTAAAAAAGGACAGTAAAATACAAATACTATTTAATTGAATACTTGAGCATATCAGTCATTTAAGAAAGAACTGAGATCAGTGTCTTTAAAACCTTTAAAATGAAATCTAGTGATGTAAAGAAGCACCTAGCCTAAGCATTTCAATTGGCAACTGAGTTCCTAAATGCCAATAGGTGTAAATCACCTTAATTCAGAATATATATATATATATATGTATAATCAAGATAACTTTGAACGTTATGGAGCATTTTTTATTGTCTGAATTGTCATTTGTGTTAGGAATCAAAATATTTTAAAAGAGAAACTTCTTAACATAAACTACTCTTCTTCATTACTAAACGTCAATAGTCACACTACATTACTTTTTTGTTCTCCAGATTAAACTTTCTGGCAAAACAAGGAAGTTTCACATAAGAAATATATATTTGTCAGGCTGCTATAGAGAGTGTTTTCTGTTTTATGTATAGCAATCTGAGCCTTTTTTAATGTTGTGCAGATATTTTTGAAAACCTAGCTAAGGATTAATAAACTGCACTTAATAAAATTTTGTTCGTTGAAGTCAGTTGGAATTTGATGAATGAGGGCTTTTAATCTGAAGTAATAGTAAACAGAAATGTTAATGAAACAGATTTTTTTCTGTATGGTGGTGGAGTACATGTCAGGCTTGCAAAATGAAGTCCAATTGCTGGTCCAGAAACACAGCTCAAGTCAAAAAGGATGTGACTCACAGCTGGATGAGAAAACCCTCCTTTCCTGTCTTACCGCAAAATGTATCTGTGCTTGTTTCAGCTGTGAAGTCACAGCTGTCCCAGGAGCTGGGAAGTGGGTAACTGAGCTGTGTGACTCAGTCTCCCCCTTCATTCATTCCTGTAGCACTGAGCACACAGGGGCACTTTCCACCCTAATTCATCTTCTTTTATTGGCAGGTTTCTTTTGTAATAAACTGTCCCCAAGCACTCTGTGGTCTGGTTGTGTTGTTGGGTTTTTTAATCCTTCTCTTTTTCTGTCCTTCATGTTTCACAGAGTAGTTCCAAGTTCTTAGTTCCCTTTCTTTCTTGTTTGGCTCTGGCAGGTGAGAAGCCAGGGACGGAGCAAGATGAAGTTAAGCTGCAGAACGCCAGCAAGCAGATTGTGCAGACTGCTATCCTCCGAGCAGTGCAGCAAGTTTCCCAGGAGAGCCAGCAAAAGGAGAAGCGAACAAACAGCACAAGCCTCCAGCTAGAAAGAGGGAAACTAACCAAGAAGCACGAAAAGAAGTAAAGGAGCAGACTGGGTTTTTTCCATCCTCCAGTCTTCAGTGTTTTCAGCCTCCTCTTTAGTATCAGCTGTATTGCTAGTGCAATGCTACTGTTGTAAAGCAAACCAAAGTATTATCACACCTAGACATAGGGTAAAACTGCAATAGTCCTCAGCTGAGAAATATTAAGTGCATTAGATTAATAACTCCATATTTATGCAGTGCCTCTTAACAGAAACAATAACCATAGTTATAAAAGTAGTTTCAAGCACAAACTCTTATGATATGAACTTATTCTCAAAAGCTTGTTGTCAGTGCACTTTCATGTTAAGTTCTGCGTGCAACATTTATGTCAGTTCAGCTGGATGGACTCTTCTTTGAGTGACTGGGTTCACTGAAGTCTTCACTGAAGAAACAGTTTACTGTCGAGGATAGCAGAATGATTTCAGACTCCCTTGAATCACGGGTTTGTACTTTGCTTTGATTAGACATGAGCTATGTGAAATGGCAATATAAAGGGGATTTGGTAAGTTCTGTGAACCAATTTCTTTTTTCATCTTGAGAAAAAAAAAGAGCAATCCAGTAAGACTGCAGTAACTGTGATCTATTACTGTGATCATATACCTATGATCTCTGTCTTTTTTTAAAGAAGTTAAAGTAAGTACTGAAGTTTTAGTCTACTTATTTGAAATACTTCTATACTTCTGCATAAAAATCACTTGTGCCTCAACTATTCCTTTTAGTTTTCTTGATATTGAAAGAAGAGAAACTGATGCAACGATAAGGAGTTCGCCAACATATTCTTCAGTTTTGCAGCTTTGCTGGGGCTTGATTTACAAGACTGTAGTGTCTTAAAAAAAGGGATTGCATTTATTAATATCTTGAAGGATAAAAATATACTGTGTCTGAATCCTGTCATGGTAGATAGTTCTCGCCTGATGTGCGTAAAGTGACTTTATATATTTGCTATTGTAACATAGATTCACCTTAAATAGCGCTTCATTAAGCTGGTAATACAGAGCTTAGTGCTCTATATAGCTGAAGAAATCCATGATGTTTCAGAAAATACGAATTTAATAAATGCCCCCTTTACTTTTTTGCTCCCTTTCTGTAATGATGATTGCGCTATTATATGTCTGAAATTAATAACTGTATATTTAATTCTAGAAATGGTTTGTAGCTCTGCTTCAACTGAATTCCTGTAGTAATACACCTAGAAATATAGAGAAGCAGATGCTCTGCAAAACTGTGAACTGCTTTTCTACTCAGCTAGATGATTCTCAAAGAGGCTCTGGGTTAAGCAATTGGCTATTACTTACTGTGTCCTGTTGCTCGTGTTAAACAATTTCGGGATTCATCCTGGCCAGAGGCTTAGCCATGAATAACCACATACTGTAATATGAAGTTTTTAAATTTGCTTGGTTTCTTTCTTTTCTTTTTTTTTTTTTTTTAACTTAACAGCACCGACTCATACAAGATAATAATTTAGCTGAATCTTCTTTCACTTAAAAATTAAAAGAAGAATTGAATATGATTAAAGTTGTTTCAAACCATCTAATCGTGAAAACTGACTCGGATTGCAAGTACACAGGTGTTTCAATTCTATAGACACTGGGTGAACGTTTTGAGGCAAGCAAACTTTGAAAGGTGAAAGTGATTGGGTCTTGAGGCATGTGTGTGTTTGTTTTAGTAGTAGTTTTTTTACCATTAGCTTTTCCATCAGTTCACCTTTGGTTGGGAGGTAACTCTTTTCTAGGCACTCTTTGCATCTTTCCTTTCTGAGAGCCATTGAAAACTGATCATGAGTAAAGGTTGAATTCTGAGTCTGACGAGCAGGCAAGTCCAGTGGATGAGAGAGAGCAAACCTTTTGGAAAGACTCTGTGGTGCGAAATGGTGTTTGCCATGGACTCTCCTACAATGCTGCAGGAAGGAGAGATATCGAACATATCAGTTTCTTTGAAATTCTTCTGCTCCTTTAATGTGTTTTGTCACTATAAATTTGAAATATGTTTGCATTGGGGTTTTTTTTATGTGTTCCTGGTAATCATGTTAATAATCTTCATGTAATTTTAAAACTTGTTTGTGTGTCGTATTTTTTTTAATTAATCATTTTAGAGACAGAATAATTTCAAAAGCCAGTCAGTCCAGGCTTTTACCACTGCTTTATATGACCCTATTCCACTCCTGCTCCCAATCCTCCCACTAAACTGTTATACGATATCCCTTTACTGTCCTAGTCCTTTTAGACACACTGTTACTCAATCATTTAATAGTCATGTCCGCCACTGTCAGAATGCTGATGCCACCTGAAGTCTAATATCACGTAAAACTAAAACTGGTAGGAAGCCTAGCAAAGCCTCGAGGAAGTTTTCTCTGGTCTCCTATTGAGGACAAACAAATAGTGCAGCTTAAATAGCGTAGTTTTCCCAGAGAGCCAAATGATGTGTCTCTAACTAGAGTGTACATCCCCAAGTTACAGCGGGCATTTAGTATTTCCTGTTGACAACAGACGTTCCACACACCACTTGCATCCGGGATATGCAACTGAGGTTTGTACCATGTATGAGAAAACTGCAGAGAAGTAAACTTTACCCTTGGCTCATTATATGCTTACTACATGATGAAAGCGGGTATTTTTTGGTATTATCTTCACTGACAGATTTTATTTTCTGGAGAAAATACAGACTTTAGAAATTAATACAGATGTGATGTAGGTCTTTCTACAAATAAAAAAGAATTCCTAAAAAAACTCTTAGTACCTTACATGTCTCTGTTTTTTCCTGTCAGAAGAGGGGAAGTAATTTTCAGGTTCACTGGACAATCTCATGAAGCAAACTGTACTCATGAGATTTGTAGTAGTGAACGCATTATTCAGCACAATAATTTGTATCTTAGAAGTACAAGACAATCAAAATGGTATCTATAGGTATTTAAAACAAACCACATTTTAGCACTTATAGTGGTAAGTAGAAGGTTGTACAACTATGTGAAATTGTATTTATCACAACTCCAAAAGAACAGAAGAGTTGTGTGTCTGTGGCAATCCTTCACTACACTTGCTATGTTTTCATTCAGTTTGATTATCCCAATTTTATTACCATGCTTGTGCTATTCTTTGTAAGGTTAATCAAGCAGCAATGCTTAAATGGAAATTCACATGGCCACAGCAGAATGTTGTATAAGATTACTAAATGCCACTGTACATCAAGTTTTTGGTTCTGTGTTGTTACATTGGAAATTCCTTGCTCTAAAATAAATAAAACCAACAACTGTGACTTGGAAACAGCCATATTAATTTTATCATTTCAGAAAAATAAAGGCATTTTGTGATAATATTAAATTTAAGAGTTGAAAATTCTTGAATATTTATTCAACAGCAAACAAACACCTAAAGATCTTAATGTCTCTAATAATGTTGTGTCTGATTATTTTGTTTTTTGTTGACATTTTTTAAATGTCTCAGAATGCAGTATGTCTACAAGGGTGAGTATATAAAATTGCCATTTAGCTATTCTCAATATGACTACCATGAAATATGCTGCAGTTGTTCTTTAAATGGGTGCTAATGTCAAATGCAGGGATTAATGTGTCATTACTGAAGGCTTTTCTAAAAGATAAGAGAAAGGTGAATAAATTCTTGAAAGTATATGGGATTCACCCTAAGTCTCTTGGTTATCCACTCAGGTCTGAAAAGAAATTAAACTAATGAAACCCTGACTCTTCACATAACCTAATTTTTCTCAATGGGTTTCTGCAACAGAGGGATCAGGTTGTAAAAAAGAGTTTGTGGGAGTGAGGAGGAAAACTCGAGTTGCTGGTAAATATCTTCTTCACCTGACATTCAGGAAGGAGTGTGTAGAAGTACTGATAGAGCCTGATTTCTAATGGATGGGGTTTCTCATCATAGGCTTTTGGTGCCTAATGATAAGCTCTGGCAGAATCTTTTTCACTATTTTGGGTTTTCCAGAACAAAGGGAGTCTCTGAGGCCTAATAGGTTTTCAATTTGTGTGTATCCTGCTGTGTCAAAAGAAATAGAAATAAGGTCTCTACTTCCAGAGCTTCATTCACAAAACCTGGTGGACACACATGGGATTTCATTTTTAAAGAGCACTGTGTCTTCCCTGGATTTAGTCAACTTGCCCAGCAATTCCTTTAATCCTTAAGACTGAATGCATGAGCACACATAGTAGCGTACTAGTGTTTGAGTGCTCCAGGGAACACCAAGAAATAGATACATATTTGAAATCCATTTGCTTCTAAGCTGTTCTTGTTTGCCATGCAGAATTTTTTTTGTTTAATTAACATAAGCAGCTTTTCTTTTCTAATAACTTTTCCTCCAGTGACTTACTACTTGGATTTTGTTATATGAGCTTGCTAGTTTTAACACTAAAACAACAATAGTTCATGTTTAGTGTGGGTTTGATTAGAACCCCTGTGGCGTTACACGTTACATTGTGGTATGGCTTTTGTCTTTCCTTTTACTAAAGGTGAGTAACAACAATAAATGATGTTCTAAAGAGCAGGAATTTTGTTTGGGAGGGGAGGCCTGTAGCTGTGGTGGGGGTTTTGTGAGGGTTTTTTCCCTCAGTTGCCTCTAGCAGGAGGCCAGAGGCCATGTGGGGCAAATCATTATGAATCATGCACACATGCTGTGGCTCAGTGTCAAACTTGTACAGAAAGAGAGAAAGTTAACTCTTACGAAAGATTGAAACTTAACCCAGCTATTCAAAGCTGAACTGAGCTGATTCTATAATGTTAGAGTAAGGCAGTCCTGGTAGCTTTAAGGAAAATATTCCATGAGTGCTTTGAGAGTTGAACCGCATTTAGAAATACCAGCCTGCGAAGACTGTAATTGCTTGCTTTGTTATATGAGGTGGAAAATGAGCACTACTGTATTGTTCTGAAGACTTAAGTGCTACCTCCTTGTGTCTGTGGAAAACTTTGAATTGTGTCTTTTGGCAAGGTGACGCATTTGCTCCTGCCCTATGGAGCAAATAGCTGTTCTTCTGTGTGCACATGCATCCCAGAAGGTTTAGACCCTGTCTCCAGTTGCTATAGTAGATGCCCTTGCCCTGTATTTGCTTACCAAACATAGGCTCCTACTAATGCTGTTCCCCCTCATTTCTTTCCTATGAAGCAGCTCATTCTAAAAATCCTCAGCTACAAGATGAAATATGAAAGCCATCTGCTTCCTAACAGGGAGAGCGAATATAACAAATCTTCTTTGCTTCATTGGTGGGATATTGACCTCTTCCCACAGAAGTATTTATTTCCAAGGAGGGCAACTCTGTTAGCCAGTGCTTCCCTGCTATCCCTTGCTGAGGGATTATCCATAAAGCAGTGATCTTCAATATTTCCTTCCAAGGCAAAACCTGCTCCTGGGACACAGTTTGTCCTGACTTGTCACAGTTTTTACCTCCAGATGACTTCTGCTGACCACATACCTGGTTTGTATTTTACCCACTATAGTAGAATAGCAGACTTTCAGGTGTAATGGCTACATTGCTGAGTCTTTGTACTCCACCAGCTGAGGAAGTTTATATATGTGCAGTCCAGTAACCTTAAGTAAAACTTTTTATCAGATCTTTTATTTCCTCCCATCATATTTCCTGGAATTACAGATACTTTTCTACAACCACTTCATTTTACTGAGCACTAGACTTGCTAAATCTATAGGCAGGAACAAGGAGTCTTGTTGTCCTCCTCTATTTAGGTCACTGAAATCTGCAGGGAATGACAGAGCTTTGCTGTTTGGGAAAATGACACTCTCAGTGCTGCTTTTGTGGCTCTTCTCTTGACCTTGTGTTTCTTTATTTTCATGTATTTATGTATTCACTTCCAGACAGGAGGTCCACAAAACAGTTGACAAGGTGGTGATCAGTCAAAGCTTGGACTTGATGATCTCAGACGTCTTTTCCAACCCAAACGATTCTGTGAAAACAGCCCCATGTCATGCTTCCTTCTGGTAACTAGCAGAAAGAAAACATGGCTTGAAATCTCTATTTTTCCTCAGCATTTTAGACGTTCAGATGCCGTGAAGTCAAGAGCTTCCTTGAGTTCAGGAGATATATAAACTCTTCCTTTTGTTTGCTAAATGTGTCTTCAAAGATCAGTCCTGAGTCAGGTGACAGCTTGCTCATTTCTGTGCTCAGAGGAGCTGGGTGAATAAGAAAACATTATGTCTCAAGTCAGGCTCTGAGGAATAGAACTTTGCAGAAGGCATTGGGATTTTACCGGATCAGAAGTATTCCTCCTTATGTGAGATTGTGTTGGTGTTTTGTTTGTTTAATAATTAAAAAAAACCAAAAAAACCCAAAAACTTTCCTACCAGGGAGGAAAGCAAACCCAGTACTCTAGGAAACAAGCTGAAAATTCAAGACCACTCTTCAAGGGACCTTACCTAGGAAAAACATTTTTTTCAAGGCCAAAGTAGCACATCTGCTTTAGTAACTTGAGTTGTGCCTTCAGCTTTTTCTCCTCTTCCTTATAATGCAAGGAGATATTGAAGTCTGCAAAGTGAAGTTAACTCCCACTGTTTGGGGGTGTTTTTTTTAGGGTTTTTCTGTGCCTTTTTTTTTTTTCTTTCTCCAATTAACCTATACTGATTTTTTTTCAAGGTCACTTTTTTCCTTGTTTTGAAAATTGCTTTAAAAAAAGAATTGCATCAACCCTGTAGTCTATGTTTTATTCTCTGTGTTCCAGTATATCTGAAGCAACATGTTTTTTCTTGATTAAGGTAAACTCCTCTGTTTTATTGCATCTTTTTTTGTTTAATGTTGTTCCCTGTACCTGCACTGTGTGTAGAATTGTAGAGACTACTGCCACATTAGAATTGTGCAGATGCAAAAACTGCTGTTCATAATATATACTAAAACATTACTTCCTTGAAAAATCTCTTGGAAATCAGATTATATAACTCCATCTGCCCTGGTAAGAATTAGGTTAACATCTATTTTCCCTGCTGGCTGGCTAGAAAGCTTTTTCTTTCTCCCCCCCCCTTTTCAAATATCTACATC
The DNA here is from genome assembly GCA_013396775.1 of Cephalopterus ornatus. Lineage (NCBI taxonomy): Eukaryota > Metazoa > Chordata > Aves > Passeriformes > Cotingidae > Cephalopterus > Cephalopterus ornatus. Next base: position 23,095 of record VZRE01012945.1, on the reverse strand, counting down.
TTAGGCTATTGGCTTTATTATTTGTAAAGTTAAACATCCAACTAGGGAGCACAGTGAGACACTGAGAATTAGGATCCTAGCTGAGGTAAGGGAACTGCACACGAAGATGATGACATATAAATGCAGGATCTGCATGACCTGCGATTTTGAGGTACAATAATAAACAGTCCACAACAGATTATGATGTCCGGATACTAGCAGCTTTCAGAGTGCAGATGGTGATGCTGTCAGAAAATATCAGCCTTCAGTCTCTAAACGTCTGTCACATTTCATTAGGGCACACAGATGACTCTGTTTCCTCCACTGCTGAGGCTCGACAGCAGACAACAAATGAGTTTTGCTGGTAATGGCCCCGTTCCTTTTTATTTTGTGATCCCTTCATTTTGCCCAAGCACCCATATCTACAGAAGCAAAAAATGCTTCCACATAGGAATTTTCATGTTGTTGGTGACAACAAATGTGTCATCGCTCAGAGAGATGCCAAACGCTCTGCAAAAGGGCAAAGAAACACAATTTCCTCTCAGTATGCCTCTCTAGAGGAACAATACATCAGCCTGAGGCTTCTGTATATATTTGCAGGCACCTAAAGGAGACAGACAACTCCTCTTTGTTTTGTGACTGTCACTTTGGGTATTAGGCAGTACTGTGTTTCTCCTGCTATCATTTTACCTCCACCTTGGACTAAGACTCCAGCAGTGCAGATACATGGAGAGCAACAGGTGGTATAAAGGGGCATGATGGAGCCACGGTTTTGCCCTAGCAGCACAAGAGTACAGCTAAAAGCTCTACTCCCTCCCCAGTCTTTCTGTAATGCAGTAATGGAGTAACAACTTAAGCGATGGGATTGAGAGACCCTGGCCCCTTCTTTTACATGACCTTCCTTATCAAAGTACAGGACGACATCAGCAGACCAGAAGGAATGGGGAAAGGAACATTGAAGACCCTTGAAAACATCAGTCCAAACTCTGAGGGGACACTTGATCTACAGGACTGCTCTGAGGAAGCAATTTTCCTACAGATTTTTCCTATAAATATTTATTCCTTTATAACAGAAATCGTGGTATGTTTTGGGTGAGATGAAGCAGCAGTCTACTTTGAGAAAATAAATTACTTGTCCAGACCATAAGAGATCCTCACTGCTCAGTCTTTCTTGCCTGCTTTATGTGAGCTATATGCATGGAAAAAAGACCCCACAAACACAGTAATTTTGCTCTGTGATAGGTGAAATCTACTGCCTGTGCATTGCAGCAGAAAGCCTGTGATATTATGTGACACAAAACCCACAACTGAACATATCTGTCAGACTGTCAGCATTGTTTTCATAGTCAGCTCCATTCCAAAAGTCTTGCACACTACTCCTGGTTGTTTCTGGTTTGCTGACTAGATTTTTGTTTGTATATGTGGGGGAGACAGAAAGGTTTGTGGCAGTCTTTGTCTTTTTTAAAAGTCTTTCTTTTGCTGGAAAGGGGAAACCATTAACTTATCTCGAAAAAAAGAAAACTTGTTCTTGCTGCAGCTGAAAGAAATCAAGGGGTGAAAGAGCAGCTGCACTTTTGTGCTCATGTTTGGTACATGGGTAGGTTCAGAAATCATTAGTAACTTCAGAAAACAAAGATTTCTAAGAGTGTTTTCTGGGACATGTCAGAGGAGAGGTAGCTGATAAATATTCAGTAGGCTTTACTTTTGACAGGCTACTTTCCTGGAACTTATAAATGAACTTCTTAAGATCTTACTCTGTATCCTCCACAGTGGTCCTAAAATCTCATATGAGCAACTTCTTGGTTTTACATATGTTCCCAAATGCAAATCCTAGAGATAAATCAATGATAGGGAGTATTTTTTTTTTCTAGAAAATGGGGTAAGGAGTTCTTTTAAGTCATCTCTTTGTACAGACTAGCTCTATTTGTCCCTCTGCAAAAAGGCAGCCTGCCGAGTTAGCCATCATTGCTCTGTAACCATCATGGTAAATCAACAAAAAAAGCTGCAGGCTCAAGCTGTGGTTTAGAAATTGTACATGCTTATGTTTTAATTGTGTTAAAGGTACATGATGTTTCTGTAACAACAGCACCTGCAGGTTCACTGGCTCTAGCTCATTCCTATTTTGAAATCTACAGTCTACCTACTTTTTAAAATTATTATTATTTTAGAAGAGTCATGTAAATAAATCAATACTTTGAATGAGCCATAGAATTTTTTTCCTAGGAGCTGAGAAATTATTAGTCATGTTTGACTTTATTTCTGAACCTGGTTGCAGTTAATGAGCCCAAGCTCCTGAAAGCTCCTGGCAGGCTTCTAACCATCCTGAAAGGAGCCTGGGTTTTTTACCCAATCACACTTCTAACACTGGCTTCAAAGCTGCTACTGCTGCTTTCAGCTTGTACAGATTGCAGTCCATATCTTGGCAACAAACCATATGCAACAATGCACAATGAGCTCAGCTGAACCTGAGTTATCCATTTATATGATTGTCTGGGCTCAGTGGTAAAGTTTTCTTTGCCTGACTTCCTAAGTGAGGTTTACATGTTCACATTAACTGTCTGGGCTTGTGCCTCCTGAAAGGTTTTGCATCTGTTGGCCCATGCAACAAAACCTGACAGAAGGGTCTTGGGATGTGACACACGTTGTATGGAAATGGAGCATCCAGGAAAAAATAGCAGAGAAGGTTTTATTTTGAGGGAAGCTTTAAGGAAGCCCTGAGCATGCCTGAGCTACATACTCTTATATATAAACTTGATTACTCTAGAGTTTATGTTATTATTTGTAACAGGTAGGTCTTCATTTTAAAACATTTCAGTACACCTGGGCTTTTGGGGGTTGGGGTGTGTTTTCTTAAGGTTTTAAATTCTTTACATAAATTAAAGGAGCACTCTTTGCTTGAGACTTACACAGCAGTATTTGCTACCTAAGCCAATTTACAAAAGGAAAATACTCTCTCCATAGGTGCATTCACAAAGAATTGGAAAAAATAAAATTCACACATTTTATCAGAGGGAGAGAATGAAGAGTTCCTAAAACATGGGAATTCATTCACTTCATCCAATATTCTTCATATAAATATGGTATACTCAACTTTTTCAGGTTTCATAGCTTCAATAATGCTTAAAGCTTTTAAGACACACCCACAAAGTCAGAATTAGTAGCTGGAATCAAACTTGGTGCTTTAGTACCAAGATACACAAACAAACTACATTTCCTTCTTTTGCTTCTCCATTGCAATTGTGAGTTTTAGCTAAAAGATAATCTACAACCAAATAACTTGTTATTTAGTCTTTGTTATGGCTTACTCTTCAAATAATACATTATATTGTAAGCTGCAGCAAATACAGGATCCAATTGCTCTTAATAATCAAGAGTATCATAAATAACTCTTCATACTGTACAAGAAATAGTAGTGCTATTTATTTATTCGCTGGAAGATTCTTTATATATTTTAATATATAAAATGCAAGTTGCAGCTATGCAGTCTTCACCTGATGCACAAAAATCCTGGGAATGTAGAGAACTTGTTAAGAACCTTTCGACTGCAAATGCAAAATTAACCACTTCATGAAGATATGCCATAGGATTTCAGAACACTTAAGTCAAATACCACTTGTAGTCTGAAACACTTGGAAAATGATTGAAAATTCAAATGATGACAGCATATTTTCCCATGAAAATGCTTGCTTGCATTATCAATCACCAACGTGGGATTTGCCAAAGTTATATTACTGTAGTAAATCTCTAAATATTTCCAACTCTTAGGAATATTTTAAAACCTCCTTAAGAATATTTGATATTTCTGTAAATTGTGGCATCGGAGGAAAGCTTTACTAAAGAAGTCTTTGATTCCTTTCTACAACCAAATGCCAGCAATATAAGCAGCTGGGTTTTTTAACATGATGTATAGCTCTGGGTATTTGCGGATGCTAGAAAACAAGGCTGTTTCATCAGTGGTTGCAGTCAAGCAGTCAAAAAAAGGTCAAGGTCTCAGAGGGCTTTTTTTGCAAAGGTTTTCCGTTTAGTTTTCCTTTTAAACATTGTTTTAACCTCAAAAGCAGCACCTTTCCCTTGCCATTACCGTCACAGAGCCCTGTAGCTTCCTCAGCCATGCAGGTAGCACTGCACTCTGCTGTGCCATGCCATGCCAACTGCAGATCCCCCCTGAGCCAGCTCACACATCTTTGCATGGCTGGTAGCTCTGCCTGGGAACTGTAAGGAGATCTTGTGGTGGTGCCCCACTAGAAACAGCTGCTCCTGTCCTTAGATAAAGAATGGTTTAGAAATCTTCCCAGCAACCTTTCAGACTTTTTTTTTTTTTTTTAAATTCTGTGATTATTTAGTGTTGTTGTATACACTATACAGTGTATACAACTGATGACTGGGCACTGGCACAGGCTGCCCAGAGGGATCATGAGGTCACCATCATGGGGGATATTCAAAAGCCATCTGGACACAGTCCTGGTCAACTGGCTCACCACAGCCTTTCCCCTCATGCAAGAGCCAGGGGAGGACCAGCCACCTCCTCTCCCTGCTCAGTGAAAGAAAGCCCAGCTCATGGAACAGGGAGGACCTTGGCTGCCACAACAGGTGTCCACACAAGAGTCAGGAGACCTGTCCTGGCTGGTGATACCAGGCAAGAGTATGTGCAGCTTCTGTGACTGCCCTGCCTGTACATAAAGCACTCATCTGCAAGGCACCAGTCAGACATGGCTAGTGATTTTCCACTTTGCAGTTTAGATTATAAGTAACTATTTAAGTCTTTTTTAAGTAGATGGCACGACAGGTCAGTTACTGCAGTTGTTAATGTTACTGCTCTTATTTCAAAATCAGGTTGTCTAACTTGACAGTTCTGTATTTTTCCCCCTTGATGATACAGAGCGGAACCGTTCTAAATCAATCAATTATAAGAATAATATTTTCCTGTGCCCTATACTAAGGAAATGCATTCTAAATCAATGCAAACAGGATAAAACTATTAAAAAGAGATTTCCTAGTCCAGCCGAGGCTCTTGGGTTTCATTCAGCCTTACATTACAGTATTTCATGCTGAAGTACAAACTTTGTTTCAGGAAATTCATATATTCACAATCACAGAGTCCAGAAGTAGAATTGAGCAAGGAGTAGCTCAGAACTCATTTTGATGTGTGTCCTCCTTATCTGTACTGACTAAACTTCATTTGCTAAAGTTATGTCCGTAGTCCATACGTGCAGGTAGACTGGCAGCTGCCACATGAAACATGGCATTGCATGATGCGCTTGGAAATGATCGGTGGGACGCTGTCTTGTGATGCTTAGTGCTTATCCATAGTGAAAAATCACAGTTGCAGCAAGACTCCTGTCCTCAGGGGACAAGGGGTCCACAGGGAATGTGGGGGTGATGAGAGCAGAAGGACGGGGCTCAGCCAAAAGCAGAGTCACAACCCACAGCTAACTCTTTCCGGGTCACCTCCCAAACATGGAATGAAAACAGTCCTCTAGATATGCACCAAAGATGGTCCAAAGATGACATAAGAGAATGGCTGTGCCAGGGCAGCCTTTTCCTCAGCATCAAGTACCCTGCCTCTGAAAAGGAATAGACACAAAAGAGTGGGGTGCTACAGTGGACTGCTGTTGAAAAGCTGCTATTGCAAGGCCTGAAATAGTCTCTGAATTTCAATTCTTTCTAGGTAGGATGAACTGAGTGTTATTCCATGCAATTTTTATCAAAATTCCAGGAAAAAGGTTATTGAAATGCAAATTTTGTGCTGAATATGTTTAATCAAAAATTGACTCAGCTTTCTGGAGGAAAAGTCTTTATACAAATCAAAACAGTAATTTTTTTCAACTGAGAAGTTACTACTAAAGTTAACAAAATTCACGCTCAAAGAATGGGCTGAAAATAATCAAGAACAAAACCTAAGAATGGTCCAGCAACTACAGATCCATTTGTGTGAATCATACTATGTATTTAATTTCACAATAGCATGAGCCTTGATGTAAAATACATAGTTTGTGTTAATGAAAATCATTTTGATGCTAATGTGGAAGTAAGTTATCTGTGTGATAATATGACCTATTTGTCGTGCTGCTTATAATTTTCTCTGTATTGGTCCTTCACTCACCATGGGATGATTTATCTCAATTTCACTGTCATCCTCTTAATGAAGTTAGCCAAGATCCCCAGTATTAAATTACAGGGAGCACATAGGCTGACAATTTGGAGGTTTAAGCTCTTTAAACTGCCTGTTCCTTCTTGGGGCAAACCTCTTTATTAGAGATTTATTTTGTCTGGCCTTTGAAACTAGTGAGTTACCATCAATTTGAAAGTTTTTCTAAGGTTATTGCCTGGCAAAAAAGGGGAAGTGGAATCGATCTCTGCTGCTGCAGAATATTCTTGAGATACCAGTATCAGGTGACCTTTAAAGAAATTAGATTGTAGTCAGGTTTCAGACACAGCCATAATCTATCTATCTATCTATCTATCTATCTATCTATCTATCTATCTATCTATCTATCTATCTATCTATCTATCTATCTATCTATCTATCTATCTATCTATCTATCTATCTATTTTTTTCAATGTGACCAAAGTCTGATTTATTTTAGAGCTGTTTAAAATGGTACAATTAATGCACCAATTACAAGGAGGGTGAAAAGCTGCTGCTGCCTGCTGCAGAGGAAGCTGCACCCGAGGCTGAAGTGCAGACATTCACATGAAGTAGGGAAACAGCAGCCTCTAGTTTTGTTGGCCCACTTGGTTGGTGCAACTCTAACTGAGCTCCTGCTTTTTAACCTTGGTTGCCCTTGCAGCCTTGGCATTTTCTGAACCATTTCCTGGTCTGAAAACAGACCTACTAAAAAGGATGCAAGATCATTCCTGCTATACCGAGCACTTTTTGATCTTACAACTCAGTTTCACTGGTGGCTCATGAGTCATTTTTAGTGGCCTCTCTTCAGTATTGTTCAGGACAAATATTAGAAATTAACTACTTTTTCAATGAGTTTTGATACTGTATCATAGAGTCACAGAATGGTTTGGGTTGGAAGTGACCTTCAAAGATCATCTAGTTCCAACCCCCATGCCATGGGCAGGGCCACCTTCCACTAGATCAGGTTGCTCAGAGCCCCATTCAACACTTCCAGGGATGGGGCATCCACAACTTCTCTGGATGACATGTTCCAGGGCCTCATCACCCTCACAGTGAAGAATTTCTTTCAAGTATCTAATCTAGATTTACCCTATTTTTGTTTGAAGACATTTGCCCTTGTCCTATCACTACATGCCCTTGTAAAAAGTCCCTCTCCAGCTCTCCTGTAGGCCCCTTTAGGCACTGAAAGGTGCTCTAAGGTGTTCCCAGAGCCATCTCTTCTCCAAGCTGAACAACACCAGTTCTCTCAGTCTATCTTCACAGGAGAGTTGCTCCAATCTTTGATCATCTTTGTGGCCCTCCTCTGGATGCACTCCAACAGGTCCATGTCCTTCCTGTGCTCAGGACCCCAGAGATGGATGCAGAACTCCAGGTGGGGTCTTGCAAGAGGGGACTAGAGGTCACCTTCCTCGACCTGCTGGCCAAATTTCTTTTGATGCAGCCCAGGATATGGCTGTCTTTCTGGATTATGAATACCCATTGCTGGCTCATGCTGAGCTTCTCATCAACCAGTAAGGCAATACTTGAGATTTTGAAAGGTGTATAGCTTCTTTGAGCACAACACCCATATTAATTTGTCATTAATTAAATCGCTAAATTAACCTGTGTTGTGAACACCTTCTCCTGAGCTTTGAACACATGAAATTTTAGTTCTTCTCTGCTCACTCTCACTGTATGTTTTTACAGTGTAATCTAGGGTCTTGTAAACTCTAAATATTTTAGATCAGTTTACATGAGAATTAGGTTCAAAATCTGACTGTTAGCAAGAAGAGGAAAATCTCCTGTGATTCTCTGAATGCCTTTCCTACCTTCCTTTATTTACTTATTTATTTCCAGAACACTCTCACAGACTTCTAGCAATTGTCTGATTCTTGCAGAGTATACAACTGGCCCAGAAGAGAGAGGAGTGATGTAGTGTCTCATGTCTCTTTGACAGTGCAGTCCAGCCTCCCACATATCTCCATCCCATCTTTGCCAGCCTGCTCCAACAACCCCAGGGTGTTCCACATGCCCTCGGTTGCACTTTTTTGGGGCCTGTAATTTTCTCTTATGGAAAATTTAGTGTGGGCTGCAAAGCTGGGAGAGAGGTATTAAAAGGCTTTTTAATAGAAACCAGCAACAGCTAGCAATCCTGATCACCAGCCACAGGTTCCTTTATTTTACACAGGAAAAAAAGAAATAAATGACAGCGACAAAATTATGAGGTGTGTGCCCTTCAGCCCTGCAGGAATATCTGCCACTTTTTTCCTTCATCTACCATTGTCATCATTAATCAGAAATGAGTTGGAGCCCTGCTAACATAGAAAGCCAATGGGGAAAACACAGATTTTCAGTGATGTTTGATACAACTTTTCATCACTGTTAAAACAGAAGAACTGCTCCATCACCTGACAAACAAAGAAAGTTCTTGTAAGTTCTCTCAAAAAAAAAAAAAAAAGAAATAATTTTGATGCTTGAAAACTATGTTAAATTGCTTTTTGGGGTGGCTGCTCTGGAGGTGAAATAATGAATTTGATATTTAGGGATACTGATGATTATTATCATGCTCAGTTACTGAAACGGAGAAAGCACTTGTTTTTTTGATAAAGGACTAACAGCTTTATTAATATTAATTTTAAGTCAGAGACAAGTAGCTTGTTGGAAGGTAGATCAATAGGGTCCATCACAATTTATAATGAGAAACTGTTGATCATACATGCCACTCCCTGATGTAGAACTAAGGATTTATAGCACAGAGAATATATGAGAATATTAAAATCTTGCACAGTGAGCTGAGGAGGAGGCAGACAGAGAATACCTACTCAAATGTTAATTAAGAATTTTCCACATCAACACACTTTTTCCACTTCTTGCCACCGCATTTTGAAATATCATAGGATACTTCAAGTTATTATTTTCATTTTGCATATTTAGCACAATTCTGAATATTTTTAATGTGTTCTGTAGATAAAAGATCATAAATCTTCCAGCTGAAAATGCTTTCCAAACAGAACATTATAATATATTGATTATTTTGACACCATTGGGCTAACTCTTTTGAATAATCCCTTTGTCTAATTCTGATCTATGACTCACACTGAAGATTAGCAAGAGAGAAGGTTTTTACTTCTTCTTGGCACCTCAAGAAGCTGAATTGCTAAAAACATGTGGGAAGAGGGGAGCGCTAAGGATGAAGGACACTCTCCAGTGGTTAGTGAGAATTAAGTACCCAAGTGAGTAGTAAATATCCTGACAGGAAAGAGTTGCCCTCAGGCAAAAAGTTGGCAGGAGTGTGGTCAGATGATGCACTTGCACTCTTTCTAGTAGAAGCTGAGTCCTTTAAGAAATGGCAAGAGAGGCATTTGAGCAGTCATTTCATCTATGTAGAAGATTTTGTAAAGCTGGAACCTGCATTTCTGTGACTTTCACAGAGTGCCTACAAGGTAAGTGCATTACCTTGAAAAGTAAAATAACATCTCTAAAACACAGGCCAGCAGAAGGACTTCTTGGAAGTTACCTAGGGACTCATTGTTGAAGGGAAAAATTCTGGTGCAATGAATTATTGTAAAGCAAAGGTAGAAGTAGCTCTGTAAACACAATGCTAATCGGAACTAGCTTTAGAGTTGGAGTCTTATGGCTGATGTATCTAAAACCAAAAAATTTCTTAATAATGGCATCTGGACAAATCTCTCTTTTAAGTGGATTCTCCTGTGTCCCGTGATGTAGGAGCTCCCACTGCAAACACCCCCGAATGGTCTGTGCAGCCAGCTATTTTCACAGACTTTGCAAGAGCTTTATTTCTCTGTTTGCTGGGCCTTTGTCAAACCTGTATGAAAACAGAGAAGAGACTCAGCAGACCTCACCTTCCCATTTCTGTTCATCTGAAAGCTCTTTAGTCATGTATTTGTAAAAGCCTTAATTTGAACATTCCTTTTAGTGGAGCCACATAATGATGTTTTCTGGTAATGAAATTTCTTCATCTCACTTAAGACTCTTCTAGTCATGCCATTTATCACTGGCACTTTCAGAGCCTGTATTTTGTCTGACTTGTGACATTTTAATGTGATCTGAGAATCATTTGGAAAATGAGGGCCTTGGAGAGATGGCAAATCAAACACTCAGAATCAGTCAACGGTTTAGAAATCTTGGCTTATGTTCATATTAATATTAAATTCAAAAAAAAAAAAAAAGAAAAGGAGGAAAATGGTAAAGCCTGCTAAGTAGGAAAAATACCTATGAGTAAACGTGTTGGGATTTAGACTGCAGTAGTTGTCAAGAGTTACAATGGTATGTAGACTTTTTGGGGGGCTCTACAGCCTCTACAGTTTAAGCATGGACAGGCTCCCGTTGAGATGTTGATTTGGGTTTTTTTTTTTGAGACAGTAATTGCCTACAGCATCTCCAAGAAGAAAGATTTCTTTCTAGGTCCTTGAATACCCAGACCAGTGTCTACTACACACTTCCAACATTAGGCTATATTGCATGGTAGGGACTGAGAAGACTTCTGTTTCCAGCTCAGTTGTTTAAAAAAAAAATACAAGACGGTTTGCAAGTCCTGATTGTTTTAGGCATCTCTCACCCCCACATAGTTTGGGCAAATATTACTCATGAAAATGAAGTTCAGGGTACAGTTAAATATAGACAACCATCTACGCTATACTGCTTTATGTAAAAACAACAAGAGCACAGTTTTATTCCTTGGCTTCAGGAATGAAGGACAGTGACTGTTGAAACTCTTTATATATGGCTAAGATGGGGAATCCTAAATCACAGATGCATGAGAAGATTTACATTGAAAACTGTGAAACATTATGCAGAGCGCTTCTGAATGGTCATGGCAGAGCAACTGGACAGTGTAGTGTTCAGCAGCATAAACCCATGGCTCTATCCTTGGTGTCCCAGACCCTGCAGGCTTGTGATGGTGTGAATGCTTTAGACAGAAACACGTAGTAGAGTTCATAGTGCATTTCGGTATTGTTCAGTATAGGGGAAATAATGTGTGCTACCAATGCCTCCATGAGCTTCTTCGCAATATATCACCAAGTTACGTTTGGAGAAGGCTGCAGGCTGGTGTGTCAGGTCAAGTAATTCTGCAATGCCATCTTAAGGGAGTGATTTCATTCTGAGTAGGAAGCTGCAAGAGGCAGGGTTAGGCAGTGTATTGTATCATGTTGCCCCCCTGCCCCCAACACCACGCTCCTGCTCACACTGCACTCAACTCAGTCTGGTGACCAGATAGTCACAAGGCTTGATGATGATGGTCCAGCGAAAAAAAACCACAGTAGTTTGGCTCATAGAGAGATACATTTCTTCAACTAAGCTCAAAAACGAGCCTCAGGTGATTCCCTGATGACTACTATCATCAAATTATTTAGACTGAAAGGAATTTATGTTCTTTTTGTCCCAGTGAACTATTAACCTTAGTCATGTAACTGGTCATCATTAAACGCTGGAAATACTTAAGGGTTATCTTGAAAAAAAAAGCTCAAGTGCACAATAACTTTTTGCTTTGAACTGATGTCATTTGGGATCAAAGAGGAGAGAACAAAAGGAAAAGGGTAGGGTTATTTTTGCAGCCAGAAATATAGTAGGATTTTATTTTAAATTAGCTGAAGAAATTGAAGAGAAGCTTAGAGAGACAGAGGAATTAAAGGGTAATAAAGGACAGAGACAAAAGAGTTATTCAGGCCTAATGTTCAGAGAAATAGTTATATCTGAAATACTGTGTAATTATTAAAAATGCATTGCCCAATAATGCTGCCAGTAGGACTTGGCATTATCTGCTCCTTAACTTTTGTGACAAAATAGTGAAACCTGCTCATATTTTTCTTAAAATATGATATGACTAAAGATGGTCCAGTAAAAATGAATTAACCCTTTGAGGACTAATGTGGCACCAGGCACTAGCAGCTTTCTTCAGGCTTGGAGGACTGTGACAGAGAAATTACAGCGAAATCTTGACCAGAACTGCAAAAGAAATCTGTGAGTTGTGTGCAAATAGTAATTAAACTGCTATTTTTTTCATAAAATAACACAATGACGAGTCCTTTAGCTTTCCTTCATTTTCCCAGAGGGAAGTTGCTCTCCGCCCGGAGAAGGAGAAAAGAACACCTCTCTGAGTAACTTCGGTCAAATCCGAAAACGAATAAATTTGCAAGCAGTGACGTTTGACATAAAGTTTTCACACAGTATTTAATTAGAAACCAAATTTATAGTCTAGCTGTTACACAGAAATAACATCCTAATTAATTTAAAAGCTTAATTGAAAGTCACTTCAAAGGATTCCAGCATTCCTTTCTCCAAATATTTTAAGAGGCTATGTCATTAGGCATTTTAAAAAATGTTTAATATCTTTCTTCATAATCCCATGTGTCCCACGTTTTACTACTAAATCATTTGGGACAGAAATGAGTCTCTGGGATAAAACTTCCCTGTAAGTGTTTTGTGGGTTACTGATTATATGCATATACCAATGCCATTCTACTATGTGTTTAAAAGGAAGAATAAATCTTTGATTATGTCTCTGTAGTAAGGTATCAAGCTACTCACTTTCTTTTGAAACTCAGTTGTGGTGTTTGTACCTTTTTGCTTTGCTTTGTCATAGAATCATAGAATCATAGAATCAGCCAGGTTGGAAGGGACCTCTGATATCATCAAGTCCAACCCTTGATTCACTACCACCACAGTTACTAGACTATGGCACTAAGTGCCACATCCAGTCTCTTCTTAAATACCTCCAGGGATGAAGAATCTACCACTTCCCTGGGCAGCCCATTCCAATGTCTGATTACCCTCTCTGTAAAGAATTTCTTCCTAATATCCAACCTAAAGCTCCCCTGGGAGAGCTTGAGACCATACTCCCTTGTCTTACTGCTGGTTGCCTGGGAGAAGAGACCATCCCCCACCTGGCTACAACCTTCTTTCAGGGAGTTGTACAGAATGATGAGGTCTCCCCTGAGCCTCCTCTTCTCCAGGCTAAACAACCCCAGCTCCCTCAGCCTCTCCTCGTAGGACTTGTGTTCAAGTCCCTTCCCCATCCTGGTTGCTCTTCTCTGGATCTGCACCAGCACCTCAATATCCTTCTTGAACTGAGGGGCCCAGAACTGGACACAATACTCCAGGTGTGGCCTCACCAGTGCTGAGCACAGGGGAAGAATCACTTCCCTGCTCCTGCTGGCCACACTGTTCCTGATCCAGGCCAGGATGCCATTGGCCTTCTTGGCCACCTGGGCACACTGCTGGCTCATGTCCAGCTTCCTGTCAATCCAAACTCGAAGGTCCCTTTCTGCCTGGCTGCTCTCCAGCCACTCTGTGCCCATCCTGTAGCGCTGCAGGGGGTTGTTGTCCTTGCTCTGTGAGGTGTCAGGGTGCAACCCCTGCAGGGAGTCTCTTCGGACTGGGTACAGACACATCAACTGTCCTCTGCAGGTATTTTTGGGCAGCCTAGCTGAGAAGGGTCTCTGCTGTGGCTGTGTGAAAGGACTATTGAAAGGACTGCTGTTTTCAACACCATTCCTGGGAAATTGCTCTCCAAGACTTGCTTAGCTCTAAGCTTTTTGGGCTCAGTCTGGGAAAGGGCAGCGCTGAATAATTCAGGTCCCATGAACTTTTGCAGGCACTGAGAATGAGCGACACGTGCCGGGTGGGTGCCGGGGCTGCCAGGCCGGTGCCAGGTGGGTGCCGGGCGGTGCCGTGCCGGTGCCGGGGAGATGCGGAGGCGGCCGGCGGTGCCATAGCACCATCTGGCGCCGCTCCGCCGCCACCGCAGCCGCGGTGTCTCCGCCCCCCTGCGCTGGGCCAGCGCCGCTCCCCGGCCGGGAGCTCGTCCCTGAGCATGAGCGGGATGCAGCCCCTCAGGGCGGGCACGGTGCTGCCAGCAGCAGCTGTCACGAACGAGCATGAGGCGTGAAGAGAGTCAAATCGACCCCGGCAGCTGTCAACGAAATTACAAATATTTATTTATACTGGTAAAGCAACGGTCTAACGTGCAGGTCATCAGCAAAAGATACTTTGTTTTTAAGCTTTGTTATTCTGTTACTTTGAAGATTTTACCTTCACTGTTCCAAGCAATCTTTCCCACTCAAACTGCTATCCTTGTTAGTGCTGTGATTCCTTTGGAGTAAGCACACTAGCTACCACGTGGCAAAAAGTTCTTCATTCTGTACAACCAGAAGTTTATTTTGACTGGGTTTTGATTTTTTTTGTTGTTTTGTTTTGGAGTGTGGAGGTTTTTTTATTGGTAGTGGGTTTGGGGTTTTGTTTTTCTTTTTAATTAATTTTTCAATTAATTATGAAATTAGCTTCTGTCCAGAAGTCAGATGTGGTGGTGGAGATAGCATGCCACTGCATTCCCTCCAGATCTGGTGATGGTCCAGAGCTGTTGGTTTCTGGGTACCCCTTTGTTTTGGGCAGATACTTGAACAAAGTAACTCACCAGCCCTGTGGATGCTCACTGCAGCATCTGCATTTTTTAAAAGAGCAAATGCAGTTTATGGCATATGCTTCATTTTTCCTGTTATCACCCTTGTCCACTTGGAATTTATACTCATTATATGCTCAGGGTAGAGCCAAGGCTGTTAAAAATTACTCTCTCCATTTTCATTTTTCTGAATTTGTAAAAGCATTTTACTTCCCAGTCCATTGGGCCTTCTTTCTCATGGCAGCTGTTGTGGGCTATCTTTTTTCAGACTGTGCAACCTACAGATGTAGAGGTTTCTCCTACATGCAGAATGTCCTCTATCCACCTGTCATCCTCCTCCTGCCTTGGCTGTTCTTGGCCTCTAGATTTGAGGACCACCTTGTCCACATAGTCACCTTTTCTGATGCTCCTCAATATTACTAGAGGAAAGGTGGATTTTGAGACAGGAGTGTATTATGCAAAGCGGGGATTAAGCTCCCTGAACCCCTGCAGATGCCAGAAGGGAAAACTGCAAACTCACAAGGTTCCTGTCTCACCCTGTGGGTGGATCTGGTTACCATAATCATTTGGGGTGTTGAGAAGTGCTCAAGGGGGGCGGGGGGAATGGGGAGGGAGGATCCACAGGCAAGAAGGAGCATATTACCTTGTGGAAAGAAAAAAAAAATGGAGAACACTTTTCAGCAGTCATCTACCTACAAGGACCAAGAAAAATAAGCCAGGTGTGTCCCCTCCAAGCTCATTTCCGTCAGCTCCAGGTGAGAGATGGAAGAGCAGCAGAGGAAAGAAAGACAGTTATTTACGGATGAAGACTGAGGTGAGGCACAATTGCAACCAGGGCATGGCAGCAACACAGAATAGGGGCAAAGGAGAGGATTAACATGTCACTATGAACATGTCAAGCAATGTTCATAGTGAAGACCAGCTGTTGCTTGATGAAGGCAGTGCCAGTGTGGGAGGTAAGGATCTCCTGTTCGCATAATTCCTGTCAAAAACTACATTGTCCTCAACAGAAAGCTGCCTATTCTGTAAAATCAGCTCATGGTCAGGCCCGAGGAACCCAGGTCCATCAGGAACCCAGTGCTCAACATTGCCAAGTATTCACAGCATTGCTGTGAATTTCCCCAGGATCCTGAAGGCGTCAGACCAGCTGATTTACAGCGACAACTTACAGTTTGCGACAGTTCAGGCAGAACCCATGGGATGTGATCACTTCAGGCTGTGTCTATCACCTCCTCCTCCCAGGCACTGAGTGATACCTGACACAACCTTTCCCCTGAGACTGGGGAATGCCTCTGTCCAGAAAATCTCGTCCCTGGGTGCCCTCTAATGTCCCCGCTGACTCCTATCGCTATCTCCGAGCCCATCCCCAGCTAATCTCTCCTAACACCTTTTCTAATCTAATCTAAATAGCTGCTGGCAAACCCACTAATTCTGACTGCTAATTCTCCAGCCTCTCTGCTCGATTGGCTGCTATCACAAGGCTGTCCCCTTTCTATTGATGAAAGAGCCTTACTGCCAGGGTAGAAGTCACACATCCCTGGGCATGGTGAGAATTAATGGCTTTCTGAACGATGGATGTAAGACTTAGAAGACATGGCAAGGAAGAAGTGCATCAGCACGGTACCTGGACAAAAGATAGATGTTCTGCTTTTGATCTAAAGCCTGTACATGTGTGAAAGAAGATCACATGCATCCAAATCAAGATTTCTAGCATGTTCAAACAGTCAGTGCCTCAGCAAACCTTGAAAGATTGGGTAGGGAACAAGACTTAGCCACCGAAGACTTATCTAGGAGATTAAATTAGGGAAATAAAGATCAACACAAATACACAAATGTAATCCTTTTTCTTTCTTTCCTTCTTTTTTTTTTTTTTATCCCAATTAGACACATTTCAGTATTTTTTTCATGATTGTTTCCTATACCCTTAATATCCCTGAGTTCACCCAGAGAATAGAGTGGCTCAGCCTTCAAGTACAGAGCCCAACAGAGTGGGCATGGCACACCCTGCTCTGTGCAGAAATGATGAAATTGGTTTTTCTGCATTTTTTTGCGATATGGTTTTTTTCATGGATTTTCTCAGTGAGTACGTTGACAAGATTTCTCTTCTGTCAGACATCTTGCTCTAGTTTTCAAAGCATCAGAGACGTACCTCTGCTAGCTGTTTCCTTGAAGCTGTTCAGCAGCATGCAAAGGCTGTGGAAGAAGGAGAAGGGAAGTGCAGCAGACATCCACATGGCTTGGTAGCTCAAATCTAATTTCATTTGAGAAAGAAGTTATTATTTTTATCATTGTTCCTTAATTAAATTTATAAAAAAGTGTTAGGGTAATGCTTTACAACCCAACTGGGAGAATTTTTCTGTTCACATCATTTTTAAAAAATTGTGTGTTTTACTAAATGATTATTGGGGTAGTAATACCAAAATGCTAAATTTGTTTGATTCATTGTGATAATAGTTTTTATGTTTATATATATGTTCATTTCTTCATTCTAGAAAACAATGTTAGTATTATTTTGGTGTAGATTTTTTCAGATGTTTTAGATACAGTTGACAAGTGGGTCCCTTTTTCCACCCCAAAACCCTTAAAGAACTAAACCTTTCATTATTGAAACTTTGCATGTCTGTCATAGGTTTTAAGTCAATTCAATGTAAAACTGCTTCAGTTATGCGAGAGGCAAAAAAAGCAAAAGCAACAACAAATCTCAGATATTACCTTTGCATGACTGGGTCAATTATTTGAAAAAAATCTAATTAACGCACAGTGCCTTCCCTCTCACTCCTGTTGCTGTCTTAGGTCCTTTAATTGCCTGTGAAAGGTATCTACACCAAGCAGCTGCGATGTGGAAGGGAGAAATCAGAAATGACACAAATTCAGGACTTCATAGCTACTGAGGTGAGGAGGAGGCCTAGTCACCGTGCAGCGCTAATGAGTCCAATTATTGATTGAAACACAGCTGGCTTACAATGCTCCTTTTTGCAGTTTGCAGGGCGGCGGGGTCATATAACCCAGCTCAGTCACACGGGGGAAAAACCTTCCCCTGCTCACAGCCCCATGCCCCTAACGTTCCCCAAGCAGCTGCAGTCATCACCAATTAGGATGACACCTGACAAAGCAAACCCTTCCGGCAATGATCTGTTTTCCATTTACCATGCTACAGTAGTTCTTAACAAAACTTGCCCAGAGAAATTAACACTAACATTAGGCTGCCAAGGAAAACTTGTTGAATCATGGTTAACATGTTAATACGGATTGGCCAAGTGATTTCTTAAAACAAATAATTCCATCCTTTGAAATAATAGGGTGGGATCTTTCTCAGCGGTGAAACAACACCCCTCTTTCTCCAGTCCAAGGTAAAAATGTATCTTCAAAGGGAAAAAGGCCCTGGTTGCAAATTTTTACCTTGAATAGTACTATTAAAAATATACTATAGGAAATTTCAAAGGAATTTCTGACTGTCTGCACACTCGTGTGGTCCTGCAGTAAACCAGATATGAATGAAGCTGTTTAAGCTCACCAAAGTTAGGGTCAATTTCTTTCCCAAGAACTTCTTTTCCTTTGCTGTTACCCCCTGCCTTGGAAGGACTATAGCCCCTGTTTGTGTCTGGTTTCAAGGACCAGGAAGGCATTCATACAAACCCCCCTGTTCCCCCCCCCAGTAATCCATATTTTATAATATGCATTACTTTGCATTGCCATATTATACATACTATCCATGTAGAAATATTTCCCATAACTTGTATGTATGATCTACGTAAATTTTCATGCTTTACCCCATAAGCCACCAACCAAGACAGTAACAGACCGAGACACATTCCCACATCAAGGAATAAACATGTCACGTTCTAGGAGTAAATTCATTACCTCAGACTAAAACTTACCCAACGTTAATATATACATAAAGGGCCCCCCCCCGCCGGATATGAGGAATGTTCCAGTACCAGTACCTAGTATTAGTCCTCCAGGACATAACATCAATTAATACCTGCTTTAATGGCACACAAGGAGTATCAGGTTACCTCTTAATCGTATTTCTCATGTGAAACCAGCAACCCAGTGTCAGTGAAGTTTATCATTATCACCTTCAGGACCATTCTTTCCACTTACACCTTGCACAGCTTGCACTTTTGTGCTTCTGGTTCCTCAGTCAGGGCCATAACTTGATTAATTTTCCTAATATGGTGCTCGTAACTAACGGTTGGGGATGCTTTAATTGCACTTTGCCTCGTGGCCGTGTTATCTTCCATTTTTCTCACTTTTGCATGCATCTGGATGATGTGGTTTCAAGTGTCTCACACATTTGAGCTTTCCAGTTCTCATTTTGACTGTCAATTTAAACCTGTGCGGGTCCATCCAATCACTAGAATTAATTTTGTAAATTCAAAGAGCTAATCTTCCATGAGTGGAAACGCCTTAAAACATTTGTTGCAGAATCTGTCAATGAGGAGAAAATAGATCCTATAAATATTTGATAGAATATGTGTAAGGACATTTACTCACACTTCTGTATGCACTTTCAGTTAATTTCAAGAGGATGTTGGGCATTTGGGGACTGGATTAGCCCATTGGCAGTGCTCTTCAGGAGAACTGTTCCCCAGGAACCATCACAAGGCTCAGTTTTCTGGATCAAAAATTGCAACACAATGAACAAATATGCAGCTACCATGATACACTCAGCCCAGAGTGAATCATTTCTCACAGCAAGAAACCACTGAGGTTTGAAATGATTGTGGATCACAGGAGAAGGACATTTCTATAATAATTAGATTAGAACCAACAAATGTTTAACTTGTATTGAAAAATGTGGCTGTTTATGAGATGTCATGTGTTGTTGCTGCTAGAAGAAATGTTTAGAGACAGATTTCAAAAGCAATGTGCACTTTTCAACCTCCTTGCGCAATGAGAAAAAGCCTAGGTTGTGGGTTGGAGCAGAAGCCACTCTTAATTATGTAAATAGGTGTTGTTGGGAACACAGCTCCAAATGGGCTTTATGCAGTGAACCCCAGGACAAAAGTAGCCAGGGAAATTGTAATTTATCAGGTGACATCTAATGCCTTCTGTTTGACACCAGATCAGTAATTATCGGGTCAGGACCACCTTGTAGGGAGTGTGTGTGTGTGTCTGTGTGGAGGGGGAAGGGATGGATTGAACCTCATAGAGGTGGAGTGGCGTTGTATCCCTCATGCCAAGCCCCTGGAGCCCACATGGGGAAGCCCTGGAGTAGTTACAAACAGCCCAGGAAAACTATAACACTACAGCTCCTGGAGCCCCTCACCCAGCTCAGATTGGCAGGGACAGTGGGAAGACTGCCCCTCACCCTGGCCTGGAACCCCAGAGTGGCTGGTGGGTCAGAGGCCCCACCTGGAGGGGTTGGCCATAGGGACCAGAGAAGATAAAACCAAAGGCTTGTGTTTGCCTTGTGTCACAGCCCTGCCACCTGGATGTGTGAGAGCTGGTCTTCTGCAAGGTTCCCGTAGTAGCTATATAATCTGTCTCTCCCTCTTTCTCCTTCTCTCTTCTTACTCCCTCTGCTTCTCTTTCTTTGCTACTTTCTTGATGCTTTAGTTGGCTTGGAGCTGGAGAGATTGGATTTTGACTTAAGTGTTTTGAATTAGTGCATATGCTGAGTCACTATTGTGGTGGAACATTTTGTCTATCTTTTGAGTGCCTCTTTTGAACCTTTGCCAAGTTCCCTTATTTCCTTCCCTAAATTAATAAAGATACCTCCTGGCAACAAGTCCATGGCTTATTCTCTTAACACTATCTTGAGATATTAAAGAACCCTATATACATATATATTAAAGTGAAACTCCCAGTTAAGCCTGTGAGCCTGCAGCTCCAGGGCTGAAGTGTTACACCTTCTCTTATACTTACTAATGGCCAGACCCAGATGCATAATGGAGTACTGCACAGCAGCCCTATGTGCTCTCTGCCTCCCACTGCAGCACTGGTGAAACCTGGGCTGGACAGGGATGCTCCTCTGCCCGGGGAGAGCAGGGTCACAGAGGGAGAGAGGGAGCCCCAGGACTGAGCATGTGCCTCAGCTGAATCACAGTGGGACATCAGGGTGCAGCATCCTTGCCTCTCCACGTGGCACATGGACAAGCAGGGAGGGTGCTCTGGTCACGGCTAAGCACACCAGCTGTACAGCACAGGCATGGATGAGCTGGCTCCAGGCTCAAAACATCAGGACTACACAAAGGTGTGAATTGTAAAGATGAGCCCGTCCATGCTAACACAGCATGCCCATGAATCCAGCAGGCAGAAGATACCTCTTTGGTTAGTGTTCAGGGCCAGGTACTCAGCTGGTTTAAATCAGCACAACTGGTCTGGCATTTGCAGAGTCACGCAGATTTATAGCTGCTGAAGACGCAGCCCATTATCAGCAAGTAACCTCATTCCAAAGTTGTAATTTCAGTTGGAGGAAAACCTGAGTGGTTTATGTGACAATTTTAGAGTTTCCTTAGGAGAATGATGGCCACATGAATGCTTATTGCCCTCTCATAAAACACACATTACATTGCACCTGCCTATCAGACACAGGCCTGCCTGAGCTGTCAGTGCTGATAGTTTGTGTGCATTTTGCCCCAGCTCTGACTCCGGTTTTCCCTCTCATGCTTCCACTGTTGCTTTTGCAGTTGGGGATGCAGTGCTGTGCAGTACTGCCCAAACTGCTTTCCTTCACAGACTCTCCCAACCACTTGGGAGAGACCATCTGAGGTTCTAAAGCAGCATACAGAGGTATCCCAGCTAAAGCACAGGTGCAAGCACACCACACAAGCGTAGTCCCCAAGTATTAAGGTAACCTGAAAACCTCGTGATACTTTACAGCTTGGTGGTACCCAATATGAGATTTTAACTCCACTTTACCTGTAAGATAAACATCTGGGTATGCTGCAACCAGAGTTTTGTTGCACAACCTTTTTTTTTATCAGAGCAGCAAATCTCACCAAATTGCTTTCTGCTCTTAGATGGAAAGTAAGGCAATCACACTTCAGAGCTCTTACTTCTTTTCCCCACAGTGTTTTCAGCATTGCAATCTAGATATTACTGCATTTACTGTGCTATCCATCTCTCAGTGCACATACATGCCTACACTTGTTCACCCCTTTTGTACCATCTAGTAAGCCCTGATACACTCCATCAGTGTATCACCCAGGAGAGCAAAGAAGAAAAAGATAAGGAGCATCACAAGGATGTTCTATGGGTTTATATTAATAAAGCGTGGAGTAATCGCTTGACTTTAGCATTGCAATATTTCTATAGTAAGACTGTACTGAATTATTCAGAATATTCTCCTTAATGAGCACAATGAGCTCTCTACCCACCTGTGAAGTATAAGCAAGCAGGTGTGCAGACCTACTTCAGATACCTTTGGTGAGGCAACAAGCTACATCTGGGACCACTAACCTTCTGACCACCCACTGCTATAAGAAAGCACGATATGCCTCTCTTGAGAGTTTTGGTAGTTATTGTTTCTATCTCAGCCCTGCTAGTTCTCAGAGTTTAGGAGCACTCTAGGGAAAAGCTACACCCTAAACACTGAGAAGAAGAGATTACCAGGAAAAGGTACTGTGGTAGTGGGCTTGGAGGACCTGTGGCTGCAGGGGGTATTCTGCCCTTCCTGTGACCTGAGCTGACTCCCTTCTTCTAGTTACTCCCCTTATTTTCCTACCTTTTGGTAGGCTTTATCTCTTTTTTAAATGCTCCTTTTCTAAGTAAATCCTGGACCAAAAGCTTAAATTTTTTTTCTTTAAATCTGGTACTTCTATCTTACTATTTTTACTTGCTTCCTCTGCTGTTCTCATGCTTTCAGAATCTAAAAGCCTCTGAAGGACAATGGCCAACTTCTTTGTGTGTTACTGGAACAGTGACTTTCTATTAGAAGCCCTCAGGCATTGTTTTAACATTGACAAATGGTGAGGATGCTATTTCATGTACTTTATGACTTGTTACTGTTATCGCTTCCACAACTAATGACTACTTGATCGGTGGTTAATTGAGTAACATTTGAAGTTGTTTCCTCTTGCTGTGTTTTTAAAACATCACAAATATAAATTCATCTTAATTACTCCAAACCCTAGACTGCAGAAATCAGGTTTATATCAACTTATACAAGCAGGAAATTCTCAGACAGAATTATTACGCAATAATCAAATATGAAAAAATCCTAGACGGAAGTTGTCATCTAAATGTTTGCTACTTGTTCTAGGAATGTGGAATTACTGTCTAAAGTAAAGTAATTTACTGTGTCCTGGTCCCTATGGTTTCCTAAGTATGGTGGGAATCCTCACAGGAAACAGTGTCACATACAAGAGAGCAGATTTTTTTATTTAGGTGTTTCTGTGTTACTGGTTATTATAGAAACAAATGTTAAAATTCCAAAGAGCAAAATGCTTTTCAATTAAACATCTATTTGGTATATGAATGGTCACATATTCAAATAGAGGATTAGAAAGAAACAGAAGTGCTGCATTGTGGGTTTGGTTTTGTGCTAGGTTTTGTTGCATACTGAAAAAAGAACCCAGGTAACATCAGAACTGAGAACTGACACCTTCTCCAAGTTTTTCTGATTCCGAAAAATCCCGGTA
>VZRE01012944.1:177074-196526 GCA_013396775.1 Cephalopterus ornatus | reverse complement strand
ATAACCAGCTCTCATCTTCACCAGGCCTGTCAGAAATTCCTCACTTCTGTGCTTATCTCAAGCTCCCGATGTGGTGGATTATCTTCTGGCAAGTTCCTTCTGTGGCCTTCACGGAGTCTGCGACAGGGAAATGTACTCTTTAAGTCCCTACAGCTGAGGCTGCGAAGTGTGCTCTCTTTTGCAGGCCTTATGAAGCACCAGACGCAGTTTCTAAAGTCACAGTTAGCCAGTTACATAATTTTAAACAACACTATGCACATTACTGCGTGCTCTTGTGTCTTCACTTTCTTCTTAAAAGGGAGACGAAGACACTGTAGAGAGGGTGAATAAGCCACAGAGAAAACATACCAGAGGTGTAGCCAGAGGTGCAGCCAGGTCATACTGGAAATCAAAAAATATTTTTCATTTGATGAGCTCACATCACTTTCCAAACCTTCAAGATTTTCAACTCTTCCAAATGTGGGAAAGCAATCACAGGAAAATTGATCACAATTAAACCAGAATGAAATTAGAGTTTGCTTTCTCCTTTTTTTCCCCTAACAGCTAAAATGTATTTATGTTATTTATATCTCTGTTCCTGTTAAGAAGCCTACTCTTACATATTCTTTCTAACTTAAGCTCCTGTGTAAATATTGGTCCTGGTGACTTTTCTTTTGAATGTTGGAAGCAATCTGGAAGCAGCAGGAAAAGCTGTAAGCTAAGGAAAAAGTCTCAATTACAAGACAAACCTTGGCAAGTGTTGATGCAATGAACATCTGGTAAACATTGACTCGGCCAAGCTAAACACTGCTCTTGTTTGTCAGAGAATATTATGGGCAGGAATCACTTGTTCAGAGGGGCCCTTTCAAGACTCAGTAATTTGAAGTTCATCTGAAGCTGAATATGTAGAAAAATTAAAGGTTTATGCACAATGAAAGATTTTTAACAGGAACCTGTAATTTTTGTCAAGATTGGAAAAACTCTGGCAAGTTTATATTTTTATTTTCAGTGGCTATTACCCCCATCTGAAGGACAAAAGATTGATGATTCCCATTTAGGTTTAGAACGTATTTTTAAAAGTGTAATTACTTCTGCCAAATGTTTATCTTTGTCCTTCAGAGTTTATATAAACACCAAGAAGGATTTGATGGGACTTGGCATCAAACAGCAAGTGGACAGTCATCTGGGATCCTAGTAATTACTGGAAAAGTGGCAAGTCAGTAAACATCAATTGCTAGTTTTTACTTTCTTCTGGAGGAAACATATTCTTTCTTGAATGCTTTGGAAGAACCAGAAAAATCAGTCCAACAAATTATTAGAGCATGGAGAAATCCAAACTAGCTTTATAACCTACAACTGCAGTGTCATGTGGTGAGACAGGCTTGAATGTCAGAAACAGCACAGTGTCTGTGCCAGGTTATCTCTCTAGAAAGGTTCAAAAACTGCAACCTCAATCAAAAAAATCAATAGATGCTTTTTGTGCAGCTCAATAGAGACCTTGCAGTTCCTTTCATTAAGGGAGCCTCCAGGAGCTTGGCACAAGCCAAGAAGAAAATAACTGAAGATCACAGAATCACCAGATTATTTAAGGTGGAGAAGACCTTTCATATCATCAAGTCTAACCACTAACCCAGCATTGACAAGTCCACCACTGAACCACGTCTATAAGAAGCACATCCACACATCTTTTGAATACCTCCAGGGGTGCTAAATGCAAGACGGTGGTTTTCTGCCCATTTCAGATGGATCAGCCTGACAGAAACCTTCAACTGAATGTGAAAAGTATAGGAAGTTTCCTTGTGTTGTCTCCTGCACCTAGTAGAGGAGCAACCCAGAATTCTGTGGTATATTGAATTAATCGAGGATTATCTTTAAGCAAATTTTGTTTCACGCATTAAAATATTTCGGGCTACAGGCTGAGCATCCAGTTTATTGGCACTTCCCAAGAGTGATAAGAAATGAAAGGACGCCCTTCTACTACAATAAAGACACAATATAATGAGGATAACCTGGAATGTAATGGAAAGCTTTGATTTTTATCAACCTTATTGTGCTCTGGTTTTATTCATTGTGGCATTTATGATGTAATTTCAGCCTAATATGCTAATAGCATTCCATAGTATAATTTATCTTCTCTAGAAGGGGTTTTGTGGCAGCACCCTGGTATTATATCTATGTTTAGAACATAAGGCATCCCTGTATTAAAGATAAACCATGAAGAAATTAGTATTATACACTTGAAATAAAATTCATTCTATACTTAGAAGTAGATATGTCCCATTCCTTCTCATAATATTGGCCCCAGGGCCTCCCAATAAGTGAAAGGCTCCATTCCATAAGTCTCCCAGATCCCTCTTTGGCAAGGAACACCCCTTCCACCAGGCTGGAATGTGCTCCCAGTTGAAGACACAGTTTTACAGAGCTATATCCCAATTCCTTTGAGGCATCACTGGAATAGGCAAAAGACCTACTTCCACCCCTAGTTTAAACTTAAAAACAAACAGTGCTGGCACCAACACATTTTTATTAGAAGCACTGTGATACTCAGGTTGTGTTCTCAAACCCTGGAAACTGGAGATATTTATGTTTCACAACCATCTTGGTTGTGGAGATGGCAATTTAAAGAAGATATTTTGTTTCAACATTTAAATATTTTTAAAAATATTTGTTTTTTTAAATGAAATCTTAGTATTTTGGAGCCTCAACTCATCTGTTTAAAATTATAAAATAAGAAACAACAGAAGTAACTGATCACTAAAAAAAATCTCCAGATTCACTTTTTTGAGATTGATGTATTCAGCAGCTCAGATGTTATTTTTAGCCCATATATTCACCATCCTAGCATGCAAAAATATACGGATGCAGCTATTAGTAACTTGGAGCTGCTGCAAAATTACAGTAAATTAGATATTTTTGGACTGTTGAAGTTGCAAGTCTTTCAGGCATAAAAGTGTGAGATACTGTTTGAATGTGTTTTAATAGCATGAACTACTTAAATGATTTACAAGCTAGTTTGTAAACTAAAAATCTGCAGGAGTCAGTCTGTTATAATAACAGGCAATTTCATAGAGAAATGACGATACTAAACATGAGGATTTAGAAACTGCCTCCTGCTCTTTTGGTACACGGTTCATTCTCAGAGACCTATTTTACAGCTATCAGTGTGCATTCACTTGAACAAAGACCTCTAATTTTTTTGATTGATAAAAATAGAAAAAAAAAAGTGTAAACTAAGAAAAATAATTCACAAACATGTAGCTAAGATAAAAGAACTAGCTACAACTTTCCCGGAGCAATCAGCTAGACTAAAACAATTTGATGTAGGCAGTAATAGCAAATGGTGTAAGTCCTATCCTGCTGTCAGCCAAAAAAACCCCAAAACTCACTCAGCCCAAGCTGCTTTGCTGCAGGAGAGGCTGAAAGCTCTGATGAGGCTGAGTCAGGCTTCGTTCCTCTCTCCTACCCATTAATCATCTCCTGAATTCTAAAATGTCTTTGTTTGGGTCAACTGGGTGATCAGTTTGCAACAGGCACTGATCACGAAGATCTGGTAGCTCACCAGACCTATGAAAACCTCACGTTAGCCCTGAATGCCAGACTGCTCTGGGGTTCGGTATGATTTTAACCCTATAGTATTTCTCCAGCACTCTACCAGCACACCTGAAAGCCTCATAGTGTAACTAGAAGCAGGCAGGCTGTCAAACTTGACCCCCGTACAAAAAAGGGGATTGATGTCCCCTGAAGGGCTCCTTCGCTGCCCTTTCCCAGGTGGAGATGTATTGGCCCACAGCAAGCAGCGATCACCCAGATGACGGCACATCCAGGAGCGCTACAACGTAATGCAGCTAAGGAATGAACGGCCTCGAGGACATACTCTGACATCACTCAGGCTGCTGTCGTGAACTGGAAAGGTATGGCCAAGGGGTGAGATGCAAAACCAAAGGACATTTGTTGTTTTTGTAATATAAGCAGGTCCAGATCTGAATGGGGCAGGCAGAGTGGGCACACAGGGGCTGGGGCAGCTCAGCTGCCTCTTCCAGCTGAAAAGCAGCAATTACAGACCTTCCCATTCTGAAATTCAGATTTCAGAAAACCCCTCCACCAATGGTCCCCTCCCTTGTGGGGACCATTCCTGCCTGGGATTAAACCAACTTGTCCCATGCTCCCCAACCTTCTCCATGAGAAAGAGAGAGGAGTGGAGCGAGAAGGAGCCATTGGTGATGGCTGTGAGGGCAGCAGTTGGTCAGAGCCACTTCCCTGCCATCACAATGAGAGAAGGAATTTTTTCTATAGGGTACTCAAGGCTGTATATTCTTCTAAACACAGCCCTGTAGCTCATTCACACTGACTGATCACGAACAGGAAACATCTTGGACAGTGGTAGAGGGTGGTGGTGGTGAAATATTTGCAGTTCTAATCTTTTTTGCAAATTTTTTTTTCAGATTTTTTTTTTAAACCTTTTCTAATAAGATGACAGTAATAGACCCAGAAGGATAAGAATGTAGATATGAAGTAACTGCTTATCTGTTTTATTATAGTTATGTTTCACTTTCAAAGACTTGGTAGATAGCAAGACGTGTAGAATTTTCCGTTATGCTGAATTCAGTGTTTGCCTAAACTGAAAATGCTTTCTACTTTCTGTTAGTGGTCTTTTGTTCAACCCATACAAGTCTCCTAGCTATGCTAAATTTGCAGTTAGCCAGAACTATTTATTTCTGCATTAATTCTCCATTGTATTTTAACATAAATGACTTATTTCCTCTCTTTGGTATTAATGAATACTCAAGGCTGGAAAAGCCCTTCTAAAATGCCAAGATAAACATGAGAAAAAATTCACGTGCTTCCATTTGCCCTCTCCAGCTGTTTCTTGTCTGCTCTGAACTGGTGTCCCAGCAGCCCTGATGGTGACAGGATATGTAAGCTGCATCATACGAGCCAAGGAGAGAGCGACTTGATAGAACCTCTTGGATGGAAAGTAGAAAATAAGATTATTCAAGAAAACGGAGATAAAACTGACTGCATAGATCAAAGCATTTCTGATTTTGCCAGAAAAATGCAAAGTGTATGTCAGTGTGTGTGTTTACCTACAATATATTTTACAGGTTAAGTACATAAAGTTAAATCGCCGAAGTTTGAAGACTGCGATTGGAAAATCTGATGTTATTTACTTGAAGTTGCTTAAAAAAGTTTTCAAAAGAGTTAATGGGCTTTTCACAGATGTGGAAACACGTTTCTGTGACTGCAGGGTAGGTGTCACTAAAATTTCATTTCAAATGACTCAGCTGTTAAGGAACTAATACTCCACTCACTTGCAATTAACCAAAACTAATATGTGCCCTGATCTACCTGAAAATGGAAAGTTACTTTATAATTTAAACAAGTGCTTTGGAAAATTTTTAAGCTTCACTCCATAGAAGCCATGCATATGTGCACATACAGAACTTGACTGACTTAGGATCCAGTTCTTCAAGGTATGCACTGCTGCAAGAACAGTGTCATCCATTGAGTTCAGTGGTTAATATTGCTTGGACAAAAATGGGAGATTAGCATTACCCTCATATCAAGATCATAAAGTCTCCTCCTGACCCACTTTCAAACATTTGAATGGAGGTACTTAATGTTTTCTAAGGTTGAGTCTAGTTACCAGGAATTAGTGCCATAGCTCTGAGTGATGTAGTGATTAATGTAGCCATGACACAAGAAGAGATGAGCGACTGTCACAGTCTTGTGAGATCTGTTGGAGCAGTATGTTGGGGCCTACCTTTAAACACCAACAAAAATCATTGCCGTGGGCTTTTTGCTCATTATTATTTCCTAGTTTTTATTTAGAATAGAATCACAGATTAGTTTGGGTTGGAAGGGACCTGTAAAGTCCAACCCCCCACAATGAGCAAGGCCATCTTCAACTAGAAGGACTGGCCCATCACCAACCACATGAAGTTCAAAAAGGGAAAGCGTCGGATTCTGCTCTTGGGATGGGGCAACCCTGGATATACAGGCAGACTGGGGAATGAGATGCTGGAAAGCAGGACCTGGGGGTCTTCATCAACAGCAAGCTGAGTAGGAGTCAGCAGTGCCCTGGCAGCCCGCAGGGCCAACCATGTCCTGGGGGGCATCAGGGAAAGCATCGCCAGGTGGCTGAGGGAGGGAATTGTCCCACTCTGCTCTGCGCTGGGGCAGCCTCACCTTGAATAGTGTGTGCAGTTTTAGTCTCTGCAATATTAAGCTATTAAGGAGCGTCCCTCCAAAGGAGGGTGATGAAGATGTTGAGGGACCATGAGGGGAAGCCGTGTGAGGAGCGGCTGAGGGCACTTGGTCTGTTCAGCCTGGAGGAGACTGAGGGGAGACCTCATTGCAGTTACAACTTCCTTGAGAGGGGCAGAGGGGCAGGCACTGAGCTCTGCTCTCTGGTGACCAGTAACAGGACCCCAGGGAACGGCCTGAAGTTGTGTCAGGGGAGGTTTAGGTTGGATATTAGAAGAAGGTTCTCCTCCCAGAGGGTGGCTGGGCACTGAACAGGCTCCCCCGGGAAGTGGTCACAGCTTACCAGCAATGTATGGCATGAGTCAGCGAAAGAGCCCTTCCAGTTATGCTTTTTTAGCACGTCAAAGAGGACCAGACTGCATTTCTGAAGTCCTTGGAGTTCACAAGAAAAGAGACAAGAATACAGGAGCACAGACTTTCACAGAAGTGAAAGACTTTAGAGGTCATGTTTTGTCATACACAATTCAGACCAGCTGTGTACCGCTGGAAATGTCCGAGACAAACTGAGATCTCAGCCTGAGCAGAAGTCACTTCCAAATCAGGGAGGTAGTCTGTTAATGATGGATGAAGAAACACTAACAAACACTAGCTAAGTCAAACTTCTGAACAGCTGTGGTCAGCAAGAATCAGGCAGTGAGCAACAGCTCAGCAGAAGCAATTTTAGAATAATAATAAAAAAATCTTGGAAATGAAAAATGAATCCCCATAAAAAGTCAACTAGAAATATCTTTCCATTTTGAATAAGCTCATCTCATAGCCAGTATTTTCTTAGTTTTAGCCAGTTTACAATAAAATGAGCCAGTTTTCAATAAGAATACACTTTTTCCATGATTCTACAATTTAGAAAACTGCCAGCATAAAATCTCCAAGTGGCAACATATTCCAAGTAGGTATTCAAACACAGCTTGAATTAGTTTCAAATTTGGACCAAATGTTGCCCAAGCCCTGACAATATTCCACTGCTTGAGATCCATGGCACTGTACACAGAAATGCAATCTGGACTGGCTGTGAACAAGCTTGTAGGAGTGTTGCACATATGTTTAGAGTATTGTGCCATGGAGGGTCTATCATCCAAGTCTGCTACAGCAAGAAAAGAGATTTATTAAAATCGTGTTTGGTAATAACTCTGAAAGATCCTTGAGGAGTTAAAGGCCCTCCTTAGTTGAGGCCCCACAGAAGTGTGGTGAGAACCAGCTATTCATGGATCATTGAAGTGGATATGAGAGAGAAAAGGTGGACAGTTAGCGACAGTCCTCCAGCCAAACCCTCTCTCCTGTTAGAGCAACAAGGATTGCTGGTTCAGCTCTCCCTGCAGTACGTTATTAACCCTCTTAGGAGATAAAGCAATACAGTACTGCACAGTCAGTCAGAGAAGTACAGTGCTTTTATTCAGAGGCTGTTGTCGACCTTCAAGCTGTCATTATTTTCTAAGCCATATGATATTTGTAATTCCTCTGAAGTGGTTTGGAAAGGGATTTGGATAAAACTGGTGGCATGAGATTGTTCATAGCAACTCACATTTTCTTGGTGTATGGGGAGGCCGTGTGATAGTGAAGCAGACATGTTTCCCATTTAGTTCATGTAATTAGTTATGATAGCACAAACCACAGCTCTTACAGGGCTAAACTAGCTACAAACAGAGGTTTGTCCCTAAAGTTACCCTTATACTTTAATTAAAAAAAAAAGCTAGTGGAGTGTATACATAGAACTTGTTAATTTTAAAATTTGTAAATAAAGATCGTAACATATTCTCATTAAAAAATTCTTTCTAATCTGAACTAATGTTCATTGCAATTTTGCCATTAATGACTGAAGAATGAAGTTTCAAGAGAACAGGGGTGTCACCACCTAGACTAGAACAAG
The DNA here is from genome assembly GCA_013396775.1 of Cephalopterus ornatus. Classification (NCBI taxonomy): domain Eukaryota; kingdom Metazoa; phylum Chordata; class Aves; order Passeriformes; family Cotingidae; genus Cephalopterus; species Cephalopterus ornatus. The sequence continues at coordinate 188,419 of VZRE01012944.1, read as the reverse complement.
AGACAGTTGAGTTTTGTTCTGTGTCGCTTTGTCCCTAATCTGCTGTTCACTCTACAGAAAGTCTCTTATGCTGAAATCTTTACTAAGAAGTGTTTGTCTTCTGCTAAAATATCACTAAAATGTATGTACGCTTTTGATTTGCTCTAAATAATATTTCCAAGCTTCTCATATGATACAGATGTTAAATTAATAGTTTGGAGTGTTTCAAACTGACCTTCCATTCCCTAGCAATTATTAAAATATTTGTACTACATTTAATACCACATTTAAATGTCCTGAAACCTCATGTGAATTGGGGAAGTTTGTTGGGTTTTATGACCTCTGAAGTTTTCCTTCTCCATCTCTTTTCAAAACTCATGATGAACATGCTTTTAGACTTGCCCTGGCCTAATTTTTTTCTGAGTTTATCTTGTTCTTCAGAAAAATGAGACGATGCTGCTAAACAGGAACACGTCCACGGCGGCGTAACACATTTTTTCAGTGAACACAATGTCCCAAGTTTTAATTAAATCACCACTGCTCTACTGTATTTACTTATTTAAAACACTGTGAATTCAGCACGTTCATCTTTGGGAGACTTCAAGCCAGTTTAACCAGTGAAAATTATTAATTTGAGATGCCTCTGTACCCAGTGAACTAGGGCAGTGCTTTGTGCTTCTAAGAAGCATGTGTCTGTGGACACCCTGGTGTTTCCCAGGGGAAGGCCAGCAAAATCACTCCTGAAATGAGATCAGGGGCTTAGAGGCAGTTAAAAGCATAAATTCCCATTGTGCCTCATAGGCTCAGTTCTTTTGAGGAGAGAGAAAAGGGATTAAAGTTATTGTTTCAGATTTAGTAAAACTGGGACCAGAAAGGTAAATGAATTAAGTGACAGAAGCATCCACAGAATAAAACTATCTCCTGATTGACCTGTTTTGACAGCACCAGTTTAATAAACATGTTTTGAACATTCTTTATAAACATTATATTGCTTTTAAGCCAGGACAGCACTTGCTTGTAATCTGCAATAGTAATTTAGATTAAATAAATCTGTGTTGCAAAGCATCAGTTAACATTTCCAATCCCTCCTGAGACAACAGAGCACTTTACCCCATCTTCTCCTTTAAAGGAAAACAAAGGCTTTTCCCAAGCTGCTTTAATGTGACAGCAGTCAAGACTGGGCTGTTCAACCACCCTTTGAACAAACAAGAGTTTGGACTACTAAAAAGAAGTTTAAATTTGTACAGAAGAAAACTAAAATAATCTCTTTTGTCATCCTGGCGTGTGAAGTCCAATCTTCAACCCTTCTTTAGGTCCCATGTAACAAGCAGAAACCGAACTTTTCCCCCAACAAGACATCAATAGATCACCATCATCTTAATAGGATTTACTTATCTACTGCAGCAGAAGAATCAAAGCCCTGGTGTGCAGGAACAGACTCCTATTTCCAGTTCCCATCCACAGGACTGGGGGAGATTGAGAACAGTAACACAAATGCCTTGAAAAAGTGATCTGCTTCTAAACCTAAGGTACACACATTTCTGCATCAACACACACATTCAAGGGCTTCATGTAATTGAAAAACCAGGTTACATGATCCCTATGCGAACATCACCCAGCTCTCTGTGGCAATATTTATTCCTGTTTCTTTTGATTTCCTGTTTTCCAGATGAGGAGTGGAGTGATGGAAGTTAAAAGTAAAAAAAAAAAAAAAAAAAAAAGGTAATTTAATAGGTTATGGAAGAAATTAATGGAAAAGGAAAGATCATTTCTGTAGCCTCCTCTAACTAAATTAACGTTAACTTCATTTTTTAAAGTCCCCACTGTTCCTGATTTACTGTTTTTCTTTCTACCTGATTTGTTTTCCAGACAGAGAACTGTAGAAGGCAGACAACTTTTCAGCATGGTATCTTATTTCCTGCTGGGTTATTTTGTCTGCCCAAGGAGTTCTTAGAGAAGAGAACAGAACAGAACAGAAAAATGGATTTATGTTGCTGTACCTGAAGAAGTCACATATAGCCACACATGAACATTTTTCAAAAGCTTTCACTGAAGATTTCACAGGAGACATTATGCTTTACAACTATATTAATACCAGGCATTGCCTGCAGCTGTGTATAATAAAGTATTTCTATTTTCTCCTTCTGTCCTCCACTCCTATTTTTGTTTGTTTGTTTGTTTGTTTGTTTTTTAATTGAAAACCACCAAGTGCTCACCAAGGAACATTTTGCAACCTGCCTGGGAGGGCATCTTACCACACTTCGCACCTTTATTTATTTATGATGACCCTGACAACTTAATCTGTAATACTCAGAGTTTAAAGCAGCAGCAGTGATTTAAAATAATCCCAGTGAAAGGTATAGCAAGTAGTTCCATAAAGTATAGGTCACACCTCTTCTTTTTTTAATGACATTGCCCTAAAACTTAATAATCTTCCAAAAAGAAAAAAACTCACCTAGACCAAGACCCTGTAAATTCTATAAGCACCCAAGCAGCCTTCTATTTTTTATTATACCCTACCTTGTATGTGATTTAAATCACAACCTCTCAGGGATCTGCTCTTGACTTGATCTGTTTTTGCATTATAATTGGTTTCACACAAATGATCTATCTTCACAAAAATTACATATACACACTCACCCTGACAAGGGATCCTGTATGGAAATGCTTTCGCCCAGAGAAGTTGTGGATGCCCCATCCATGGAACTGTTCAAGGCCAGGCTGGACAGGGCTTTGAGAAACCTGGTTTAGTGGAAGGTGTCCATGGCAGGGGGTTGGAACAAGATGATCTTTTGGGTCCCCCCCAACCCAAACCATTCTGTGGTTCTGAGGCTGTACTTGAATATAACTTCACAATAATATTCAGAAGTGAAGCCTGCCTCTGTGAGAAATAACACTAGTCCTTTTCACCAGAGAATTTGCAGCTTTTACAAAGGTAAAGAAAAGAGTGTAGACAAGCAGGAGAAATGAAGTGGGAAGAGAATAAAGGCGTAAGAATGTCACAAGGTGTAGAACCTTCTTCATATGCCCCAAAGACTTCCTATCTTTTGATCACGGATTCTCCTCACCAGCGTGAGATTTAATACCAGGAGTTTCATACGCTGAAGAATTAAAACATACCACATAATATATGAGAAATACCACAAAATAATATATAGCAGATGTGATATGTTTGAGTTGAGCATGAGAAAAGCATGCATTCATGTATGCTGAAAAATCATCTTCAAAGTGTGGTTGACACCACTATCAGCTTGCTTCCGTGGGCAATGCCACTGACTTTTTGGCAATTTATGTAGTAAAAATTGAGAGAAATAGTCAGTTTATGAGTTACTTATATAGAGAGGACTGTGTAACTAATTAAAATACCATTGTCTATGAATCAAAATAACGTATCGTGGCAGTTACTGCGGCACTGGCTCCATGGAATTAAGAAGCAATTGCATTATTCTCAAAATGTTTTCTACTGATTTACACAGGGGTTAAATGAAAGCCAAATTTGAACTACAGCTGTGAGGACTTTATGAGATGGGGTAAGGCTTGATGTGAAGAAGTTTATGAGATTGGGTGGCAGTATCTCATCTTGAGGTATCTTGAGGATAATACGTTCCCAGTTTTTTCAAATTGTGATGTTATAGAAAATGAATATATGTAATTTTTTGTTTCCTCCAAACATCATCTAAGATTCCTTTGGAAATAATTTTTCTTTCATTTCACTTCTTCATGTGGCAAATTCAATAACTAACTCCTTGACATATTCTGATTTCAGTCCAACAGTGTGGGTGAAAAGGGAGGAAGGAGGCATTGCCTTCCCTCTTCCAGGAAATTCCATACAGAACAGCGACAACCACATAAAATCTTTCATTGGGTATCAAAAGCATGTTTTACTCTAGTGTTATCTTAGGAATTACTTTAATAATAGGACAGCTTCCTGTATTTCATTCTTGGACAAGATCCTGATTATTGCTTACAAAAATCTAAATTAATTTTGGCTTTTCTAAGTTAAATATTTAAATTCAAATAACTGATTGATTCTCCTTAACAGTGTGGGATATTGCTGGATTTGCCATAGGACTTCTGCCTACCTTGAATTATTCCAAACGACAGAGGAACCAATATCAAAGCTTGATGTGGTTTTGAGTTCAGTATTTTCTATTTAGCTACTATTTTGACACCATCTAAACCCACACAAAGCCCAGAAACAATACTCACTGGAACACAAACGGCAAAATGTTGTTGGTATAGGAGTTTTACCCCAATTATGAAGGTCTTTACTCAAGAAATTACATACAGTTATCATGTCTTTCTTCTAAATTAGTCAACTTCTAAAAAATATTATGATGCAAATATGACAGTGAAGTGGAAGAGTGGTACTCTACTGCTTTTACTACTACCCATTTGTAAGCAAGATGCTTAACCACACTGCCTATGTCTCCATCAGATCAATATAAAAGCAGTCTCACAAATTTCACTCATAGCTCCAAGGGGAAAAAACTCATTCCAAGCCACTTGTTTCCAAAACAGTATTAGTCCAAGCCTTCTACACAGGTGTGTTCCAATTTCTATATTATCATTTCCAGATTACTTGTGTCTCCTCCAGACATTCCTGTGTCATGGAGCTGTGCCTAGTCATCACACCGGAGGAAGAAGAATGATAAAGAATTATGCACATTGCAAAATGAATTTGCAAATGTTTAATGTATGCAGCAGCATTTAGGAGGAACAGTCCTCTGATTGCCCCTTTAAATTACCAGATTAAATAGCATTCTAAGAACAAAATGTCCTACAGTCACAAATCAAAGATTTACAGCCTGTAAAGAGTATTTAGGTCGTCACTACAAACGCCTGTCAGAATGTTTTTATGGAGCTGACAAAAGGAGTAAGAGATACAGCAACATCAACATTTTTGCATTGTGAGTGGAATCTGGACCCGTCTGAAAGTGTTTCCCCCTGCAGCACCACCAGGCTCAGCAACCTTTGGCTACTTGTTAAAAAGCTAATTAGCCATGCCTTTTCAGACAGCTCAAGTGCAGCATCTGGTCTGTTTTATTTTTCTTTCCTGTGGAAAAGGAAGATAAAAGAGTGAACTACTAATCCAGAGTCATGCAGCCAACTGGCAGGAGTTAGGCATGGGATCAGAAGTCCTGTTTCCAAGTCTTCACCCACAGACAAACCCCACTCAAAAAATAAATCTAAAAAAGACTGCTGCCTCTCAGTTTTCCCTTCTCTCCTCTAAACTGAAAGCAATCACACAGATGTTACAGGGCAAAACAACACCAAAAATAAAAAACAAAGATGTTAATTAAAAAAAAAAAAAAAANAAAAAAAAAAAAAAAAAAAAAAGCCCCAACCAAAACAAGCAGACTTTAAAAACAAACAAGGAAAACCCACAGCAGTAATAAACAGATTATCCAAAAATTCTGCAAGCTACTACCCTGCACTGGGTGCAGTTTGTACAAGGAGGAGAAGGAAGAAGATGAGTTGCAAAAACCAGAATGCTGAAAAACAATTCCTGTCCTCCTCATGTTCAAAATTCTTTCACAGTGAAGTTATCAGACTCCCAACAGCAAGTGACTTACCCTGAATTTTTTGGTTTACCTGCCAGAGATTTAACAGGAACATATAATAGACACAAAGTAATTGATCTCAAGCCTGCAGGAGACAGGCAAGATTTATTTCACTTCTAATTTTAACTTCCATCAAGGCAGCACTGGATAAAGATAGATGGAGAGATGGTCCGTTTACATTTACATAAGATAAAGAAGTTTTTCTTCTTAAGGGATATGTTTAAAATGCTCCATGTGTCATGTGAGGGGAAAAAACCCTCATCTCTCTTGAACAGCTTTAAAACTTCAGCTTTTCCACCATAGGCCTTCATATATAGCAAACATCTAGGTTTAGAATTTATTGCTGAGCCTAAGTTTATTTCCAGTGTCGCGTTCTACTACTGTAATATTTTTCCTTTCCATGCTTAATTTCAGGGGTCAGCTTTCCAAAACTGTTCAACATGTGTACGCAGAGTCAAGGTTCCAAATGAGCAAAAGATTGAATAAAAATAACATCCAACTCCCTGCAGATTAAACTGAGAACCACCCCAAAGTATTTTCATATACACGGAGAAAAGCAAAATCCCAAACAAAACCAACATGACTAATGGAAGAAGTAAGACACACCAAATCTCCACGGCCCCTCTACTTCACAAACATACATGTGTACTTTTTACACATAGATATGTGCACACGTGTGCACACACAGAGCCACAAGCCATGAGGCAATCACATTTGATATAATAAGATAGAGACACAATCACACAAAACATGATACTTCGAAGAATCATAGAATCATTAAGGTTGAAAACGACCATCAAGTCCAACCGTTAACCCAGCACTGCCAGGTCCATCACTAAACCATGTCCCCAGCTGCTACATCCACATGATTTTTGAACATGCCAAGGATGGTGATTCCATCACTTCTCTGGGCAGCCTATCACAGTGCCTTACCACCCTTTCAGTGCAGAAATTTGGGATATCTGTCACCATTTAACAAACTTCTTGCAAATAAACAATAGAGCAGAACTTCTGTGATTTAAGCTGCCACCTAGGCACCAACACAATTTATCTCCATTTTTTATTGCCTGTAAGAGAAAAGCTTCAGAGGCAGCAAGCAGGAAGGCCAACAGCACAATGGAAATCTAAATTTTGCTATAACTGGCTTTAAATTAAATTAGGATTTTTCACATACTGTGTGATCCCAGCCCAAACCCTCGCTGGTGGGATTTGGAGCTCCCAAGGCAAAACCCTGCTGACCACATGTGCCAGCGCCTGTAGATTGGGTGAGAGGTAACTGATGGTGGGCAAGTCACAGTGCCCTGCAAATGCTTCTTCTGGGCAAAAGGAACACATTTGTTTTGACCAGCAAGCAGTTATTTATGTACTCCTAAAGGAAATAAAAAGGGCTGCTGATGTGTGCCTTCAGCTGATGTTTCGTATTCTTCAGTATGATTCCTGATAGCTGGGGTGACCCTGAGATATTCCTTTGGCTTATCCTGCCAAAATCAGAGGGTGCTGCTGAGGGCTAGAGTCCTTGAGGTATCTGTTTAGAGATGCTCTCTTGAATCTCTGTCCAAAACGTAATTTGCTTCCCCTATCTTTCCCCGGGCAAGCAGGACACAAGTTTCCTTCAGTTATGCTGAAGTTACAGCCGTGCTTTCCCAAAGCAAGTAAGACAGAAGTGTCCCTGCTATCCTGGAGTCAACAGCACATGAAAAGCTGATCAATTTATCAAACAGAACCAACAGATATGGGAGTGAGAGTTCACATGAGCAAATTCCAGAGATTTTTTTTACAGCCATTCACACTGCTGTGACATGCCTTTGCCTGATTTCAAAGCAATTACTGTGGCAGCATGTCACACATTCAGCTTCACACAAGCTGCAGAGCACAGGCTCAGCTCTCACGAAACAGGCTGGTGTGACACTGCACATGAACCTCCCCTCTAGACACTGTCTAGTGGCAAAGGCTGATTTCCATCCAGCAAAATATAGTTTCTCCAGTTTCTAATGTTCATGTCATGTAATAATATTTTTTTGGTACCCTTCACTTGCCCTTGTTAAGCTTCATATGATTGGTGGCTGCCCAGATCTCTAATTTGTCGAGGTCTCTCTCTCCAGGGCCTCTCTGCTTTCTACAGCCTTAAAGGCAGCCAAGTAAAGGTCCAAACAAAAGCTCATATACCTGAATTTAAATTAATGATGAGATTTCAGAAAAGCATTAAGAACTTTAGTCCTCAGATGCATGACAGATGGAAAGGTCTGTCAGGGCAAAGACTGATGGAAAAGCCATGATCCAACTCCTTTCCCTCTCACCTCATGCCACCTGGAACACGTTAGAGGCAAGATTAGAGCAGGCCAGCTCTTAAACCTGTTCTTTTGAGCAAGACGTTCTGTGCAGTTGCTGGCAAAATCCTGTTTAGTTAGTTAGTTTTCTTGAATATTTCAACTATGACTAGCTCTTCATCTTTGCTTATTTTAATTTATTTTAAGCTTGGGGAAAAAAAGAACAGATAATAATTGGAGGAATGCAATGATAACTGGCAATATCTGAGTAGTTAAACAGTTCAAGAGAACCTATTCTCTTTGCAGAAAAATGCTCAAAACCTTTTTTCAGTGTGGTAATATTGCACTGTAATCCATATCAAGATAAGGATGTGGGTACAAAAGGAGAGTGAAATTATATAGGCAGAACAGGATGAAGAGATCCCTTTTGAAGTACATGAAGAATGAAAAGTGAAAGTGATAAAACAAATGAGTCAATAAAAAAGAATAGTTAAAGATGATTGATCTGCAAGTCCTACTAGAAAGGTCTTTTTTGATTTAGATTTTCTGTGGTGTGGGCAAATGTAGTTTTTATAACACAACTTCACTGGAGTGCATGAACCATCTAATCTGGGGGAAGACATCAGGCCCATTTAGTGTTAGTTCAACAGCTTCATTCATAAGGGAGCACCTGAATTTCCCCTTTACTTCTGCTAGGGTAATACACAGGTGAGGGAAGGGGTGTGATCCTCAGCTTTATTGTAACTAGGGATGCTAATTAAAGCTGTCCACAGCCTGCACAGGCCTTCTGTATGGACCCTTAACAACAACCCCATTAAGTACACACCATCTCTCTATCCCTAACATTGCTGCCAGACTCTTCCCAAATGCTTCTTTTGCAGGGCTGAAGCAGTATTTCTGCTACTTATTAACAATTGAAGACCAAATCAGATGACTTGGTTTCTGGAGCTTTTAACAGCACAGAAATAGTGAAGCATGCATTACTTTTTCATCCTCTTAAAGCACACTCTACTTCTTTATCCTTAAATCACCTGCAGTGAGAGCTCAACTCCCTATTTCCTTCCCAAGTGCTACATACTCCCCAAAGTGCTTTTTGATATACATATAAAGTGTCTCACTCTTGCTATTCCTTATCCTTATTTTAAAACGAAGTAGAATATAACTCTGCTGTTTTGTTCAGTCCTTGACTGCTGTCTTTTGCTGAGGAAAAAGACCCTGGGAACAGGACAGCTCATCCTTCTGCCAGTCCATGAGTTTTACAACCTCTTAACTTGTTCAGCAAATAAAAAGAAAAACCCAGCTTAACAGCCTTAGTCTGCCAAGCTGTAAGCCAAACAGAAATAAGTCATGTTTTCACAGAAATTAGTTATGTTTTCTCAGATTATTAGCGCTCTACTCTTCCCTGTAAGGATCTGAAAAAGCCAATGTGGTATGAATTTCCCCAGCACAGCCTAGCCCTGCCCTCCCTTCAGCCTGCTTCCCTTCTCTCTGTCATGCTCACCCTTGTGCGTGCTCCCTCTCTCTCCCACGGAGGCTTACAATGTCAAAGTCAGCTAAAAAAGTAGGACATCTGATTCTGGAAGCTTCCCCTGAACCCTGGGAACTTGCATCAGCGGAGGGACACCAGAGCAGAGCAAGCATGAGACCCATCACAGGTAAAAGCATCCTGATGTGACAAGCAGGGAGTGTTCCAAAACAGGATGGGGCATTCTCCAGTCCCACCTTTCAGAAGTGTTTGCCGCAGTGTTGAAGAGGAAAATAGAGATAATCCAAGGACAGCCTTATCTCCTTGGTGTCCAAACCAAGAGCACAGCAGCCTTTCCAACCTGTTCTGTTTTGCAAGCAGGTCTGCAGCGGCTGTTTCACACCTCCACCCCACTCCAACCTGTTTCAGGAGCTATTGTGTGGGCTCTGCAACTTGTGGTCTGACTGCAGTAGTGATGATTTATTTTGACTGATATTTGGATTAAAACATCTTTCATACCCGTGCCATTCCCGGAAAATGAATCATTATGCTGGATAGATAAGCAGCTGACTCCTTTACTATATGCTACTTTTCCCTTTGTAATAAAATTCCAGGGAACTGAAGGACCAGAGCCAGCCAGGTGCTGAGCATGAACCTACGGAGGGGCCCATGGGAGAGGCAGCTGGGAAGCTGTGAGGATGGCTCGGGGCCTTGGGAAACCGCAGCCACACGGTAGAAAGGGACTCTCATCCCTTGCACTATCATTTTGGAGGGGTAAATGATAACTGACATTACTTTAAGATCCTTCTTTTTGTTGATAATATGACCATTCAAAATCCAGTGTATCAGATTAACAAGTGTTTCTCCTCACAAAGTTCCCCAGCATACTTAGTAGAAGGAAATCCAATTCTCAGTACAAACCATATATTTTTCTCCTGAAAAATGTTCACAAAGTGAGCAAATGGGCTGGCAAGTGACTCTACTAAGTTTGTATCCTACGATGCAAAACAGAGGGAAGTAGAAGGTCAGGATGAGTCTTGACCACTGGCCACAGTCCCTGCCTCGTGTCCTGACGTGACCTGGTGCTGCCAGGGAAGAGCAATCCCACGGGGAGGACTCTGTGTCCCCAGGGAACGATCTATTTTGACACTCCAAGCAATACCTCAAGTTGCTCATACTACTGGACTATAATGATCTTTTTATAGTCAAATGAGCATGTCGTTCTGAGGAAAGACTAATCATTAAAGAGAAGCCCCTTAAGAAAGGCCGAAGTCCACTGTCAAGGAAAGATGATAACCCCTAAGTGTAACAGGACTTCTGGATGACACACTATTGATTTTCAGAGCATTTTTTGCTCCAGAAATTTACTTTTCCTCAATAAACTAGTTACTATTTCTTTTTTAGCCATCCAGTTAAATGTGATGTTAATCCTCCAGTGCCTATTTCTACGAATTTTTCACAGCTTGATATTGAAAAATATGGAAAAGGAATAAGAAAATAATTCAGTCAGGTATCAGGGTATGGTAAACCCCTTATCTATTATATAGGAAAAATAAACCTTTTACAGACTTGATTCTAGTATCTGAATTATTAAGGAAAAAAAAAAGTGTTCTTCAGTATTGCACAGGTATTTACCTGACAGCTGCACTTTAAATGCCTTTTACAGAATCACAGAACATGTTGAGCTGGAAGGGACCCACAAGGATCATTGAGTCCAACCCTTAGCCCTGCACAGGACCATCCCCAAGAGTCACACCCTGTGCCTGAAAGTATTGACTAAACGCTTCTTGAACTCCAACAGGCTTGATCCTGTGACCACTGCTCTGGGGAGCCTGTTCAGAGCCCAGCTACCCTCTGGGGGAAGAACCTTCTTCTAATATCCAACCTAAACCTCCCCTGACACAACTTCAGACCATTCCCTCAGGTCCTGTCACTGGTCACCAGAGAGCAGAGCTCAGTGCCTGCCCCTCCTCTGCCCCTCCCAAGGAAGTTGTAACTGCAATGAGGTCTATCCTCAGTCTCCTCTTCTCCAGGCTGAACAGACCAAGTGCCCTTGGCCACTCCTCACAC
>VZRE01012944.1:153701-176779 GCA_013396775.1 Cephalopterus ornatus | reverse complement strand
TCCCATCCCAGCTGCACAATTCAGCATCTTCCCTTGTTGAACTTCACCTGGTTGGTGATTGCCCAGTTCTCTCATTTGTCCAGGTCTCTCTGCAGGGTCTCTCTGCCTTCCAGGGAGCCAACAGCTCCTCCCAGTTCTGTGTCTTCCGCAAACTTGCTCAGTGTCCCTTCCAGTCCTGCATCCAAGTCATTTATGAGGATGTTGAGGAGCTCAGGGCCTGAGATAGAGCCCTGTGGAACCCCACTACTGACAGGTCACCAGTCTGATGTTGCCCCAGTCACTATTACCCTTCGTGCTCAACCCATGAGCCAGCTGCTCACCCACCACCTGATGTGTTTATCCAGCTGTGAGCTGGACAGTTTGTCCAGAAGGATCCTGTGAGAGACAGTATCAAAAGCTTCACTGAAATCCAAAAAGATTACATCAACTGGCTTCCCTTGATAACTAGTTGGGTTACCTTGCCATGAAAGAAAGTCAGGTTTGAGAAGCAGGACTTTCCTCTCCTGAAGGCATGCTGGCTGTGACCAACGACTGTGTTGTCTTTCAGGTGTTTTTCAATAATTCCGAGAATAATCTTCTCCATAACTTTACCAGGCACTGAAGTGAGACTGATAGGCCTCTATTTTCTGGGGTCCTTCTTCTTGCTCTTCTTGAAAATCAGGAGCTCTTTGAGGATTCTTGGATGAATCCCATCAGGCCCCATTGGTTTGTAGGGCAATATATTAAACAGAGAACCTTTCAAATCTAGAAAAGATTTGCTTAGAGAAATATATGTAATAGTTATTTTTTATAATAATATTGAGAGGCTGTTTATTAATACTATGCAAAGTATGCAACCATGTCAAGATCTTAATTTTCTAAGTTAAATCAGGTGTATTTTATATGTATAGATCTAAGCACTGAGAGTAGTACCAAAAATTTACATCAACTGTGATTTGATATTATCTTATGAAATAACACTTATTTTTATAAGAATGGACAAATCTCAAACTCAAATACTAGACTTTAGCACTAAAGGAAGAGCAGAAGATACAAAATTTTCAAATCATTTCAGGGTTCAAAACTCATTCTTACCTCTTCTCAGTACTAGTGATCAGTCAGTCTTGAATCAAAGGTCAGGTTCTGAGTCTGTAACTTGTGACAACAATATTCAGCAGATTAACTTAGCTGAAGCCAGGGAAAATATTCGTGGTCTGATCATCCAGCATCAGACTACGTGATTCTATCCTGGCCTCAGAAAGGGATGACTTCTATCATCTCAAACTGGTGTTTACTCTAAAGGGAAAGCTCTCATCCCAAGGGAAAAAAATAAAGAAAAAAAAAAAAGAAAAAAGGAAAAAATGGTGCACCATGTGCACCAGCTGTGGTAGTGAGAGGAGCAGACAGAGGTGGCTTCAGCTTCCCTTTGTTCCTCCCAGGGAACAAATATTCAAGGTGTGGTACATAGACATCATTTTTTGGAGATCAGGATAAAAGAGGTGCATCTGGCAAGCATTAGAAGATAACCCTCAAGCTAATATAATGCTGAATTGAGGTTTGACTTTTTCCTAGTCCCAGACTGAAAGATGTAATGATATATAGTCACTCATTCAAGATATCTTTCCTCTCCCACTTAAAGGGCTGCTCGTAATGTTCCCAAAAAATTGGGGGCAAAAAGGTACCACGGTTCATGGAAAAGAGCATTCCCTGCAGGTTTTCCTGCCTGACTGCAGGAAGCCGGGCTGCAGCTCATTAGAAACACCCTTACCTTTACTGTCTCATGCATTTATTTCAGATGCCAAAATGGGGCCTGAAATAGGACCTCAGATGAAAACAGCCTTGAGTGGAAAATTGAAACACTCAAGTTGAAATTCCTCGTCAGATTCCTGGTTCACAGTCAGATATTGAAAGAGGCATTGAGGCTTCAAAGAGTCAAGCCTTCTGCTTCGGCTTACCCTGGCTAAAAATCTGTTTCACATGAGTTTGCACAAAACTATTCTTGTTTTTTCCGAGAAATAAAAATATCAATAATTCTCAGATGCAGAATATAATCATGACAGAGTAACAAGTGTTTACGTATTATTTTGAAATATTTCTTCTTCAGAAATTGTACTTCTAATTTATATTATTTTTTTCTGCGTGAGATTTAGCCAAAATTCTTATTCTGAACAACTCCATGAAGTGATGCTGAAAATGTGTCAGAGGGCTCTGGCTTCATAAATAAACAAATTTACATTTCTAACTTGATTTTCAGTTTGATATTCCATTAGTTTTTTTCTACTTTGTGCAAATTACCATCACTCAGAAAACCCCGCTTTTCTGCTAGAAAACTCATTCATAATTTAAAAAAATCCAAAAACCCATATCACTGCAGGCTCACATTTATGCCAATAGGAATTTTTTACACTACTCTTATTTTCCTAGAATGGATGTTACAGGGATCTTCCACTTGGAGTTTCTTTGGTAACATTACTGGCAGACAAACCTTCTGAGCTAGATGATTTTTTTTTTTTGTAATTTGCTTTATGTTTTCATTTTCTATCCCAGGCCCCACAAACAGTTCTGGAATTTTTGGCAGGTGAAACTTGCTGCTTTTTTGGGAGTGTAACACCTTAAGGTATTTGTTCTGTACAGAAGAGAAATATTAACTAGCGATGGGTGTATACTTGGACACAGTTGTATGAGAATTCTCAGCACAATACCTATACTGACTCTCTCACACACTCCACGATAATGCAAAGTGGTTCACTGATGTCTCATCTGGTCCCTCCATGGAACAACCCGCAGGTTACAGCACATAAACCAGATGCTATGGTAATGAATGGAGCTTTAATCCATGACCCGGCTTTCACAGGGGGCTGGGTCATACATCACAAATGTGCACTTCAGATGTTTAACTTCTGGGGACTCAAAGTGTTTCAGCTAGAGGTGAAGCAGTGCCTTTTAAGAAGGATCTTTGCATGTTGGTTTGGGGGTTTTTGTTTGTTTGGCTTTTTTTAGTTCACGTTCTGCGGTTGAAAGAGGCCTTTGAGCTCCCCCTTTTACACTCAGTCTCACCAAAATCAGCCACGGAAATTGCACAACTACTCTACTGTACATGCGGACAGAAGCCAGTTCCAGCTGTGGGCTGTCCTGGATTTTCTTTGGCTCTCCAAATTGCTTCATTGCTTACAATGAAGGTGGCTGTACACGTACTCCCCTTTCTCCTGAGCAATGGATGGGAACAGTCGAGGCTTCAGGTCTGGACACACATTAATTTGCAAGGTATAACTGACACAGCAAAACCACCTGCATTTACTGATGATTTAAGAAAAAAAAATGAGGATCCATCCCCAGCCAAGATAAGGTTGAAGAAAAGGACTTCTGCTATTAAAAGCTCTTCCAGGTTATTTCATTTCTTTGTTGATTTTCTCCAAAACATGCCCTCCACCCTTCCTTCAGGGCTGCAACTACACACACTACCTCTTTGTACAAATTAATCCTTCAGGATGACAAGTCATTTCCTGCTTTGGAAAATGCATTGTTATGGCACTGATGGAGATAAAATGAATATTTATTTAAAACAAAACCAAGACATACAAGGAAAACCTAATTAATTGAATTCAACAAATTACGCCAAAGACAAGTTAAGAAAAGTTAAGAAAAGCATTGCTGTTTAATCTGCTTTTTTAGGTACTCTTGTCCTATAAATCCACCCAAGGTGTACATGGGTAAATAAAACAAGCCATCTCTCACACAAAGCCATTCAAGCTAGAAGTAAAATTGTTTTTAGCAGAAGCCAGTGAAAAGAGTACAGTTATCCTCAAACAATGCAGCAGAAACCACAGCTGCCCATTTGGAGGTCCCCTGAATTCCCAGACACGTCAAGGCTGGGCTATGGCAGGTGGGGGGAATCACCACAGTTAGTTTTAACCATCACACGCGACAGTTCCTCAGGGCAGCCAGAACTTGCAGAGTGTCTAGCAAGGAGCACGCTTGGAAACTCAAAGGACAACTCTAAACCCTGTCGCTGATGTTCAAGTGTTTCAACCATATGAGGGAATCACTCCTCTGAAAACCTGGTGAGGCAACAGGTCTGCACACTGAGCTGTCCCTCATTTTGCTCTCCTTTATTTATTTCTCTATTCTCTCGCTTTATTATTTAAAAATGCTGAGAGGTCAGACAAGAGTTGGATCAAGTCAATGTGTCAGGCTAATGTTTAACCTTAAATTTATACCTCATAGATAAAAAGGGATTGTACTACAGATTTCACAGCTAGAGTCCCTCACTTCAGCCTGCCTGACAGAAGCACTAGTAGCTGTAGAGTCTAAGTGCATTCAGCACCTTCCTAACTCATCCTTAGCTACATTTTTTTTCCCCTCCTTAGAACTGAACTGGATTAAAAAATGTCTTCTGGCTGAACAGTCTTTCAGTTTATTATTTGTCATCGATGAGCTGCAGATAACCTCCAGCTTGGCTGTCAACACAGTTCATCTGGTCAGAGCACCAGTCACAGCAAACCAGAATCCTCTATCAGAGAACTGTACAACTGCTGCGATGCCAAACTTTGAGGCTCCAGAAGTCAAAAAATTTGTGGCTTGGGACTATGTTGTTTTTGCCGCACTATTTTTGGTCAGTGCCAGCATCGGAGTCTTTTTTGCAGTTAAAGAGAGGAAAAAAAAAACTTCAAAGGAGTTTTTGGTGGGCGGTAAGCAGATGACATGTGGCCCCATAGCTTTTTCTCTCACAACAAGCTTCATGTCAGCAGTAACTGTCCTGGGGACACCCTCCGAAATTTATCGCTATGGGGCATCCTTTGTGCTGTTCTTTCTTTCATACACGCTTGTCATAATTTTTACTGCTGAACTTTTTCTGCCTGTCTTTTACAGATCTGGCATAACAAGCACTTATGAGGTAAGTGAAAATCATAAAACCAAGGCACTATTCTAGCGTAAGTCAGTACCATGCATATATTTTTAGCTAAAATCTCTGACATAAAACTTTCTGCGGTGTTTTACAGAACAATTGTATCCATACTTCAATTATATTTAGAAATCGGTTGCACTATCCAAACTAGTTGTTTATGTTGTCTAAGTTGAAAGTACAAAATAAGGGTCAGAGATCCTGTTATGCACATACAGCACAGACAGGATATGGGTTTACTCACCAGCACCAAATTAAATTACAGTTGGAAAATATTTAAGTGTATCCAAATGCTTCTGATGTTATAAGTATTCCCCTCTGGTTTAGAGAGCAGGTATTAAAGACAGACTTTAAGAACAACATTCAATACTATCCGATTCAAACTTAGTCTAGATATGGCAATTTGATCCAATTTACTATAAAAGTGGACTATTGGATATCTAAAAAGCTGAGATGGGAGGAAGAGAAAGAAGATGGCAAGCATGTTCCAGAAAAATGAAAGAAGAAAAAAAGACAGGGCTGGAAAACAAATTATCTAGGAAATGAAATTAATTACTTACGAATTTTGTAGAGTTTTTGCCTGGCATTCTTTCTGGAAGACATTATTTTCTTCATAATGCAGTTCAGCAGCAGCCCTTATCACCTGCACACCCACAGGGCAGCTACTGACCATTTGGGATAGCCTCTTACTTACTTTAATCAACTGCTGCAAATTTAGTTGCTGCTGCTTGTGGGCAATTTCAACTAAGCAAGAACTGGATGAAGTCCACAAGGGTTAGTCCACAAGGAGCTTCCTGATAACAGAAAGGCTGCTCATGTTCTCTGAGGCCAAGCCCCAGAAAGGGCTTTGGTCAGGCAGACCTGCCTGGGTATTTGGAAATATCTTCAGGTTGGAAATGAGTAAAATTGACCATTGCAGCAAGTAGCTGCATTTTCTGGCTGGTTTTGATCCAAGATCAGAAAATTATTTACTTTCGTCATCTGAAACACCAACAGTGTCATTGTAGCCAGAGAGACCCTTCAAGTATGCTGGAAAGATTATTTTTCTGGCTTCGTGAATTAGTTTTAGAAACAGGTCAAGTTATATAAACTAGCTATGCATTTGTAAGGGAGAACATGGGGTTTATTATGCAAGAAACACAAGACGAGCACAACATTAATAAAAAAGAAGATGCTTTGGCAATAATACATAGTGCATAGCCTAGAGACTTGTAGAAGTCTCGTACCGTCCACGCCAGGTATCTGCTGGGCATATGGGACTATGGCCCAAGCAAAAACCCAGCCCATAGCAGGCTGCCTGGAGGCTGCCACAGGGGCAGACAGACTCCACAGAGAGACTCCAGGTGGTGACTCGGGCTTAAAACCTGGGCTTTTGGGTCTAGATATCTGCTCACCTGTGCAGTTGTGTGGTAGTTGGGAACACCCCTCTACATCCAGCAGGAAGTCCCTAAGACCCCACTCTCTTGTCTTTTCACACTAGTGATGTGCAGATTCGGCTTTAGGCTGAGGCAGAGCAAGTAAGAAAGCCAGCTTAGCTCATGCACTAGGAAACTCCACGTTGCTGCTTCGACATCTGCTCTACCACCACTTTTACCAGTACTGGAGTCAAATGATGCTATTTCTTCTAGAGATGAGCTTAAGTTTCCTCACTGTATAACTGGAACATAATTTCATTTGAAGTTTAAATTTCCCTCCTTTGTAGACCTTGGGCTCTTCCAGTTATTCCTGATACAAAGGAGGTACCTATTACTGCAACTCAGCTAGCACTTCAAGTACATGGTACAGATGAGAAGATTTCTTAAATGCAGTTATCCCTCTGTGTAATGACAGTCCTGCTCTCATTATTATTCGTAACAGCAGTGCCAGCTGCCAGTAATTTTGCTTGCACAGCAAGGTGTTACTTGGGGCAAACGGAAGAGTAGCATCTGTGTCACAGATGCTACATGTGCAATTTACTGAGATTACTCTTTTTCCTAGTATTTGGAGTTAAGATTTAACAAGATTGTCCGTCTTGCCGCAACACTGATCTACATTGTGCAGACGGTAAGAAAACATTGACTCATTGTAATGCTAATTTCACTCAACACTGATTTTCACAGACTAGTCTCAGATGGCACATTTTCTAGAATGAGATGTTTTAATGATGTTACTGTTTTTTTCTTAGTTTTTTCACTTGGACTATGAATGCTAAAATGAAAGAATGGTTGTATTGTGGGATATTGGGAGGCATTTCTTTTTGCATGATTTCCATTTCACTAATTTCCAAACCTTCAGCAATAGATTTGAATGCTACTGAGTTTTATGCTTTGTACTGTCAGAACTTACGTGTGAAGGGCATTGAGTCAGTTACTTTGAAAGGGATTGAAGGGAAAAATGAAGACTTAATTTCTGAGATCAATGCAACTTATTTCTGTATCACTCTTTGTTCTCTCTATTTGATGAGGACATTTTGTCATCTAGTCATCTTAGCAATAGGTGAAATAAGTAATACCAAGACGGGTAATTGCCCTTCCCTCAGAAAGGAATTAAACCAAAAATTTTTATTTTGCAAGGACTGAAACAGAAAGACATATAAATACAACCAGATCTAAAGAACATCCCAGATCCGGTATTTTGCTCAGAGTCCCACTCTGAATAGAAGCCTTATCACTGAGCATTCAAATACATGACTTCAATAAACTTTTTCTCCTTCAGATCCTCTACACAGGAATAGTGGTGTATGCTCCATCATTGGCACTCAACCAAGGTGAGTTCCCATGCCCCCCTACACTGCCACCCCAAATAACCGCACCACAGGGCAATCAGAGTAAATGAAGTGAGAAAAATTGACAAATAACACAAAAATCCAACCCTCCTCAAAAGTTCTGTAAGAAGGTTTTGCCTCCACCTGCCTTTCTGACCCCCCAGATCCCTCTCACACCCATACATTAGTAGGAGCCTCGCTGGTGCTGCTCTGCTCAGCTTTCCACTCAGTAACCACCTGAAGAGGTTCGCAGCAAACAGTTTCCCAACAACCTGACAAAGTTCACAGTACAAGCTGATGATCCAAGACCACACTGTACTTTGACTCCCCCCATCCCTGTCTCCCGTGTTCAGATTTCCATGGGCGTAACTCCTTTCCATGTAGCCAGAGCTCCATGCTCTGCTGCTTTCTGTCTGCAAACTTATTCAAATAATATTTGCAAGCTAGGCGTACAGCATCCATCACCATAGATGGGATCAGTAATTTTACCGCCATAGGGCACAGGGAATCATCATGACCCAAATCCTGATTTCACCCAAACTGACTGGGAAGAGATTGTGAGGCTCCTTTCATTGTTCATCATCTGAGTCGCAGCCAGTTTGTCCAATCCCTCCTCTCCTACAGAACCAAATTTCCTTCCTCTGGTGCACAACTGAATTCCATGTAAGAGTTCACATTCATTATTATGCCATACTAACTTTGCTAATAAGAGAACCTTTAAAAAATCAATTTGCTCTCACAAACCGCACCTTGTGGGAGAGATTTTAATATCAGCCAAACCAAAATTTTTGTGTCTCGTGTAAAGGAACTTTATGAAGCAAAATGAACACAAAAATTCATTTTAACGAGGCACATTTTAGCATCAAACTGTTCCCAGTTGCAGGGAATGGAATTTACTTGGGAGTTGGGTGTTTTTGTCTTAGGATTCTTTGGGATTCTCTGAATAACTTGGTTTCTCAGAGAAAGTTCCAGTCTAGAGAACAGAAGGGAAGCAAAGCTTATAAAGCTGTGTCCCATCAGAATGACACTTTTGCCTTATGTAAGTATTCTTCTTACATGTTACTTTTGCTTGAAAGTTAGTTAATTCCAATTTGAAACAGGACAACAATGCAAAACAGCATACAGAAGTTCTAGGAAACTTGAATAATCCAGCAAAGCTCCTAGTAGACATGAAAGACTAAAATTAATAATTACTCCTATCCTTCTAAAGCTAAAGGATTACAGCTCTTCTGTTACCATCCAGATGACTTACCTCCATTTTGCTAATGATTTGGTTTTCTTTGGTTTTGCAGTCACTGGATTTGATCTCTGGGGTTCTGTAGCTGCAACAGGAATTGTCTGCACTTTTTATTGCACCCTGGTAAGTAACAGGCCTAACTGAACAGTTGGAACACAAATGGTTAATTCAACCATCCTTTAAACAGGACAGACCATTGCAGAAGGGTGTCTGCCACATGCAGTCTGACTGAAGTTTAAAGTTGGAGAACACAGAGATAAATTTCTTCTACACTCCGTGGTATAAATAAGTCTATTTGGAGAAAAAAAAAGTCCTCTCTAATCCTTTGCTGTATGTTGCAAGGTTTAAACAAGACAGCTTGAGGCAGAGTCCAGATAAGGAGGCGATAACCTTCCCCCGTCGTACTAAATCTTTTGATAAGACGATTCTTATCTTTTACAAGTTATAGGATGAAAAACACTGTAATGAAAAATGTGCCTCTGGTGTTACCCCAGATCAAGAACAGAGCAATAAAACCTAGGAAGGACAATCAACAGGTCATAGAAAGCTTTGCTTCTGAGTGGAAGTAACATGAGACTCCAAGTTCCAAATTAGATAAACATGGCAGTGAAGCAGCAGAGCCCTGGGGCTCAGGATACAACCTAATTCCTGTTTTCATTACCACTAATGAATTTTTTCAATATTTCAGTCCGCTCCTGTTGAAATCACTTATTGTGTTGCTGTAGTACAGATTTGATCAAATATGAAAGCAGCTATGGAAGAAAGCTGAATGGCAAACTTTCTGGGGCCGTTTTTCTGCGTGAGGCTAACTGTGCACCAGCGGGCTCCGGGAACACCCGGAGTGCGACAGGATGTATGAACAGGCCAGAACTCCCTAAGCTTTTGCTCTGTGATACGTTCTTCAAATGCATATAAAGAAGGCATAAAAAGAAGGCATTTAACTGCAGGTCAGGTATTCTCATACACCTGAGGACAAACTATTTAGGCTGTGAAATTTTCTGACCTGCAAAAAGACACCCTTCATGGGAGAACACAGAGCCCTGATTTGCTAGCTGCTATACACACAGCTCACAAGCTGTCGAAACAAGGAGTCTTTCTACATTTTGCAGTACTTGAGCAACAGGAAAGAAGATTGGGGGCATACAGTTTCTCTTTGTTTTAGGGAGGATTAAAAGCTGTTGTCTGGACAGACGCATTTCAAATGATTGTCATGGTGGCTGGCTTTGTGACGGTTTTGATTCGAGGAATTAGTCTGAATGGTGGATCAACCAAAGTCTGGGAAGATGCCCGTGAAGGATCACGACTAAATATATTTGAGTAAGAAACAAATGGTGCAATACCTTTCCTTTTTGAATATTTAATGTTTAGAAACCCTACCCTCACTATGCCAAAAACATGGTGTGACTCTTGGGGATGGTCCTGTGCAGGGCTAAGTGGGTCCCTTTCCAACTCAATGACCCCTGTGTGTCCCTTTCCAACTCAGCTTATCCTGTGATTCTGTGAACCTTGGTGACTCAGGGAAGTCCATTCCTCATTTCTTCAGCTCTTGGCAATGCAGTTGACCCTCAGGAGAGCTTAACTCTTTCAAGAAATCAAAGCTCTGCTGAACTGAAGGGGAACTCTGCCATTTTACTTCGTGTAGCAACAAATGAAGTCAAATTATTCCTTCCAACTGTATAAATCTTTCGTTTTCTTTCTTGAAACTGGGACTTTGTTTCACATGCACCCACCACAGCAGCTAGCAATGGCGCACCAGTGGACTGGGATAGAAGTCTGACCTTCCTGTGGTTGTTTGGGGCATTGGCTAAAAAGTTTATCAATCAAGGCAAGTCACTGACAGAATCCAGCAGCAAGGTCAAATGTTATCTGCTGTACCTACCAAGATAAGGAGAACTGCAAAGATGACAGATTTAAGACAGAAAGATATACTTGTACCAGTTAGATTTACTGAGTAATGGAATTTCATTGTACGAAAGGTAACACTGCAGCTGAAGCAATTTCTGTAAAGGAATTAAAGTCATCATGATGTGTTATTAAGGGTTTACTGAATTTTTTAGAGTCTGCTGACCTTGTTCCTAGCAGAGGACAATGTCCCAGGCAGGATGGCTTGTAGGTCTGTTTCTTCAGTATGACATGGATCTGATATCTGGGCATATGGAGCCTCATAAATGTGATTAATTTAATTAATTGATCCTCTGACTGAGCCTGAATAATATTTGTTTATCCTGACTTGAAAATAATGTGTTCCAATATAAAAGTAATAAAACATAAAAACATCAAATGTTGTCTGTGCTGGAGGACAGTATTGCCAGTGCAGAATTTCTGATTCAGATGGTAGGACATGCCAGATAATTGTGAAAAAATCACCTACCTCTTGCTAATAAACGTGTTTAAATAAGCAAACTAAATTACTTCTTTCTTTCCTCTAGCTTTGATGCTGATCCTTTGAGACGACACACCTTCTGGACAATAGTTATTGGGGGAACATTTACGTGGCTAGGGATCTATGGAGTCAATCAGTCCACAATACAGAGATGCATTTCCTGCAAGTCGGAAAAGCACGCTAAACTGTAAGCTGCCTGTCATTAACCTATTCCTGCAATCAAGCAAACTGATGTGGAATTACACTAAGCCTGTCACCTATACCAAGTATATATCGGGATCCCATTAGGTGGTAGCAAGCTAATATTGCTCTGACAGCCTTACTACCCCTTGCTCTAATTGACTTAAGTAAATGCAGAAAGAAAAAGAGGTAGCGATCTACCTGTTGCAATTTATCAATTTGTGGTCAGCCAAATTAATCCTCAGAAGTATGGCCAAGATGCCCACACAGAGGTTGTGCTATCTACAGCTTCACTGTAAAAGTGTATTTACTGGAATCGTGTTAAAATTGTATTAAAAGTGGTTATTGATTTTGTGGGGCACTACAGTACAAGGTATTATCTAAATAAAATTAAATCAATAATTCATTCAAATTCTACAGCGTAAGAGTAACCAGAATCAACTTCAGCAGTAGCGTGTGCACAGCTAGATATATGTTTTACTAAACAACCAGATTTTTTTCACACACCTAGCACTAATTGCTTGCACACATGGCTAAAGCATAAGGGTGCTTACTTTTTCCTTCTTCAAACAGCCTTTTTGCTGGCTGCAAACACATTAATTTTTCTTGAGGTCATGACTGCCCATATGAATTTATCCTGTAGAAAATTCACTGTCCGAAAAACATTTAGAAGTCACACCATTGAGAACACCACTAGTAAGAAGCTGGGAAAGACTTTTGGGTCCCAGGCCTGAACTGGCCCTAACAAGAGACCTCGCATAAGGTGATGCTCAAACACTGTGTGGGCTCTGTAGGACCTGCCAGCTCTCAGGACCTGCAGGCTCGCTGAACCGCAGCCGCACAACCTTGCCTGCAGATGTTGTCACCCACACTCTTTCCATGGGATGGTGAAAAACAACCGAGGCTGTTACTTCTCAGGGTGAAACGTGACAGAATCCATCCAAAAAAAGTATTCTGTGTGCCTTAATGGGTGAACAGCAACAACAACTCCCAACAGGCAAAAGTCTGCTCTTACAGGGGACAGGAGTGAAGACCCCGTGCTCAGTGCCCATTCTGCACAGAGGTTACTGGTCTCTTCCAGCTGCACAAAGTTACTTGGAAATGTTATCCTCGCCCTATAAAATAATGATGCTGTACTTCTCCATGTTTTTTTTAAAATCTTGCTTTGAATTACACAGCCAGCTTTGAATTAGATAACCAGCTGTGATTAAGGCATCTCCCTAAAAAGTTAGGAATAAATAACTTGTAAAAGCTTTTTTTTGTTATTTTGCATTAAACAGTTTCTCGCCTTTGCTCTAGGGCACTTTACCTGAATTTACTGGGACTTTGGATAGTCCTAGCGTGTGCAGTATTTTGTGGATTGGTGATGTATTCTCATTACAAGAGTTGTGACCCTTGGACCGCTGATTTCATTTCAGCTCCTGATCAGGTACAGATGTCCATTACCATAATTAGGAGCTGCTTTGGGCCCAGATATAGCATATATCAGGACTGTTTAAATTTTGTGCAATGCTTTATGTCCTTTCAGCACTCAGGCACTGAGGTGGTTGCCAAATCAAGGTTACATTCATATCTATTCTGGCACTTCTGCAGTGCTAATCCAATTCAGCATTTTTACCAAATTTTGCTCAAAATCTGACACCATGTTATTTGGGACAATGCCAGAACTCAGCAACATGCTCAGAAACAGCTACTACCCAGGAAAACCTTAATTAATTTCTTGTGTTGCTCTTGTGCTCCTTCTACCCCAGCTCATGCCCTACTTTGTCATGGACATTTTTTCTTCGATGCCAGGAGTCCCAGGACTGTTTGTCGCCTGTGCATTCAGTGGAACACTAAGGTCTGTGAATCTGAAAGGACATTTTAGCTGTGTACAACGATTTCTTAAGGACCCAGAATGAGGTCAAAACATGAAACCCTAAAAAAAGCCCAGTTGTTTTTCTTAGAACATTCTAGGAAGCAGCAGTAGTGCTTTACTGAATTACATTATTACATTACTGAATTACATTACGTCCTTGGGGGTGTTTGAAAAGGGGGATATTTAAAAGACATGTAGACATCAGCGACATGCTTTGTGGTGGACTTGGCAGTGCTGGGTTAGTGGTTCGACTCCATGATCTTAAAGATCTTTTCCAACCTAAATGATTCTGTGGTTACATTTATGACACAGTCTAGCTCCACTTCCCCAGTATCTTTATCTCCCAGATATATTTTAGAATACTATTATCCATACAGACAAAGAAAAACTGAGCTGCTCATGGCGAAATTGTCTTTACTTAAGCTAACTGCCACAATATCACTGTCAGGATATAAACCTTTTCAGCAAGTCTGTCTGTGACTGTATTCACCAAATACAGGTTCATTCACTTAGCTAAAAGCCAGGTCATTCATGAAGGACCAGGGCAGCTCTAGTGGTAACTGCACATCTTTCAGTTCATAAGGGAGTAAAGTTTTAATTCTGGAACGTCTATATTTTGAAGGTCTTTACAGATTTGTAAGTGGAACTGTCAGTTAGGATGAGTTTCTGCCTTGTTCCATGCCAGCATGAAGCAGAGCCCCCAGCAATTGCAGAGGTAACAGAAACCTCCCCAGCTACAGCAGCACACATGAAAAACACCATAAAACATACAGGTCTTGAGGAGCATTAGTGCTGAACAAGAGGAAGCATTTCTTTATAAATACAATTTGATTTTAGATTATATTGCCTCCTATTTAGTTACCATCCTTCTGCCTTTCTACAGCACGGTAGCTGCCAGCATCAATGCTTTAGCAACTGTTACCTTTGAAGACTTGGTCAAGAAAGGTTTCCCAAACCTCTCCGAGAAGATGAGCACGTGGATCAGCAAAGGCTTATGTAGGTACCCTAGAGGGGTTCCATTTCTCAAAATGCAAAAGCCACTGTAAAAACACATTCCCTCAGAAACACTTGTGCTTTGGTAACCCCCACAGGGATGTAGCCCTTTAGAAACTCCCAAGGTGAATGTCAGCCTGATTCTTCAACAACATTAAGTATCAGCACTATATGGTACTGAAACAAACACAGACTAGCATCAACAACTACTCAAAATCCTTGGAAAAGTTTGGTCTACTGAAAATTTTGGAAAACGCTCTTTATGACAGAGAAAGAATATCAGTGTGGTTATTATCACATTAATCTATAGTCGTATTGCATATTCTTTTAGACTAATACAGTAAATATTCTATTCAAGCTTCGAGTTATTGCATAAGCAGGTTATTCAGCTTTTCAGAGTGTAAAAAAAATTTTTTAAATCCAGATTATCAACATAGCAAGCATCCAAAGTAACTCGAATTTTTAGGATACCTTTAACAATTACTGCATTAATATCATAACCGTTTTATGAATACCATAATATCATAAGCATTTTAATAATGTTCATAAATACCACAGAAGAGACAAGCCAATATCTTTTGTATCTCTGCAACTGTTTCTAGCCTTCTCCAATTCCTGTTTTTTCCACTTACTACTTAGTTTTTTTTCACTCTGTACCCAGAAGGATAATTTCTACCAAGATGTGCTAGCCCATATGTTTTAGTTGGCTTTACTTGAGATTGCTGCATACACAGTTCTGCCCACCACAAAGTTAAAATTGGTGTCAAAGGAAGAAAACCATCACTTCTCAACTCATTTATTAGATTATTTTAAAAGTGATACTTAAAGGCAACAGAAATATTTCTACATGAGGCATAACTTCTAAATTAATTTCACTGCTATTGCTGTGCTTTGCAAGAAAAATCAATCAGCCAAAAACCCAACAAGACTTCACACAAGACGCTGCTGGGGGCTTAATGGCCCACTCTAAGCATCAAACCCTAAATGCAAATTCCCCCATGCTGCCTGGTCACCTCAGGCACTGCTGAATCAGAAATGGTCCCCACTGCTGCCCCGCATTGAGAACCTCGTTACCTGACTTTTCCAGGTGTATTGTACGGCGTCCTGTGCACTTCGATGGCTGCAGCGGCATCGCTGATGGGAGGAGTCGTGCAGGTATTTCTTGCTTCAGAAATGCGATGAACAGAACAGGAATGAACAGAAATGCAACGAACTGAACAAATAATGCTGCCAGCTCTGAGGGCTGCTATGTTACCTAAACCGTTTCGGTGGACCCGCTGATAAGAGGAATAACTAGGAAAAAAAAGATCATAAATCCCCTACCTCCTTCATTACTTACTGCTAGGAAACAGTGCTGAGTGTGATTCTCATTAAGTGTGCCTTGAAATCACTGCTTATCCCTTTTCCCTCACCTTTTCCCCACTCAAAATTACAGACAAACATCAGCGTTGTGCATGCTCCTCTCAACTGCTGCCCTGAACTCCCCTCTCTTCTCTGCACCCACAGGCTTCCCTCTCCATCCACGGGATGTGTGGGGGGCCCATGCTGGGATTATTTACCCTGGGAATTGTGTTTCCTTGTGCTAACTGGAAGGTAAGGCTAAAAAAAATCCTGATCTAAAAGAAAATCTCTTGGTGTTGTTTGGTTAAAACTCCATCTTGAAAATTACTTGGGTTTTTAATTTGGGCTGCTCTTCAGATTTAGAGCCTGAGGATCTAAGATCTATTTAGACATGCCTTTTCCCTGTCTGAATTTATCTTTTTCAATTTAAGTCTACCCAGCTGTGGAATAATTGGTGATTAGATCCACATGAGGGGTTTTTTTAAAATTACTTTGAGTTTTAAGTTTCGCTAAGAAGAAAAAAACATTCAATACTCACCCCAGCCTTGGGACACAAAGAATTGTGTTTGTTGCTCTGCCTTTGCTATCTCACTCAAAACACAACATGAACTCATTCCATATTGCCCCATCAGCACTCCCATCGCGGTTACCAGAAGTAAAACTAGAATCTGTATCACAGCTTTGATGACAGTTTTGCTTCAACTTTTACAACTAGAGGGCACTAAACCACCGCATTCCTTGGTCGAGAGAACAGGGTTCATTTACACTGTCATAGACTGTCATCCATCATCACCTACTCCTGCCTAATTCACGTTCACAGAAAAGCACTGTTGGCGAATCGCCTTTAACAGTATCTTTCTACACTTGCCAAGGGTGCTCTTGGAGGCCTCTTAGCTGGGATCACCTTGGCTTTTTGGGCTGGTACCGGCTCTTTCATTTATCCTGCACCACCCACAAAGTCCATCCCTCTGCAACTGTCGACCCTCAACTGCACACTGGCAAACGGCACCGAGGCGCTGAGCACCGCAGCTCCCACGGCAGCTCCAGAGAGGTATCGTTACCACTGAAACCTGCATTTTGGCACAGCACAGCCCCAGCCTGCAGCCCCAGCAGGCAGCAGGCTGGGAGCACAGACTAACTGCAGTATGAGCTGCATTTTGCTGGCACAGTCAGGAGGCGGCTTAAACACACTTGTTGCCCATCACGAGCTGCTTTTGTCACCTCTTCACAGGCCTTTGCTGGCAGACACCTGGTACTCCCTGTCCTACCTGTACTTCAGTGCCATTGGCTGCCTGGGATGTGCCATCATAGGGTTGTTGATAAGCTATATAACAGGTGGGTGTTCTATATATAAATATATATTTATATAAAGCAAACATGCTTTTGCACAAGAATCTGACTCAGCTGTTAAAAAAGCTTTTAAAAATCCAGCTTGTGAGACACAGCCCCAGGAGGAGAGGGCAGCAGGCTCTGATCCTGCTCCCCCACCTCATAGTCTGAGGCTCCCAAGGCTCATACCTAGCTGTAGACTCATGTATCATCATTTTCTTTCTTTCCAGGACCTACTAAAGGAGAAGAGATCCCACCAGTGTTAATTAAGCCAGTCTGCAATCTGGTTTTTTTTTGGTCCGAGAGACTCAAAACTTTCCTCTGGTGTGGTGTGCGGCACGACAGCCTGGAGGTGAGTATCTGAACCAATCAGCTCAGCCCTGCTGTGGCCCAGGAGCAGCAGGGACACATGCATGTACCTACACGAGGGCATGTGCTAAGCAGAGAACCAAACAGCTCTCAGCAATCGCTTTTGAACTTACGCAAAGGGTGCCGCTTAGGCACTGCAGACTGGAAACGAGATCAGCCAAAGCCTGGTCAGTAATAAGTTACTTATTTTTCCTGTTTCCATCACATAATGGGACCCAGGTTCCCTAGAGACAAACAGCCCATGAAATGGGGTCTGACCTCCCTCTCCCTGCCCTCCCTGCTCCAGCAGCCGAGCGGGGACAAAACTGCACTTTGGACCACAGAGAGGAGTTCACCAAGTATCACCACCTCCTCCCACCACGCACAGAGGGGAAGACTTATGCACTTATAAGTGCTGCCAGCCCCACCTTCAGAGCCTCTGGGGCTTCTCCTCTCCGGAGCAGCAGCAAAGACTAGCAACCAGGCAGGGCTGCAACCACCAGCACCTGGGCCGCTCCTTCCCACCTTCACCTCCTCCTCCTCCTCCACAGCAACAGCACTGGCTATTCTTCAGGTGTCTCGAGTCCTTGTAGCTCATTAAAAATGCATACAGAATGAACATCTCGTCTTCTTGCACTGTTGTAACAATTTTCCTTCAATCAAAGGGAAAAAACCAGTGAATACAGGCTTCAAACTACAGGGATATCTTTCTTTTTTTTCAGATTGACTTTGAGAAAAAACTGCCTAAAGTTACTGCAAATAAAGCCTTCAAGAATAGTGCCAACAAAGAAACCAATTGCCAGATCTTTGGTTACAATCCCGAGGAAAAATCCTATACAAACACGAGCAGAGAATCCCGCCTCTAGAAGCCGAGGGACAAGGGACATTTAACCCAACTTTAGTTCTCCAGCTTCAGAAATTAAGAACTTTTTTTGTTGCATTTACCAGCTTGTAAGTGACCAAGAGGGAACAATTGCTCTCTATAGCAATAAAGGCCAGATTTTTATTTATTAATTTCTTGGCAGACCTGGGAAATGATCGGACAATGGGATTTCGGAAGCACTGCTGTTCTGGAAGAAATGTTTAATAAATCTGGTTGTGGAAGCTCCCTCCTGGAAGTAGCTGCACTACATCTGTATCACATGCTCTGCTCAGTAACTTGCCATTGAAGGGAAATGTGCAAAGGTGAATTTGAGATAAAATAAGACTTTGGAGAAGTTTCTGAGGTCTTTCACTAAGGTGAGACTGTGAATTGCCCTCTGATGGAGGGAGAGGACGGAGTTCAGGTTAATCCTATTCCCAGGTATCGCAAAAAGCCTCCTCACACGTGATTTATATCTCATGGCCACACATGTTATTGACTAGGTTGTATTAAGACAGCCTAACTATCACGCATAGGGGCATAAAATAATTCCTGAGTGGAAGTGTTTCAAAACACCAATATGAAGCTATACAGTCAGATGGAGGAGGATAAAACCCTCTCTCCTGGTAGTTGGAGGACATCTGATTCAGAGACCTGTAACTGTGAAGACAACTAAATCTGCTCTGAATATTTAAGGCACTTGCTCAATGCAGTATTATTTTGTTTGGCATGCATTTCACAAGTTTAGCAACATTGGATTCACTACAGACTTAGTATATTTTCAAGTCGTTTGCCACAAAAGAGAATCTTAATTCTTCCATTTAATGTCAAAAAAAAGTGAGTTGGCTAGAATTGCATTCTCTCCAAGTGCTGTTGAAGAAATACCATGAAGAATTTTTCTTCAGCTTCATATTTACAGACTAGTTTTGTTTCAGCTAAAGCTGCTCATTAAGCCCAAGTGTTTTCTGTATTTGTAAGGGAGCCAGGCACAAGGTTTTACCAAGTCCAGCACGTGCACTTACAAATGATGGCTAAAATCGTTAATCGGTAGTTCATTATTCAGTCTTTTAGCAAGAGTTAAGAATAAGTCCTAGCAAGACTGGAATTCAGAGAAATTACCATTCTGATCAAATATTCATGTCAGTATTTTTTACAGTTATCTTCTAATTTCCTTTACATCCTGAGCCACCGGTCCTTCCAGAGGAGAGCTAGCCTGTCCACTTTGGTTGAAAAACTGAGAACTAGGAACAGGTAAATTCTAAAGGAGCTTAAATTTAAGAACTTGTTAGTCAGTGGTGAAAGCAGGAGATCATAGATGGGTAAAAATTTGAAAACTGAATCTATCTGTGCCTTGAGATCAAAGTAACTGAGTATTTCATTGCTATAAGTGCCCGAGCCAACCCTGAAATTACTTCCTTGCAATAGTATGGTTTGAAGGCTCATGAGCACTCACTTTTTAAGTGTACAATTTTTTTTAATTAACTTTGGATATTTGCAATAATAAAGATCAAAGCCTCTTTCAAAGATATCCAAGTTTATTACTGAAAAAAATGCAATATTCAAATGTGTATGATACAGTAAGTAGTTGCATTTGTACATGTAAACCTTGATAAAGTAAACAGCATCTCAAAGACAAACTTACGCCAAAAGTGTCTTACAGTAGTTAATCAGATCTACAACTTTTTCCTCAGTGAATTCTTTTAGTTCTGGGGTACACACTGGCTTGTAAAAGTAATCTTAAAAAGAAACTGAAAGCTGACACGCCAGAAGAACTTCCGGGTTTTGCACAGACAAGTGAATTTCTCTGGTCCTGTAAACTTATTTTAAGTATTACTTACAAAGTGTGGATTTACGAATAGAAAAAATAGCTGCAATTTTATTCTTACTCCTTACTTAGAAATGAAGTTGTATTTAAATATTACATAAATTTCAAATATATACACGTTTTAAGAAATCTTGTACCATCATGATATTGCAAGTTAGCCAGGACTATCGGAGTAAAAAATGACTGAACTATCTTATTCGGTTAGATTTTACAAGAGATTATTTCAAAGAACTGAAATTTCACTGATACTACTCTAGGTAAAAATTAGAACCAACAGTTTGGAAGATTTTTTAATACAAAACTCTGAGTCATTTAAATAGAACGCAAAATAAGAATGTGATCTGAATTTTTTCCCATTATTAACAGAAAAATTGTCATATTCTCAGCAGTTAGAATCTCATTAGCTTTAGACTCTACTGAGTTTAATCCTGATTTCTCACCCAGCAGCATTCTACTAAGTAGCTCAAGTCAATTAGAATGTAAACTACAGGGAACATCTAACATTATAGAGGCTATATCAAGAAGTTAGAATGAGCCAACAGAACTAACACAAGGTAACTTCCAGTACAGTGAGGAGGGAATACACCATTAGCATTTCAAGACTAAATCCAAGTCCTGGATTAGAAAGTTCCTGTATAACATGGAATAGCAAAATGATTTCTCCACAGTTCCTTGTTGTGCCATTAGATCTTTGTGCTGTTGTGGTAACATTGTGCTATTGTGCTTATGCCAAAACCAGGTCAATCCAAATTTCTGGCAAATGTGATTGCAGTGGCAATATCAGACAAAAATTGTCAATACTAAGCTATGATATAAATTTAAAAGTTATAAGATTGTGGAGGATATGTAGGATGTGCAGGGGTGTGTGTGTGTGTAGGAAGAGACACAGGGAGAAACAAAATGTGGTGCTTGGGGAAGCGATTGAAAGGACAGATCCAGAAACGGCACACGTGGAGGCACCTTGTGCTGCCCGACACTGCCTCATCCAACGCGCACTGACTTGTGAAAAGCACCAGACAAACTAGTACTTGTGCACTTCCTGCTCTGGCTTCTCAGTAAGGGACATCCAAAACCAGCCTGTAAATAAATCTGCAGTTCCAGAATTGCCCTGGAAATTGGACTGTCAGACAGAAGGCAGAGTCTAATAAAACACTGAGTGTAAGTAAAGAGTGAGCCGGAGGAGAAAAAGAGAAAGACCAGGAGGGCTGACCCAACGCTCCATTCTCAAATCCTTGTGTTTCAGAGCCTGTTGCAATTCTAGAGCAAAACCTGCTGAAGTGAAGATGATCCCTTTGCTCCCTCTGCCTATCCTCAACCTCCCTCCATTGCTGGTTGTTGCATTTTAGCCCAGAAGAACATGGGCTTTGCAAGCATAAGGTTGAGTATGAAAACACTTAAGGAACTTTTTAAGCTGCTAAATTTTCCACTACAGGAATTTAAGTTTGCAATTCACTTAAACACTTTCAAAAAGTGTCACTGTACCCATTTTAGTCAGACAGAATATGCTTTGCAATAAAATAAAAGGCCTGCCTACATGTGGAATTCTGTTTGAATTCTAGTGTCAGCCTTAACACCAAATAAACACTATTAATGAGAGGCTGGCCTTGTATTTGTTTCAACCTTTTCCCCAAAATCAGCAACATCAGCACTTCATGAGGACTACAAAAAAATAAAATGATTCTGGAAATACTACTGCGTTATAAGTGATTGCTGATACCACTATTTTTATCTCTGTCCCTTTTCTTAATAGAATCTTAATAGAAAATGCGGGGGTTTTATTTTATTTCCCATTAACTTTATTGCATTCATATGTAGCTGTTTGTATAAAGTGAGTTTTATTGATATGACCACTGCCCATTCAATTTTGGACATGGATGGTTTTCAGTTAACCAGAATGAGTTGATGCTTTGAAATACGCACGTGCTAATTTGTCTCTTAATGAACTGTGACATAATGCAAAATATTACAAAGTCCCACAGTGCCATGTAGGGCTTTGGATCTCCACTGGATCCCATGGCTCCAGAAATTCTCTCTGGCAACACTCCCAGTTGGAGTCTGCAGAGGAAGAAGATGCAGCAAGGAAACAGCAGATGTGCACTGTGCACATTATTAGACTTATTAGACTTAATGTCACATTAAGAATAAAATACCACAAAAATTCTTGCCTTTCCCCACATTAACAATCACCCTAAAACTGTGTTTCCCAGGATATTTTTCCTTCAGCAGAGCTTTCTATGAAGGAAACTTCTGGAAATCTATAATTTTTTGCATTAAGATATTTATCTATTAACATATTTTCACTAGTCTCTCTAGATGTTTTCCTTTTGAGCTTTCCACGAGATAATTGAGCCTAACTGTTTCTCAGAACCCTTTTTATGACAAGTTGTTGTTGAGAAAGGGCATAGCTACAGCTGATGTGTATGTTGTAGCAACAATCACATGGACTTCCAAAGAACCATCTAACAAAAACCCACTTAACCTCCACCACCACTATCGAAACTTTAGCCTTGTCATCATCAATATTAACTTCAACGTTCATCTAAATTTTCTCTATAAATCCTTTAGCAAAAAGGGGTAGGAAAGAAAGATAACAGAAACAGCCATTGAATCATGGAACCATGAAGGTTGGAAAAGACCTCCGAGATCATCAAGTCTAATCTTTGACCGAACATCACCACAACAACTAAACCACAGCATGAAGTGCCATGTCCCGTTGCTTCCCCATCCACTTCCAGGGATGGGGACTTTACCACCTCCCTGGGAAGCCCATTCCAATGCTTTCAGTGCAAAACTTCTTCCTGATGTCCAACCTGAACCTCCCCTAGTGCAGCTTGAGGCTGTTAGTCATCTCTTCCTGTCACTAGTTAACTGGGAGAAGAGGCCGAACCGCATTTTCCTACAACCTCCTTTCAGGGAGTTGTAGAGCGTGATAATGTCTCCCCTGAGCCTTCACACTGAACAACCCCAGCTCCCTCAACTGCT
Organism: Cephalopterus ornatus; assembly: GCA_013396775.1. Taxonomy (NCBI): domain Eukaryota; kingdom Metazoa; phylum Chordata; class Aves; order Passeriformes; family Cotingidae; genus Cephalopterus; species Cephalopterus ornatus. The sequence goes on along the minus strand of VZRE01012944.1, from coordinate 153,816 downwards.
CCCCATATAACTTAATCTCTAGATCCTTTATCAGCTTCATTGCCCTTCTCTGGACCTGCTCTAGCACCCCAATCTCCTTCCTGAACTGAGGGGCCCAGAACTGGACACAGCACTC